>JAVGWX010000007.1:2356017-2808517 GCA_036924085.1 Ariolimax columbianus | reverse complement strand
TGTTGCTGTTTTTGTTGTTGTTGTTGCTGTTGTTATTGCTGTTGTTGTTGTTGCTGTTGTTATTGCTGTTGTTATTGTTGGTGTTGTTGTTCCTGTTGTTGTTGTTGTTGTTCCTGTTGTTGTTGCTCTTATTGCTGCTGTTGTTGTTGCTGTTGTAGTTGTTGTTGCTGTTGTTATTGTTATTGTTGTTGTTGTTGTTATTTTTATTGTTGCTGTTGTTATTGCTGTTGTTGTTATTATTGTTGTTGCTGTTGTTGTTGTTGCTGTTGTTGTTGTTGTTGCTGCTGTTGTTGCTGTTGATGGTGTTGATGTTGTAATTGCTGTTATTGTTGTTGATGAATGTCCACAATGAGTAAGTTTACTCTGTTATGTGAGGAAAGCTACTGCAACCCACCACTTAACGCCTAGCACATTTAGAGAATGGCTGGCCCAAAGGATGCAAGGAGCGTGCGTGTTACTTATTTGTTTATCCTTTATTGTTGCACGCCAGTCATATCATGAATGAGCTCGGCATGTCTGTCAAGTTCATTTCCTAGTCTTATGTAAGATAATTATAAAATGCGAGGCGTGTTCAAATTATTATAATAATAATAGCTGTCCATCGTTGTCGATGAGGACCGCCAACATCATCCTTGTCACAGAATTCCCTGTTGGGTGTGGGTGCGCATGTGGCTGGACAGGCCAATACGGGCACGAAAACATCTGCTACATATCGGGCACACGAGGTTTGTAGAAGGAGATGGTGTTCCCGCTGTTCGGGATTTCCGGGTCTCGCGTCTGCTCTGGGCTTTCACAACACGGTCGTCTTCGCCCGTAGCTACACCCGATTTGACTGCGCTTCTCCAGTCAGATCTGTTTTGCGCAAGACATTCCTAGGTGTCGATATCTATCTGGCAACTTTTCAGTGAGTCCTTCAGACCGTCTTTAAAACGTTTCTTTGGGCGCCCTCTCTCGCGCCATCCCTCTCTCAGCTCGCCGTAGAGAAGCCTCTTTGGGAGCCGCTCGTCTGTCATTCGGACGAGGTGTCCTGCCCATCCTAGTCGTGCTTTTTCTAGCAGTGCATGTATGCTGGGCATGTTAGCCCTTGAGAGAACTTCGATGTCAGTGACACGATCTTGCCAGCGGATGTGGAATATTCGCCTCAGGCAACCTGTGTGGAAGTGGTTTAACCTCCTTGCATGTCCAGAGTATACAGTCCAGCTTTCGCAAGCGTATAGTAGGGTTGGAATGATGGTTGCAGGGTAGACTTTGAGTTTGGTCTTGATGCTGATGCCAACGTGCCCAGACCATCGAGCGCATTCTACCAAAGGCTGTGCTGGCCTTTGCTATTCTGCTTGCCACCTCATCGTCTAGGTTGACAGATCTAGACAGCGTGCTGCCCAGATATGTGAATTTGTCTACGACATTCAGCGTCTGCCCGCTGACTGTAGTCTCTGGTTTTGTGGACGGCATGCCTGGTGCTGGTTGGTACATGACCTCTGTTTTTTTGGCATTTATGGTCAGGCCAAATTTTTCGCATGCGGTTGAGAACCGGTCCATTCCAAACTGCATGTTCAGTTCTGAGTTGCTCATTAGAGCGCAGTCGTCAGCAAATACAAGTTCCCTGATTATGTCGCCAGCCACTTTGGTTTTGGCCTTCATTCTTCTGGGATTGAGTAACTTGCCATATGTGCAGAATTGTATTTGTATTCCAAGCTCCAGTGATCTGAAGGCGTCTGTCATCGTGGCCGCGAACATCATGCTGAACAAAGTCGGGGCGAGTACACATCCTTGTTTTACTCCGTTTGATACTAGAAACGTTTTAGAGATTGCACCGCTGTCCAGTACACGAGCATACATGCCTTCGTGTAGCTGTTTCACCATGGTTATGAACTTGTTGGGGCAGCCAAACTTAGACATTATCATCCACAGTCCTCCTCTGTTTACTGTATCAAATGCCTTTGTCAAATCAATAAATGTGGTGTACAAGGCCTGATTTTGTTCTCGACACTTCTCTTGTACTTGACGAGCGGCAAAAATCATGTCCACTGTTCCCCTTCTGGCTCTGAATCCACATTGGCTTTCTGGGATGTGGTGGCTTTGTTCAAGGTGTTTGTTGAGCCTGTTTAGCAGTAAGCGCGCTAGGATCTTGCCTGCTACGGAGAGTAGCGATATTCCTCGATGATTGTCGCATTCCTGACGATTGCCTTTTCTTTTGTACAGGTGAACGATTGAGGCGTCCTTTAGCTCCTGTTGAATTTTTCCTTCAGCCCACATGTGGCAGAAGAGTTCAGTGATCCTTCTGGTGAGGGATGGGCCAGCTGTCTTATATACGTCTGCTGGTATTGCATCAGCTCCTGGAGCTTTTCCTATAGATAGTGAACTGATTGCCCTGTCGACTTCCTCCTCAGTGATGACTTCATCCAACGCCAGGTTCAGTTCCACCTGCGGCATTCGCCGGATGGCCTCTTCATTTATGGACGATGGGTGGTTTAGTATTTTGCAGAAGTGGTCTGCCCATCTATCTAGAATCTGAACCTTATCTGTTAGCAGTACCCCATCCGCACTGCGAACTGGAGTATTACTAGAGGGATGCGGGCCGTAGAGAGCTTTCAGTGCCTCGTAAAACCGTTTGGTGTCATGACGCTCGGCGAACATCTCAATTTCGTCAGCTCTTTTGCTGAGCCAGGAGTCTTGCATCTCTCTAAGCCTGGTCTGGACAGCTTTGCGCGCAGTATTGGAGGCAGCTTTTGCTGCCGGAGATGGTGTGTCCCTCTGGTATTCCCTGTGCGCTTCATGTTTTGCATCGAGAAGGCCCTGTATTTCCAGATCGTTCTCATCAAACCAGTCCTTATGCTTGCGCGTGAGTGGGCCAATGTGTTTAACAGCTGTATCGTAGAGTGTGTTTCTCAATGATGCCCAGTTCTCTTCGATGTCGTTCTTTTCAAAACGAATCTCAGATAGTCTGCCCTCAAGCTCTTCCTGGAAGCCGCCTCTCGTGGGTTCGTATTTCAGCTGAGAGACATTTAGCCTCCTCGGTGGTTTCTTTCCCTGGGGGCGCATTTTGGGCTGGATCTTGAAGTTTAGCTTGGCAATGACAAGTCGATGGTCGATCCAACATTCTACACCACACATGCTCTTCGTTACCATAGCATCCGCTCGATCCCTACGTCTGATGATAATGTAGTCATTGGGGTGCCAGTGGCGGGACCTTGGGTGCATCCATGTGGTTCTATTTCGGACCAGATGTCTGAAAGCTGTGTTTGTAATGAGTAGTTCATTTGCGGCACATGTCCTCAGAAGGAGCAGTCCGTTACTATTGCATTTTCCGATACCATGTCTGCCAATGGCCCCCTCCCAGGCTGTATGGTCTATGCCAACCCTAGCGTTAAAATCACAGAGGATGACCAGTTTGTCAGATTTGGGGACTGCAGCGATGAGCGTCTCAAGGTCCTCATAAAACGCATCTTTTGTTTCCTGAGGATTTGTCATTGTGGGTGCGTATGCACTGATGAGTGTTGCATGGCGCCCTCCTATTAGGGGAAGACGCAGTGTAATCAAGCGGTCATTAATTCCTCTGGGCATGCTTGTGAGCTTGTCGACCATGTTTTTCTTGATGGCAAAGCCAACTCCAGCTTCACGGCGTTCTTCTTTGCTGCGGCAGCTCCAGAAGAAAGTATAACCAGCGCGTTCTTCTGTAATCTGCCCTTCCTCTGCCAGTCGTGTCTCGCTCAGGGCAGCTATACAGATGTTGTATCTAGCCAGTTCCCTGGCGATCAGTGTTGTCCGTCGTTCGGGTCTGTTCGCTTTGGCGTTGTCCAGTAGCGTGCGGACATTCCATGCTGCAAGCGTGATGGTTAGTTTTCGTGATCGTTTTCTGCCTGTTCCGCCGCTGCAGTTTGGGGACCCTGCCAGTTGCTAGTCAGGGTGTGATCTGTAGGGTGATGTCGTGAGTTGCGCAATAAGTTTATAGTGAGGTAGATGTGCTCAGGATCTTCCTCACTCTCTCGTCCGGACTCAACATGTTCTAGAGGCAAGACATTCAAATTAAACCGGACCTAACTGCCTCAAGTGAACATACGTACGATTTGCATGATGAAGTCACTTCTGATGTAAACAGCACATACCTACCGTCAATTTTGCCAAATTTAATTATTCTCTGACTCATAGTTTCCTCCGCAGACCGCTGAAAACATGGCCTGTGTGATACGGAATCCGTCGAGAGTTGATCAGCGAGCGGTGATTCGGTTTCTAACATCTGAAGGATGTTGACCAGTTGATGTTCATGTTGAGAGTCTGTATACAAGAAAGTTGATTCCATCCAACATTTCTAGTCTATATACAAGAAAGCCGATTCCATCCAACATTTCTAGTCTGTATACAAGAAAGCTGATTCTATCCCACATTTCTAGTCTGTATACAAGAAAGTTGATCCTATCACACATGATCTAGAAATAACCATGTGCATCCAATCTATTCTTGAATGCATTAATTACCGTACGAAGAAGAAGAAGAAGAAGAACAAGAAGAAGAAGAAGAAGAAGAATGCATTAATTGACCATCCCCCACTATTTCCTGGGCCGATACATTCCACACATTCACCAATCTCTCACTAAAAAAATAATATTTCCTAATATCTAATGTGGACCTTCCTTGAATTAATGTGTAGCCATGTTCTTCTAGAGGCTGTACTTTGACAATCAAGTTATAGTCTAATTCATCCTTTCCTTCTCGGTGCCAGTTTGATCCGGTGTGCATTCGACGGAAATGATTTGTAATTTAATTCGTCTAAAAATTCGTTGCACATTTAAATTATGAAAAATAAAATAAGTTATAGATTCGTTTAACAATTATTAACATTGTTTCAAGTTCTTGTATATAAAAATGTTAAAAATTAAAAATTGTTTTCTGAAAATGTCAGAGATAGACAGTTGAGATGTTTTGGCCATACCCTGTTGGTGAAGTCCTTACTAGATGGAAGGGTAGAAGGCAGTCGTCCAAGAGGCAGAAAATCTTATGTGGGCGGATAATATCAGGAGATTGGCTAGAAAGAGTCTCCCTTTCAGTCTTCGTTGTGAAGTGAACCGACTGATAATACGGTTTTTTTATAAAACTGTGGACGAAGACCATACAACTTTTAGGCTTAGGATGTTGCTAGGTCAGCCTATTGGGAAATTCAACCACTTCACCCATATACATACACACGCACACACACTTACACACGCACACGCACACACACACACACACACACACACTCAAACCAATTTCAGGTACAGACAGAACAACGCGTGCGAGGTGTCACCGGGAATGATAGCTCGCGCCGACTGGGGTTCAGGTATGCACTGATCAATACCACACAAATTATAAATCGTCCTAATTCTCTGCAACGCTCGATACTTCTACCTTCCTTGATAATTTCCTCGTGTTTGTGTGTCCTACATCGTCAGCTACTTTTGTGATAATAAGCTATAATTTTCCACGGATTTGATTGCGTCATATTCCTTGGTACGAGCATATATCAGGCTAGGTACGAGTAGGAAGAGGCAGGCTTTTGGGAAGGTTTAATAAGAGCGCCACGGACGACTTAAATACGATCTAACACAATTACCTTTATTCTTTGGCCGACTTCTCAAACTGAAAGATTGGAAAGATGCAAGTAAATTGTAATTAATGCCGAGAGCTTTTGATAATTAAATTGTCCCGAAACTAAAGCAAAGGTCCCTTGTGTGGAGCTCACCTAGAGTCAGATGAAGGCCCACCAAGAGCCAGATAAAGGCCCACCAAGAGTCAAGTGAAGGCCCACCAAGAGTCAGGTGAAAGCCCACCAAGAGTCAAGTGAAGGCCCACCAAGAGTCAAGTGAAGGCCCACCAAGAGTCAAGTGAAGGCCCACCAAGAGTCAGGTGAAAGCCCACCAAGAGTCAAGTGATGGCCCACCAAGAGTCAGATGAAAGCCCACCAAGAGTCAAGTGAAGGCCCACCAAGAGTCAAGTGAAGGCCCACCAAGAGTCTGGTGAAGGCCCAGCAAGAGTCAGGTGAAAGCCCACCAAGAGTCAAGTGAAGGCCCACCAAGAGTCAAGTGAAGGCCCACCAATGTGGCAGCGTAAGACGTTTAGAGTTGCCTAGTACTTATCCTATCAAAGATATCCTGGTCACTCGGACCAAAAATGTGGCAGAGTCTAAGTTTAGCTGAGTAGTTTCCTCATCTAAAGAGTTGCAACAAGTAGAAAAACAACAAAATTGCAAACTAAAATGATTTTATGCAAATGTGAGAAGCATTGTAAATAAAAGAGAAGAATTGGAACTGTAAGTAGAGGAAGAAAAACCAGATATAATAGGGTTAACAGAATCATGGACATATGAGGACATTGCAGATAGTGAACTTGAAATAGAGGGATATACAATGTTAAGAAAAGATAGGGTAGTTGGAGACAAGGCTAAGTGGGTGGTGTTTTATTATACTGTATAAATTCTGTTAATGTAACGAGCAGATAGGATTTATCATGTGGTAACACAAATGAAAGTGTATGGGGAGAAATAGAAAGTGGGGGTGAAAAAACAGTGATTGGAGTATGCTATAGATGTCCATCAAGTCAAAAGGTGGAAGATGAGGAGCTGATTAGTAGCATAGTAAAGGCAAGTGATAGGAAATTATTATTAATGGGGGATTTCAACTTTCCAGAAATAAAATGGGATATGGCAGAAGCACTTGTAGAGTCAAAACCTTTTGTTAAGTGCATAACTGACAATTTTTTAATTCAACATGTAGTAGCAGCCACCAGAGGCAAAAACATACTCGACCTAGTTTTTACTACAGAGGAAAATATGATTGAAAACGTTACCGTAGGGGAACTGTTTGGCTCAAGTGGCCATCAAATCATCCGATGGGATCTTATTGCAGGGAAAGAAGAAAACACAAACACGCGAACATATGACTACTCTAAGATAGATGTTAAGAGGATGAAAGAGGCAGTGAACCACATAATCTGGGAAGATATTGTCGGAGGAACAGATGTTGAACAGGAGTGGGAGAGTTTTATAACAGTTCTCGAAATGCTAAAAGAGGAATGTGTTCCATATAGGGAGGTAAACCCCAAGCGTAAAAAGTGGATCACTAAAATTGTAGTTAAATGTAGAAGAGCTAAAAATAAAGCATGGAAAAAATATATAGAGGCAGGTAAATCAAAAGAAACATATTTAAAATATTTGGACAAGCAATACATATCTCAGAAAGCCAATAAAACAGCAAAAATAGACTTCGAAAAGAAACTTGCTCAGAGGATCAAGACTGACAGTAAAAGCTTCTTCTCTTATGTTAGAAATAAACAAAGCTCAAAGGACAAAGTAGGCCCTCTCATAGACAGCACAGGAAAAACAGAAAGTGAAAATAGGGAGGCAGCAAATCTACTCAATCACCACTTTGGCACAGTGTACACAAAAGAGGACTGCTCCAAGATCCCAGAGCCTGTAGATGTTTTTCAAAGAGACATGGATACAGCAGGATTAGGGTCAATCTGTATTACAGAGGAAATGGTTTTTTAAAAAATGGGAGGGGTTGAAAGTGGATAAATGTCCAGGTCAAGATGGTATTCATCCAAAATTGCTGTTTGAAATTGGAGACCAATTAGCAAAACCATTGGCTATATTATGTTCTCAATCACTTGCACAAGGGATTGTTCCACGAGATTGGAAAGATGCGGGCGTGATCCACTTATTCAAAAAGGGCAAAAAAGCAGATCCAGCAAACTATAGACCTGTGAGCTTAACGAGCATAGTCTGTAAATTGTTAGAGTCAACAATCAAAGAAAACATTGTAATGCATTTAGATAAATTTAATCTAATTAGAAATAGTCAGCATGGGTTTACCAGAGTGAGATCATGCTTAACAAATCTATTAGAATTCATGGAGGAGGTTACCAAAATGTTAGATAAAGGGGAGCCAGTGGACGTTATTTATCTGGATTTTGCAAAGGCCTTTGATAGAGTACCTTATCAAAGATTATTTCGAAAGTTAAAATCACATGGAATAGGTGGCGAAGTTGCCAAATGGATTGAAAATTGGTTAACGAGAAGAAGGCAGAGGGTGGGTATAAATAAGGAGTACTCTGAGTGGTGTGAAGTGAAAAGTGGTGTGCCACAGGGCTCGGTTTTGGGACCAATTTTATTCTTGATATATATATAAATGATTTGGACATTGATATGAGATCCATGATTGCAAAATTTGCTGATGACACGAAACTATGCAGTAGTGTCTCATCTAAAGCAGAAGTGGATATATTGAGGTCGGATTTAGATAAAATTCGAGAATGGTCTGTAATCTGGCAAATGGAGTTTAATGTAGATAAATGTACAGTCATCCACATGGGAAGATCCAAAATGGAACATAATTACAGAATGGGAGAGAACAATATTAGAAAGATAGATAAAGAAAGGGACTTATGGGTTATAATAGATCATACATGAAAGGTGAGGGAACAAGTTAAGGTAGCAGTAAAAAAGGCAAATGCAATGTTAGGGATGATAAAAATAAATATTAAACATAGGAGCAAGGAAGTGATCGTCAAACTGTATAAAGCTTCAGTTAGACCTAGATTGGAGTACTGTGTACAGGTGTGGAGTCCTTATCAGAGAGGGGATATAGACATGCTGGAGAGAATACAAAAAAAAACGACAAAGCTGATAGTGGGATTCCCGAATTACAGTTATGAAGAAAGATTAAAAAGAACTGGCCTTCAGTGTCTAGAAGAGAGAAGAATTCGTGGTGACTTAATACAGGTGTATAAGATGATCAGAGGAATTGATAAAGTAGACTATAACAAGTTTTTTAAAGTACAACCACCAACAAGGACAAGAGGGCACAGCTACAAGTTGACTAAGGAGAGGTCCAGATTAGATATTAGGAAGTATTTCTTTAGCCAGAGGGTTGTGAATGCTTGGAATGCATTGCCAAGTGAGGTGGTGGAGGCTAGGACGGTCAATGCATTTAAGAATAGATTGGATGCATACAGCTTCTAGAGCAAGATGATGTAATTGGAACTGGTTGTATACAGACTCTGCAGAGTCTTCTAAACCAGCATAAGGACGTTAAGTTAAATTAACATGTGGCAGAGTCTAGGTTTAGCTGAGTAGTGTATTTATCTAAAGAGTTGCAACACGTAACACGACTTCACACAGTAAATAACACATTATCGTTGAATAATTGTTCAAACAAAACAATATTAACAAAAAGCACAGTGCATCTAAACTAAATAATTATAATATATATTTTGAACTGCAGTAAGAGGTTTTGAAGCACCAGCTTTGATGTTTTCCCAAAACTACATAATCCATGCTACTGCCTCTGCTCTCCCTTATCTTCACACCCAACACACAATCACTAACTCGTTCTTGCGATCGGATCTCGTACTCAGTCGATATGTGCATTCACATATAATCAGATCACTTACAATCAGGTGATCTGTACATTCACATGCAATCGATCCCCGTATGATCAGGCGATCCGTGCATTCACATGTACTTAGATCACGTCAATTATAATCTGGTCACGTACTCACTTGTGATCCCGTACTCAGTCGATCTGTGCATTCCCATACAATAGGTTCACAAAGTGTCCTACACATACAACACACATTCAGATCTCTTACTGTTCAGCTCTATGGCAGTGTCGACAGCCTCAGGATGACAGCTGCTTTCTTCGAACAAATCTAAGTTGACGTCTGACATCGTACGAAGAAGAAGAAGAAGGAGAAGAAGAAGAAGAAAAAGAAGAAGAAGAAAAAGAAGAAGAAGAAGAAGAAGAAGAAGAAGAAGAAGAAGAAGAAGAAGAACAAGAAGAAGAAGAAGAAGAACAAGATCTCTTACTCTTCACAAGGTGTCCAACATAAACACCTATAGAACGACTGGCCAAAACTCAAGGTGTATGCTGGCCCAGTCACCCTGCAAACTCACACACTCACAAACTCACACACTCACAACCTCTCGGAAGCCTCTCACTCTTCTAGCCAGTCTGTAAGTTCATCCTTGCGGAGTATTTTATAGTATCAAGCAACAACATGGCTGTCCAATGATCTTCTGTTGGTTGTCTGACTTAGACATCATTCTAATTTGGAACTACCCCCCAACTAATTGTTATTGGATGACTATCCTCGACTCCCTGTCACTCTGAATATCATACCCGGTCGTGGCTGCATCTGATTGTTACCAACACTCCTCTACGCCAATTCGGATCGCCAGAGTGGTCAGCCCAGAACACCCACTCCTGCACAAGACAAAGCCTTCCACCTAAACCTCTCGTTTCCTTTGTCGATCTATTGGCGAAACGGTGATTGACCGTAGCACGATTCATGCAACCTTTGTTTCTTAGAGTCGTCAGCCCAATCTTCCCTGCCCTAAACGCCCATGCTCCAGCTGGAACTGTCAATAGCCCAGTCTGGTGAAGGCCCACCAAGAGTTTGTGAAGTCTCACCAATAGTTTATGTAGGCCCAACAAGAGTTGTTGAAGGCCCAACAAGAGTTGTTGAAGGCCCAGAGAGAGAGAGCCTGGAGAATGTATTCGATTTAAAAATAATTGTATTTCTCACTGAATATATCCATAATATTCGCAATTGTGGGAAACATCTGTTGACTCCACCAATTGTCGGAAACATCTGTTGACTCCACCAATTGTCGGAAATATCTGTTGACTCCACCAATTGTCGGAAATATCTGTTGATTCCACAATTGTCGAACCAACCGTCGTTTCTGAACATGAAATGGCGGATCGCTAGAAACGTGCGGTTATATTGTATCTGTGACTCGTAGGATCAGGGTGAGATTAGGGCACTAGCGAACTATTGGCTTGGCTTCGTTCTCAGTCTCCTGGTACCAAACACTGAAAATGACTTAAGTAACAGAATGTAGTCTAGAGAACGGGATGCTTTGTGTTGTAGTTTACAGCTTGACTGCGATATTTGCACCTTTCGGTCCAACACATCAGACTTCAGCAGGCATTTTTTTGGTACCTGGTTAGCATTACCTCTTCGATCTTTTCAGCATAACCAGTCTGCTCTGTTGCAGCTTGTTATCTGGGATCACCGCGTGGAGGTGTAGAAAGGTCTTAGCAGCTCTGGTTTACTGACACTAGTAGTCAGCTATGGGTCGCTGACCGCTGCAGCTCATGCGCTGCTCAGCATCTTGATCCAGAACTATTAGCTTCACTCAGGAGTCCAGGATGTGGAAGGCGTTGAGAACCAGTCAACTAAAGGGCTGATAATCTTTCACTTCTTCGTTCGTTCGCTTGAAAGTAAAATGTTTATGTCTGCAATGAGCGAGCAGCAATTGTCTTTATTGTATAGACCTCATTGTCTTGTGTAGTTCACGAACATTCCCATGAAGAGTCTCTTCCAGTGTTATTTCTATGGACCAATATGTTTGTCTCTGTACATCATATTCCGGGCAGTTCTGTAGTATATGCTCTGAAGTTGAGGGTGTCTGCCCGCATGTACACATGGATGAGCTGACAAATTTCAATATTGTGTACATGTGGATGTGGAGTTGGTTATGTCCTGTTCTAACGCGAAACACAAAAGTTTAGAATTGTCTGTTCATCTTATGGTAGTCGTCTTGTGTTACTGATGGTGGCTTTCTGATTGATTTGATCATCCTTATCTTCTGTTGGTGACTGTCTGATTGATTTGATCATCCTTATCTTCTGTTGGTGACTGTCTGATTGATTTGATCATCTTTATCATCAGTTGGTGGCTTTCTGATTGATTTGATCATCCTTATCGTCTGTTGGTGGCTGTCTGATTGATTTGATCATCTTTATCTCCTGTTGGTGGCTGTCTGATTGATTTGATCATCCTTATCTTCTGTTGGTATGTAACTGGTACATCTCGTTACTTGTCTGCAGCACATTCCTTTTTGTCAGTCGATCTACTCTCATTTACTGGTTCTCCACTATGAAAAGGTATCCACTGGCGCTGGTTGCTCAGTTCATAACCGGCAGATCTGGCAGTTTCACGGACCAGGGCTTGGAGTGCTGATTGTGCATCTGTCGGAATTACTTCAGACTGTGCACCTAGATTGGTGTTCAACAGTTTATCAGTAGCCACCTTGATTGCATGGGTGTCTGCATCGTAAATATGACACAATGTCCCAGTTGGTACTTTTTGATATTTATGTCATGAAGTGCAAACTGGACAAAACTGCTTTGTCTTACTGATATGAGGTTCGAACGAGGAACAAGTTGTGTACGTGGGATATGTTTGGTTTGTTCCCTTACTGATGTGAGGTTCGAACAGGGAACAGTTGTGTCCGTGGGATATGTTTGGTTTGTTCCCTTACTGATGTGAGGTTCGAACAGGGAACAAGTTGTGTCCGTGGGATATGTTTGGTTTGTTCCCTTACTGATGTGAGGTTCGATCAGGGAACAAGTTGTGTACGTGGGATATGTTTGGTTTGTTCCCTTACTGATGGACTTAGTCGACTCTCTTCTACCACGGCGTGTACATGTACTTTGCACGCTTTTAGTGGACATCCGGTAGAGGAGACTCAACGGGAACATTGTATCGCTTTCTGCTGGTCCTTCCGTCAAGTAGTCAGTTCGTTAGTAAGTTCAGCCATTCATCAAATCACCAATCGATAAAGGCGCTGAGCAGTGCATGAGCTGCAGCGGTCAGCGATCCAAAGCTGACTGCTAGCGTCTGGGTCAGCGATCCAAAGCTCACTGCTAGCGTCAGGGCCAGAGACCCAGAACTGCCAAGACCCTTCTATACCTCTAAACGGTGATCCTGTATAACAGGTTACAACAGAGCAGACTAGCGAAGTAGAAGGGATCGAAGAGGGAAGACTAACCCGTCCCCAAAAATGTCAGCTGAAGTCGGACGTGTTAGACCCAAATGTGCAAATATCGCAGTCAAGCTGTAAACTATGACACAACACATTTCGTTTTCAGGACATCCTTCTGCTACTTTCAATGCCCTTTTTAGGGCTTGGTTAGCGGAAGATTGAGAACGAAGAAGAAGAATAAGAAGAAGAGGAAGAAGAATTAGAATAAGAAGAATAAGAATAACAATGGAAAGGGACCCCCGATATTCTGCAGGGAACAAAGCCTGGTCACTACAAACACAAAGTTCTCTGATCACATCACAAACATACAAGCACTCGGTGGAAATCAGCAACGAATGAGAAATCCATAATTTATTATGCCATTCTGAAGACAGATTCATGTATGTGTATGTGAGATATGTCAGAAACTCCGGAGCATCAAAGATAGGAAGTTACCACTATCTCGTGGCAATAAAGAGAACAGCTGAAAGTTTTCTACCAAACGTCTACACCACAACGTAGAAGATGAGCGACTGGGTAAGCAGGGCAGAACGCACTACACCGCAGAAAGATGGCTAAGACAGATTTAATTATTCCCTCTTGGATTCTTGTATCATGAACAGATAGTGTTTCTAACCCGTGTTTTACATTGTTGGCAAGAATGTCGGGCATTAACTCTAGCCGCGATGATGAAACTTTGCTTACCGTTCTTTGTACATAATGTCATGTTCATAGGCACGTGATCATGTTCATGTCTATAAATAGAAGGTCAGAAATGGCAGGGGCAGGAAAATCGAGAAAGTGTAGCAGGTAATGGGTAACTTGGAGGTGAGAGAAGTGTGGCAGGTAAGTAATGGGTAACTTGGAGGTGAGAGAAAGTGTGGCAGGTAAGTAATGGGTAACTTGGAGGTGAGAGAAAGTGTGGCAGGTAAGTAATGGGTAACTTGGAGGTGAGTGAAAGTGTAGCAGGTAATGGGTAACTTGGAGGTGAGAGAAGTGTGGCAGGTAAGTAATGGGTAACTTGGAGGTGAGAGAAAGTGTGGCAGGTAAGTAATGGGTAACTTGGAGGTAAGAGAAAGTGTGGCAGGTAGGTAATGGGTAACTTGGAGGTGAGAGAAAGTGTGGCAGGTAGGTAATGGGTAACTTGGAGGTGAGAGAAAGTGTGGCAGGTAGGTAATGGGTAACTTGGAGGTGAGAGAAAGTGTGGCAGGTAGGTAATGGGTAACTTGGAGGTGAGAGAAAGTGTGGCAGGTAGATAATGGGTAACTTGGAGGTGAGAGAAAGTGTGGCAGGTAGGTAATGGGTAACTTGGAGGTGAGAGAAAGTGTGGCAGGTAGGTAATGGGTAACTTGGAGGTGAGAGAAAGTGTGGCAGGTAGGTAATGGGTAACTTGGAGGTGAGAGAAGTGTGGCAGGTAAGTAATGGGTAACTTGGAGGTGAGAGAAAGTGTGGCAGGTAGGTAATGGGTAACTTGGAGGTGAGAGAAAGTGTGGCAGGTAGGTAATGGGTAACTTGGAGGTGAGAGAAAGTGTGGCAGGTAGGTAATGGGTAACTTGGAGATGAGAGAAAGTGTGGCAGATAAGTAATGGGTAACTTGGAGATGAGAGAAAGTGTGGCAGGTAGGTAAAGAGAAACTTGGAGGTGAGACAAAGTGTGGCAGGTAGGTAATGAGTAACTTGAAAGTGAGAGAAAGTGTGGCAGGTAATGGGTAACTTGGATGTGAGAGAAAGTGTGGCAGGTAATTGGTAACTTAGATGGGAGAGAAAGTGTGGCAGGTAATTGGTAACTTAGATGGGAGAGAAAGTGTGGCAGGTAATTGGTAACTTAGATGGGAGAGAAAGTGTGGCAGGTAATAAGTAACTTGGAAGTGAGAGAAAGTGTGGCAGGTAGCTAATGAGTAACTTGGAGGTGAGAGAAAGTGTGGCAGGTAGGTAATGAGTAACTTGGAGGTGAGAGAAAGTGTGGCAGGTAGGTAATGAGTAACTTGGAGGTGAGAGAAAGTGTGACAGGTAGCTAATGAGTAACTTGGAGGTGAGAGAAAGTGTGGTAGGTAGCTAATGTGTAACTTGGAGGAACCAGGAAGACATCGTGGCATGTTCGATCTTGTTACACGAGCTGTTGTGCAGTAGTATCGGTACCACTGAGAGAGAGGACACATTATCAATCTGAATACGCTAGAAGCGTGTGTGCGTATTTGCCCACAGCCCTGATTGAATACCACGATTGCAGATTACACATATCAGTGTAACATCATGTTAGGAAAAGTGCACACACTAAAAAGGAAACCATATTATAGCATTACAAGGCAGTCTCTGTTCTGGAATCTCCAGGGTAAAAGAGATGGAGGAAGACCAAAACACACGCGGAGACGCCAATTCGATACACACATAAGTGAAACAAGGAAGACTTAGTAAAGATGGTTCAGGACCAGAACACTTGGTTGAAGACCTGTGCTCCACTGGAATCTCAAGGTTTTTCATTGTTTTAAACAGTATCTTTTAAATTGAGAATTGTATTATAAACTAACTTGTAGTGAAACTGACTTTTGAATGGACTGCTTGCCTACCTCCTAAAGGAAACGCGGGACAGTGAATTTGCTCCATTAAATTCCGACTAACATTAAATTTTATCAAATAATGTTAAACTTAATGTTAAATTTAATGAATAAATTGAGCTGGACAGAGAGGAGAAATCAAGTTACTCCTCTCATACGATGGGGTGTAGAGTCTTCTACCTTACTTAGTCACTCCTCTTTTACCCAGGGTGTAGAGGTTTGTCAGAAAGGCCAACAGACTATTCGATCCTCGGTGTCTTCCTCTTGGCCTGGCTCCAAGTCAAGTTTTGTGTCTCTCATACACCGTCTTATATTGTATTCCCAGCGGACTGTGGATCGTCCTGTGGGTCGTCCTGTGGATCGTCCTGTGGGTTGTCCTGTGGGTCGTCCTGTGGGTTGTTCTGTGAATCGCCCTGTGGGTCGTCCTGTGGGTTGTCCTGTGAATCGTCCTGTGGGTTGTCATGTGGGTTGTCCTGTGGGTTGTTCTGTGGGTCTGGATCCTTCCCATGACTGACATGCTAAACCATCTTCTTACATTGATCTCTCCTCTCTTTATTCTTCACATTAGCTCAAGACAAAATCATACGACTCTCCATTGAACGAACCAACAATGTGTGAATTAGCATCATTTATGGAAAGGGATATTTCGTCCAAATCAAATAATTGTCTGCAGTTAGAGGTGGCCAAATCTGGGTCAAACACTTTTCCTGGAAACTCGTTTTTATTCTTTGACTCATGGTAATTATTTCCGTCAGTCGTCTAAATGTCAACTAAACTTGTCATGAGGTCAAACTGATCTACAATTCCACCAGCTGGCCTGCACTTTATTTAGCTTAGATTTTGTTTGAAAGTGTAGATCTCTGGTTTTTTCGTCCGTCCTGGTGGGACGTTTTTTGTTAAATGTAATGTGATAGTTCAGAGCAAGACTCAGATAAAATCCATCTGGTGAGGACGGCGTGGGCTGGTAGTGACCCGGATCCCAACCTGAAGGTACTGGGTTCGATCACAATCACAGCACCGGCCGTTACCGTGATGAAGCAACCCTTAGACAATGTAGGAGGAAGCTGACCCTTACATTGAATGCATGCTGAAGTCGGATGCACTGGGTTGACAAGCGCAATATAAAAACAACAGTGCAACGCACACCGCCTTGTGGAATAAAGAAATAAAGCGAACGCAAAAATAAAAATAAATCCATGTTGTTATTTTTGTTGTTGTTGTTTGTAGTACCCATAATGAGTAAGTTAACTCTTTTTTTGCGCCATGAAAAGAGCGTTAAGTGGTAGGTTGTAGTAGCTTTCATCACATTCCGAGCGTACTGATGAAGGTGAACCGTGGTCCTCCAGGCGGTTGTGCTATGCTAGGCTTCGTCTAAGTGACGCTCACTACTATGGGGATCACGTCGATCCACATCCCGTCAGCTAGACTGCCTCGAAAAGAGTCTGTTTCCAGGGAACCCTACATGGAAATGAGACAGTGGTCTTTGTCAGTATACTGTGCGTCTCAGTTCCCCAATCATCCATTTTAAACATGGAGTAATTGTTGGATCAGACTTGTCTTGGATTCACTTTCCCCTCGGCCAGGCTGTACAGATGTACATGTTTCTATGTTCGCCACTTTGAGGCGGGATAGAGCCATGAACAGCTCTGGTTCGCTGACCACGATGCAAATAGTCTACCATGGGTTGTTGTCTGCCCACATCTCATTCTCTGCGTCTAACGTTTTAAAAAAAAAATAACGTTATATTGTGATATACTTTGTTATAACAAAACGTCGATTAGTTCAACTCGCTAACGGTGATACGGTCAATGCAGACTCATAGCAGACACTGTTGTCAGGGATGGAGTGTTGGAGACTTGATTGCATGAGACAATAGCTCGTTTAAGAAGAGGTGGACAGTCCAACTTATCGTTGCCTTTCCTTTCCTAATAGTAAGTCAGGTACCCATTTACAGTTTGGTGGACTGAAGTGTACTGCTAGCACGAGTTAAATACCGTACCTTTGTTTATTAAAAGCGAGTACTCTACCAATGCACTCATCAGACGGTGATATCAATGTTCTAAATATTTGACTGAGATAACCTGGTATCATTAATAAAAGACAGGTTACACAATTACTCATATGTTTTTTTGGCTCTGTTATCATTAATGAAGGACCAGTTGCACAATTTTGAGTCGTGTTATTTGCTCACAGGGATAGCTGACTAGGTTGTATTATCATGGCTTTGTCTGGCTAATCATTCACAGCA
This sequence comes from Ariolimax columbianus, assembly GCA_036924085.1. Lineage (NCBI taxonomy): Eukaryota > Metazoa > Mollusca > Gastropoda > Stylommatophora > Arionidae > Ariolimax > Ariolimax columbianus. Next base: position 2,790,931 of record JAVGWX010000007.1, on the reverse strand, counting down.
ACCACTAATTCTCACAATATTTCCCATCTCATAGTTTCCCATTCTGTCTATCCTAGTGACATTGATGACTTTTCAAAACGTCAAGACTGGCTAAGTCCCTCACCTTGACTTCCCAGCAGTCCTCTCTGGAAATGGCTGTTTTCATGGCAGCCAGTCTAGCAAGGTGAGAAATCGATGTGATCTCCGTAGTAGTGATCGGAACGCAGTTGAAGCCAAGCATAGCACAACCGCCTAGAGGACCCCAGTCCACCTTCACCAGCACGCTTGGGATGTGAAGAAAGCTACTGCAACCCACCACTAAACGTCAATTTCAGGGCGCACAAAAGAGTAACCTACACATTGTGGTCATTCGCAAACAACAGCACCACGTGATCGACTAAACATAAACTAGACGACGATAATAATATCAATGGCGTGACTTCACATCTCTTCACCACCCCACCCCCTCGCCACAATTGCGGACCCACCCCATCCCCCCTCCACCTTTCCTACTAGGTGACGTCACGCTCTACCTATGAACGGCCTCTTAAGCCGATTAGACTCAATCGGACCTCGCACACCTGGTGGCCTCTCGCATGTCAAGAACAATTACAAATACGCATTTTAAAACATGAAAGGACCGAGAAAATCGGTTATATTTGGGCCTCGTACGGGGTATGGTTATTAAAAGCCAATATCCCCACGACTGTTGAAACCTGACACAGTAAAGGATAAAACACATGTTGTGAAGAGGCACGATCACAAATGGCAGTCGTATGGCACACGAAGGACAAGACGTACGACAAATCTTTGCCATCCAAATAAATATTTCAAACTGACATAAAATGCCAACATAGTGCACTAACAGTGTTAGTGAAATGCGGCGTTTAGTAAACTGATGTTTGGTTGTAGGTCGCACATACTATGCAACTCGAACGTTTTGAGATGTTCTTTGTATACGGACCACGAGATTGTAAGGCGAGGCCAGGAATGAAAGGAACGTTTCAGTGAACAAAAGCCAGAGCATAAGAAATTACATCATGCGTGTTTTGTTGATAAAAGTAAGACTGTAATTTGGCCGGTGGGATAAGAAAAGCCCTTAGAATGCGATAAGTGATATTTAATTTTGTTTAGCGAAGGCTGGCAGTTACAGATTGATGCACAGAATAAAGTAGACTGTTTAATGATTCGCCTTGACTAACGTGTCGTGACGTATGGAAAGTGCAGTGCGGCATAGTTGGAAGCGGGGAGGTGGAGGTGTGAAGAAAAGCATATGAAGCCTTTGTAGTCAAAATGTGGGCGTTACCCACAGGTAAATTATTATCACCTGTATAGGAAGTTACGTTTAACAAAAAGTGTCGGCATGTTTATGTGCGAGTTGATATGATTCACTGTATCAGCACTTGCACTGGTGACAGCTAGGAGTTTAATTGCCGTGCCGTTGGCTGAAATAGTTTGTGAGGGGTCATCAAAGCGTGTGTGAGGCCGTCAAAGAGAGTGTGTGAGGCCTCCATGGCCGCTCAGCTGTTTTGCCTGGAATGATGTCATAACTCGTCAGGGGAGCCAATCAGACCGACTCGTCTGGTTTGACCTCCATGCACAGGCAGCCTCGTTTTGGCGTGGACTGATGTCAGCCATTTTGTTGGTGAAACATTTTCTACTAACTGGAGTGGCCATGGAATTTGTGTGTGGAGTTTTCTGCTACACTTTTTGAAATGGCAGACAATAAAGTAATTTACACATTGGAACATAATCTAGCACGACGTGGGTGTAGATGATGTGCAATTTGTAAAAGTTGTTATAAATTTGTTGAGTTTGATAAGCTTGTGCCGAATGATAACAATCCGTTTCCGGGCTCTATAGATAGAGGCAAGTGACGGCGAAACATTCCGTGTTTTACGTAGAGTACTTGCACGGTTGGATTTCACAGATGGTATTTCACTTACATCACAAAGAAAACATGTATCAACATTTTCGGTGTTGAATAGATACACGACATTTGTGAAACGAAATTTATGACTTAAAAAATTCAAAATGTCGGCAGCCACAAGAGCTCCACTTCACACTGTTCCCGAGTCAGTCACCGTTGGGCACAGTTCAGTAAGGGCGAAAGAGGTAAGCAAAGAACATCAATTTCATATAGTAGACAGCTTCTGTTAAAGAGGTAAGCAAAGGATATCAATTTCATATATTAAACAGCTTCTATCAGAGGTAAGCAAATGGCACTACACAGGACAGCAATCTCAGGCTTTAGACTTTACTAGTGATTGAGTCAGTCAGATAGTAAATTAGAAGACAGCTTCTATTTTTCTTGTACTTCTAGAGTAGAACAACTTTATCATTTGTAACTTCTTTCATTTACTATTTAGTGCGATTTTACTCTTAGAACCAAAACAAAAGTGCAAGATATGAAGATATTGTTTGCTATAAATATTTCATATATAATAATAAGAATCATACCTGTGACTGGTTAGTGGTTACGTCGAAAACTACAGTTACTCAAGTCGGTGATAAATCCAAATGATATTATCATATTGTGATTTGCAGCCTAACTTACAATCACATGTTACGTTACTTTCAACAACTCTGCACCCTGAGAATGCAAACTATTGCAAATGGCAGGCTGAACCAAATTATAGATTCCATTTTGATAGGTCATCATAGGACATAGAATCTAAAGCCTGAGGCAGGAGTGACAAATTCGTTTATGATCTAGGAGCCAATAAAAACAATGTAGTAGCCAGGAATGTTGTTGGATGGAAAGGATGTGTGTGTAAATACTACACTGATCCGGAAATGTGAAGAACCTCAGCATTTCAAGGCCAATCTGGAGCCCTGGATTTGTTGTGTCCTGATCTAAGTTGATGTGCTGAACCAAATTACCAAGGAAACTTAATAGCTCCTTAAAACCGTAAATGATAACCAACGATTATAAAGGGAGAGCTGATGATGCCTGTTTATGTTTGATCTTAATTTTGACTTCAGCCAACCTACAGTAGTTAACAGTTACAATGATGGAGAGAAGGTCACCTAGGTATTCTCTAAAGTTTGTAATTCACTTTTTTTCCAGTTTTCCCCTCGTCATTTCATTGTTTTGGCAGTTTTGTACCAGTAGGACAGATGATCAGGATATCAATAATTGTTATAATTGAATTCTGAAATTTAAATTTTGTTGGTCATTGTCATTTGTGCCCTGCAAAGAACAAATGTCACCACACAAAGTGGAGACATAATTTATGGAGTCGTGTTATAGAATAAATGAGGTTTGATGACTTGCTGTGGAAATATTGAAACTCTGTGAAATAAGAAAGTGAATAAATATGTGTTAAAAACAATAAAAAACAAAAAGAAGAATATGATTTCAACTAAATATTTGATTGTTTCATTTAGGGTTAGACAAATCTTACATATTCAGTTGCCATGGTCATAGAAATTGGCATGTTGCAGTCATATGTGGCCACATAACGCTTCATTTAGTGAGAACTGTACACATGTACTAGAAACGTCAGATGAAAGGAAATTGAAAGCAGAGTAACCACACCCAAAATACTATCTTAGGAAGGAATGGTTGACACCAATATAGATAATATAGCTGCAATCATGTAAAGTAACCCTTAGCATTACTGCCGGAGGAGTGTGAGGTGTTAGCGATCTCACATTTCAAAGGCACAGCTATACGAGGGCAGTAGTCATCTCTTCTTCTTCGTCGCTTTTATTCCTGGACTGAACCGGTACCCATTTCCGCCTCAACTGGGGGATGAACCCAGGACCACTCATATGCGAAGCCAGCTCGCCAACCATTGCGCTACGCTGCTCCCGCAATCATATACAAATACATAATTTATCATATATTGCAGAAAGATCAAAGACATGCACACACATTTAATTTTTGAAATTCTTGAAAGTTAAGTTTGCTAACAGACTTAAGATGGGTAATGCAGAATGTGAGGGAAAACACTGCCAAGAGACAATACGCAAGGTATGCTTACAGCATCACACAGAAGTGTCATACTGCCAGGAAAAAAAACTCTCTGCAAATGTTTTCACCATCAAGACATTTTAGTAAGAAGCAAATCAGCTTCTTTGTAGGTCAGGTAGCCAGTATTTATGACTAAATCACACACAGACGTGACTAGGGGTGTGTTATTTGCTGTTAGAGAGTGCAGACAAGAAACAATATATCATTTTAAAAGTAAATATATCTCATTGTTTATGTTACCATTTCAGGTAATTCTTAGAGCAGCAGAAGATTTAGGGAAAGGTCCGAAATTGGTAAGTGAAATTTCTCTGTGTTAATGTTCCTCAATATCATTACCACAGTTTCTTTCTTCTGTGTCCTAGGCAAAGCCTGAAAGGACATATAGAATATCCCTGTGAAATCAAGATTATATTATCCTTGTCCTGATTTACAACAATAATTTTTCATAACTTGGCGCCCAAATTTCAGTGCAAGGATAGCACATCTATGAGGCATTCGAAACACGTGTAGATATCGCATAATTGTCAGAAGCAAAACATTAAACGAAAGATGCCCATGCTATTCCACTATTGTTTAAGGTTATCTCAAAATTCAGGTCGTATCTAAACAACGCAGTGTGACATCGGTGTTATATGCTGATATTTACAGATTCTGCCATTAACTAATGTTTTGTTTGCACTGTTTTATTTAGAATGGTACTGTAATCAGTAAAAGTCTTGCTCTTGGGGTTTATGGAAATAGACAAAGTGGCCACATATTGAAATGGTTTATAACCCCTGGTGTATAAACATACTGCACAAGTTGGAGAGCATTCCATACATCACTGAATGAGAAGTAGATAAGGTAAAGGAGGAACTAAAAATGCTCAGAAAGTATCATCTCCATCAGAAACATAATACAAGATTGCTAAGAATGATAAATAGAATAAGGCATATATTTTGTTATAAAAAGTCCTTTGGCAGGGTACACTGGTACAGACCATAGTTAATAAATACTAAGAGCTAATGGTATCCACAACCGCAATGATTCAGACATTAAAAGTCTCTATACAAGCAGTTTATGACTTTAAAGATGAAGAGAATGATGCTGCAGTAGTATTGAGTAATGTTACAACATTGAAAACTAAGAACAAGAAGCAGGCTTACTTGATTAAAGAACAGAAGAAATCAGTAAACACAAATTATACAGTTTTATGTTTCTTGATATAGACTTTCAGATGCACAACATATAAAATAATATGATTGGTTCTTGAGAACTCAAATATAACCTGTCATTTCTTATGACTCTAGCTGTAACTGGTTTTAGGTGCAAATACTTGTATTTGATTAGTTATATTAAACAAAAAACTAACTGGGGGAAAATTTGTTGTAGTCTAATTGATCCTTTCCATTGATTGTCTTATAAACCTGTATTGTCACCTGGAATTATAAACCTGTATCGTCACCTGGAATTATAAACCTGTATTGTCACCTGGAATTCTTCTCTTTTCTAGACATTGTACTCTGGTTATTCTGAGTCCGCCCTCAAAACTGTAATTCTGGAATCCCACTATCAGTTGCGTTGCTCTTCATTGTCTCCTGTCCAGCATGTTTATATCTCTTCTAAAATAAGGACTCTACACCTGAACACTACTCCAACCTAGGTCTAGCTAATGCTTTATACAATTTGACTATCACAGAAAAGGCTGATGTTAATGGGCTGAAAGAAATAGGTAGACAATGGGGGGTTAATGATGGAGAAATCACGCCACACTGTCCTGTCAGAGACATGTAAGCCAGTACAACTGGTTTCAAGTGGTGTATTTAGTCTTTCTTTTTCCTAGGTGCAGCATAGATGTTTCATTATTTCTAGTCTGTACATTTCTGTCATCTTGTCCAGCCATGCTGTTGTCGGCAAAGTGCTTTGGATTATAGTAATACAAAGCTTCTCCCACGAGACAGAGGAGTGTGTTAGCAGCTGTGATAGCTGAGACTGTTTAAAACCCTGGTCTAAAGCTTTTATATATCACCATGGGATGACTGCAGAGGAGTGTGTTAGCAGCTGTGATAGCTGAGACTGTTTAAAACCCTGGTCTAAAGCTTTTATATATCACCATGGGATGACTGCAGAGGAGTGTGTTAGCAGCTGTGATAGCTGAGACTGTTTAAAACCCTGGTCTAAAGCTTTTATATATCACCATGGGATGACTGCAGAGGAGTGTGTTAGCAGCTGTGATAGCTGAGACTGTTTAAAACCCTGGTCTAAAGCGTTTATATATCACCATGGGATGACTGCAGAGGAGTGTGTTAGCAGCTGTGATAGCTGAGACTGTTTAAAACCCTGGTCTAAAGCTTTTATATATCACCATGGGATGACTGCAGAGGAGTGTGTTAGCAGCTGTGATAGCTGAGACTGTTTAAAACCCTGGTCTAAAGCTTTTATATATCACCATGGGATGACTGCAGAGGAGTGTGTTAGCAGCTGTGATAGCTGAGACTGTTTAAAACCCTGGTCTAAAGCTTTTATATATGACCATGGGATGACTGCAGCGGAGTGTGTTAGCAGCTGTGATAGCTGAGAAAACCCTGGTCTAAAGCTTTTAAATATCACCATGGGATGACTGCAGAGGAGTGTGTTAGCAGCTGTGATAGCTGAGACTGTTTAAAACCCTGGTCTAAAGCTTTTATATATCACCGTGGGATGACTGCAGCGGAGTGTGTTAGCAGCTGTGATAGCTGAGAAAACCCTGGTCTAAAGCTTTTATATATCACCATGGGATGACTGCAGAGGAGTGTGTTAGCAGCTGTGATAGCTGAGAAAACCCTGGTCTAAAGCTTTTATATATCACCGTGGGATGACTGCAGAGGAGTGTGTTAGCAGCTGTGATAGCTGAGACTGTTTAAAACCCTGGTCTAAAGCTTTTATATATCACCGTGGGATGACTGCAGCGGAGTGTGTTAGCAGCTGTGATAGCTGAGAAAACCCTGGTCTAAAGCTTTTATATATCACCATGGGATGACTGCAGCGGAGTGTGTTAGCAGCTGTGATAGCTGAGAAAACCCTGGTCTAAAGCTTTTATATATCACCGTGGGATGACTGCAGAGGGAAGTTACTTTTCTTCCTCAAATACTGTATCTCAGCAATGTAAATAAAGGCCTCATTGATAGATAACAAAGGATATAGGCAGATACAGTGATAATAACACAAGAATAAGTTTTCATATGTTTGAAATGAAAAGCCTGTATTCACTGATTGTGCTGATTTCCAATATTTGTTTTGTCATTAGAGCAGTGATGAAAATAGTGCTGCCCCGCCCTCCACTCGGATACAGTCTTCTAGAACGAGAACTAATGACGAGCCACACATTGGCAAGTACCGTCTCATTAAAACAATTGGCAAAGGAAACTTTGCTAAGGTCAAGTTGGCCAAACATGTGCCTACAGGAAGAGAGGTAAAACTCATTTTAGACTTTTATTGAATGTAAAGTGTGTCTGTCAGTTTTGTGAAGGAATTTTTTTGGTTTTGTTTGTTCGCCTTAATTCTCTAATCCCCAAGGTGGCGTGCGTTGCACTGTGGTTTTTATTTTGCGCCTGTCGGCCCAGTGCATCAGTCTTCATCATGCATTTTATGTAAGGGTCTGATTCCTCCTGCATTCTCTAAGGGTTTGCTTCCCCTGGGTAACGACCGGTGCTGTGATGGTGATCGAACCCAGCACCTCACATTTGATCTGCGCATGACATGGAAAAGTCAGATCGAGAGAAACCGAATGAGAGCCAGAGAAAGAATGGCAATCATGAGGAAACTTGCTGGCACAAGCTGGGGAGCAGACGAAAGCATACTAAAGAAACTGTACACTGGAAGAGTGAGACCAGTTCTCGAGTATGGCATTGCGGCATGGACAACAGCAGCAAAGGCGAACTTCGATAAAGTTAGCAAACTTCAAAACCAAGCCATGAGAGTTATAACAGGAGGCATGAAGTCAACGCCAATTGTAGAACTTGAAAAGATTACAAAACTGCAATCCATGACCGACAGAAGAGACTGCAGAGCCCAGCAGCAAGCAGAGAAACTCAGAAGACTGACAGACCATCCAATGCATCAGAGACTAAATAGATTTGGAAATGGGAAACTAAAGCGGAGAAACTTTGTAGAAATAGCCAAAGCAAAGATGAGCGAAGACCCTATGAATACCATAACAATACCAAAGCCCATCCTTACTGTACGCAAACCCACATGGAAGCAGCATATCATTCCGGAGGTGGTAGAAAATATACCAGGTATTGGAATCAAGAACAGCCAGACTGAAAAAGAAAGAAGAGACATAACCCTGAGGTACATAACGGAAAGCTACCCAAGCATGGACTGGACCCATGCATACACCGACGGGTCTGTAACAAACACAACACAGAACGGAGGGCAGGGATATTCCTGAGCCTACCAAATGGTAGAAAAATAACACTGTCAGTGGCAACTGGAAAATTCTCAAGCAATTTCAGAGCAGAGGCACTGAGGGCTGCAGTAGAAGCAATGCTGACAGGCGAAAGCCTGATAGTCCTGTTTACAGATGCCCTGGCCATAGTTACAGCACTAAAAAGCCAGAAAAATACTGAACGTAATGATTTAAGAGCGGTACTCTGTCAACTATACCAGCATTCCGCACCAAAAAGAGTATTGGTACAGTGGGTTCCATCCCACTGTAACATCCAACGCAACGAGGAGGCAGACAGACTGGCAAAAGAAGGTGCAAGACTACCACAACCAGATTCTAGTGTGACCTACGAAGAGTCCAAAAGGCTTATTAGGACCAGATACATGACCAAATGGGAAACAGAACATACTGGCTACTCAAAAAATTATGCCTATTACCAGTTGAACAGAAGAGAGCAGGTCGTGGTCTTCAGACTTCGCACAGGCCACAACAGACTGAGGTACCACCTATTCAATAAACTGAAGATAGGTGGCACTGACGAATGCTCGTGTGGTACAGGGAAAATGACCGCTGAACATCTGCTGCAAAACTGCCCGACATACGAGGATCAGAGAAAGCAGATGTGGCCATCACCAGTGGCAACACTAGACAAGCTCTATGGCAGTGTCGACAGCATCAGGATGACCGCTGCTTTCTTCGAACAAATACAGGTTGACGTCTGACAGCGTACGAAGAAGAAGAAGAACCCAGCACCTTCGGATTGTGAGCCGTCACTTAACGACTAGTTCACGCCATCCCCTGTGAAGTAATAACACAGGACACGTCAACTCATATTACAACCAAAAGGTTGTTGTCAGAGGGGAAGAACAATAGCCTGAGACTAACTAGCACATCTAAGCGGTTTACGTGGGAAGGTGTTCAGAAATTAAAAAGGTTCTTAATGAAGGAAGAAAGAGTGGTTGTTGAATTAACTCTTTGAGACTGCAGAGCCCAGCTGCAGTCAGAGAAACTCCGAAGACTGACGGACCATCCAATGTACCAGAGACTAAACAATCTGGGAAATGGGAAACTGAAGCGGAGAAACTTTGCAGAAATAGCCAAAGCAAAGATGCACGAAGATCCCACAAACGCACTAACAACACCAAAACCCATCACTACTGTACGAAAACCTACTTGGAGGCAGGATATATTTCCAGAGGTGGTAGAAAATATACCAGGTATTGCAAACAAAAACTGCCAGAGTGAGAAAGAAAGGAGAGACACTACCCTAAGCTTCATAACGAAAAGCTACCCAAGCATGGACTGGACCCATGCATACACCGACGGTTCTGTAACAAACACTACACAGAACGGAGGGGCAGGAGCATTCCTGAACCTACCAAATGGCACAAATATAACACTGTCATTCGCTACTGGTAAGTACACAAGCAATTTCAGAGCAGAGGCAGAGGCACTGAGGGCGGCAGTGGAAGAAATGGCAACACACAGTGAAAATGAGAGCCATATAGTCTTGCTGACAGATGCTCTCGAAGTAGTCACAGCGCTAAAAAGCCAGAAGAACACTGAGCTTAATGACTTAAGAGCAGCACTCTGCAAACTGTGCCAGCAGTCCGCACCAAAAAGGGTGGTGATACAGTGGGTTCCGTCACACTGCAACATCCAAGGAAACGAGGAGGCCGATAGACTGGCAAAAGAAGGTGCAAGACTACCACAAACAGATACCAGTATGACGTACGAAGAGTCAAAACGGCTTATCAAAGCCAGATACATGACCAAATGGGAAACCGAACATACTGGTTACACCAAAAACGATGCCTATTACCAGTTGAACCGAAGAGAGCAGGTCGTTGTCTTCAGACTTCGCACTGGCCACAACAGACTGAGGTACCACCTATTCAACAAACTGAAGATAGGGTGTACCGACGAATGCCCGTGCGGTACTGGTAAAATGACCACTGAACATCTGCTGCAGAACTGCCCGACATACGAGGATCAGAGAGAGCAGATGTGGCCATTGCCAGTGGAACTGCAAGACAAGCTGTATGGTAGTGGCGAGAGTCTCAGGATGACCGCTGCTTTTTTCGAAAAAATAATGGTTACTGTCTGACTGTGTACGCAGAAGAAGAAGAAGAAGAAGAATTAACTCTTTGAATATGTCTCACTGCCTTAAACGTCATACAGGGAATAGCGTGGGCTAGTGGTTAGTGACACGGCTCGCAACCAGAAGGTGCTGGGTTCGATCCCCATCACAGCACCGGCCGTTACCCCGGGGAAGCAAACCCTTAGAAAATGCAGGAGGAAGCAGGCCCTTACATAAAATGCATGCTGAAGTTGGATGCACTGGGCCGACAGGCGCAAAATAAAAACCACAGTGCAACGCACACCGCCTTGGGGAATGGAGAATTAAGGCGTAACGAGAAAACGTCACATACTTTTTCATTGTGTACATCTAGCTACTTTAACAGCTTAATCTTTTTTGTTTCTTTGCTAAACTTAGAAGTTTTTTAGTTATCTTATAAAAACTAATTTGGGTTTCAATCAAGAATACTTGTTTGCTGCGTTTTTGAAGCATGTATAACCAAGATTTTACTGAATTTTGATAAATTATCTTTGAATGATTACGTTCTAAACAAAGGCGGAATTAATTCTCAACCATCTTGTAATGGTGTTAAGAAGGTGTTAGCAGCAGACAAGCACGAGTTTTAATAACATCGTGTGTGCATGATGAAAACATCTGGGATAATGGAGATGATAGTAATTCCGACAGTAACAAAGATAAAAGTGATGTTCAATTTGTCATAGAAGATAGGGACAATGAAGGTTATGCCAGCCTACTTTGAGGAGGAGAGTGGTTGCTAAACGAGATAGATGCCAGCAAATAAAGCAGGGCCTGTAACTGTTAGGCCTACAACAACTGCTAGTCACAGGGATGTTACAAAGTGCGTGTATCAGCATAGGTATGCCAACCAGAGGGGATGGTCAGACACAGACCACATTTCACTTTCATCCTCTTCACAGTTCTGGAGTTAGACCGGATGTGGGGTTAGATTCTAGCTCCCAGGCTGTTGAATTTATCATCATATTGTTTGATGTGAAGGTGAAGGAATATCTTATCAATTCAATTAAACAAAAAAAAAATTTCTTTTTATTGTGTTCTCCTTATTTCTCTATTCCCCAAGGCGGTGTGCGTTGCAGTTTTTATTTTTCGCATGTCAGCCCAGTGTATTCAACTTCGACATGCATTTTATGAAAAGGTCTGCTTCCTCCTGTGTTTTCTAAGAGTTTGCTTCCCTGGGGTAACGGGTGGTGCTGTGATGGGGATCGAACCCAGCAGCTTTGAGTTGTGAGCTATGTCATTTAACCACTAGCCCATGCAGTCCCCTTTATAAATTCAATGAATACCTTTTCCAGGAAAAGAGTGTAGCTGATGAAAATGGAGCCTTATGAATAATTTGTTGCAGATATATATCAACAAGCCTTTTATCCAGACCATCCTATTGAATATAACAAAAGAACCCAGCAGTTAGTCTCAGGCTATTGTTATCTCCTCCATTAAGCATGTCCAGAAATAGCATTGGGGATGATCATATGTTTTTTTTTTCTGTTTCTCGTATTTTGGAAACACAGATGTTTAGCAGACATTTTGTCAGTGCCACAGACAACATTCAGCTGTATGTTCTATCCTTAGTTTGTTGAACAGTTGGCATCTCAGTCTATTGTGGCCTGTGCAGAGTAAATATTAGCACCTTTTCACCTCTGTTGAACTGGTAATGTGCGTCATTTGGTTGTTGACCTGTGTGCTCTGCTTCCCACCTGTTCCTGTATCTACACCTGGTTACATATTCATAGGTTGCACCTATATCAGGTTGAGGAAGCTTTCCACCTTCTCTTGACAGCCTGTCGGCCTCTTTATTGCCAAGAATGTTTCAATGAGATGGAATTTACTGTATCACAACTCTATTAAGCAGGTGACATAGTTTATAAAGTATCACAATTAGTCAGTTAATGTTTTTATTTGTCTCCCTAGTAACTGCAACCACTAACAGACCGTCTGCGATTATCACTGTTTTCATTTGTCATTAGAACTTCAGGGATTAAAGATGCAGCTTGAATGAGCTTACAGGCAGTCAGTGACTTATAGCTGGCGGCATGCATCAGGGCTGGTGGCCCATAATTGATCAAGAACCTATTCCTCCTACAAGCGGCGGCCCTGGACACAGACTGCAGCATGGCTAAGAGATTAGGGATTGAGGAGGGAAGGCAAAGACTGTCCAAAAAATGCCATCTAATGCGTCTGCTGAAAAGCGCAGCCTCTCTGTAAACTACGCTAGTCACGTTTATTTCAAGAAATAGAACCTGCTGGAGTTTTCTTCTCTGAAGGCTAAGATTTCTCAACACAGTGGTGTTGTTCTAACAATGAAACATACTCATGTACACCTGGAAGCTCATCAAGTAACTAGACTTAAACCAGATCTTATCTTAGTACACTTTCTTCTCAATTGTTCTTGGATATTAAGATAATGATGCTGTTTATGTTTGTATTTATGTCAATTGGTTTATTCTTTGTTATAAATTAATGATCTTTGTATTCTGTATCATTTACATTACCTTTGATTCATTCATACAGCTGTCTTGTATTGCATGGTTATTACTTGAAATTGTTATTCTGTATAAGATATCAGTTATGATATACTTTATTACAGGTGGCTATCAAGATCATTGACAAGACACAGCTCAATCCTTCCAGTCTTCAAAAGGTACATCTCAGTTAAATGATTCTCTGCTTGCACTTGTTTGGTAGCTGCAGAACAAACATCATTTTTAGGTGGCTCACACATCCCAGTCACATCCATTTAATTGTATGTATTGATATTTAAATCTAATCTAATTCCAACTCTTGGTAAAACTTGTATTACTGTATCATATTACGGAGTATTGTTTCTAGATGATTCTTTCCTTCGCTGGTGACACAGAAAACTCAACGGGCAATAGTGAATGGAGGGGTGCATAAAAACATGATTTGGAAAGTCTGCTGCTCAAGAAATGATTTATAAATTGATGTTCAATTTTATTTTGCAGATATTGTATTACTTAAAAAGTAAATCAAATGACAACTCCAAGTTTCTTCATCAAGACCAAATATGTATTTGATTGACAGCTCTAGGTCATTACACAAACCCATTTCCTATGTTGAACAAACATGTTAATAAATTTAGAAAATTATATTGATGTTCAATATATTATGAAATAGTACACCAGAATATATGATTTAATCACATGTACAATAATCTCCACGCAAGCAAGTCTGTATTTAATGTTTGTAAATGTTGAATCTTAGTAAGAATATTTTGAAATGGTACTATTGTTGTCTAGCCATGGATTACCAATATTCATAACCGTTTCAACTAAACTTTGGTTCTTGAATATTAAGATGGGATCAAGATGTTGAGGAGTGCATGAGCTGTAGCGGTCAGCGACCCAAAGCTGACTGCTGGCGCGATAGCTGAGCTGTAGCGGTCAGTGATCCAAAGCTGACTGCTGGCGCGATAGCTGAGCAGTGCATGACCTGCAGGGTCAGCGACCCAAAGCTGACTGCTGGCATCAGGACCAGCGACTCAGAACTATCAAGATCCTTCTTCTTCACTTGGTGATCCTGGATAGCATACTGGCTAAGGAGAAGGGATTGAAGATAGAAGGCTAACCCAGTACCCAAAAATGCCTGCTGAAGTCGGATGGGATGAAAAGTGCAATTATCACAGTCAAGCTGTGAACTACGAAACAACACATTCCGTTCTCTGGACTACATCCTGCTACTTGCAAAGCCATTTTCAGGGCTTGGTAGCGGCAGTTTGAGAAGGATGATGATATTAAAATAATGATGTTGTTTGTATTTATGTCAATTGCTTTGTTTTTTGTGTGTGTTACACATTAATGACACACACAGACTGATTAAAATCCTTCCCTATTGTTCCCAATGTAATGTTTCTCCCAAAAAATTAACAGCTGAAAATTACATGTATTATTTGGGCATTATTATGTGTAGCCTAGCGGACATTGAACTCGCCTGCTAAGACTGGGATTACAGCGCGCCAGGGTTCCAAATCACGGACAATCAGGAAACAAAAATCTGGGTATGATTCGTTCCTGGAATGAGCACTCTTCCAGTTGTAAATGGGTACCGAACATATGAGTTGGAGAAGGTATAAACAGCAATGAAGGAAACTCCCCCACCCCCGCACCTCATATAGGCTGCGGCTTAGTCCATGAAATTATCTTTAACCCTGACGGCAATTGTTGCATGGGGCTCACCTTTTCCTTTATTATATGAAAACTGACATCTTTTATATGAAAAATTTAGAGTTTAACATATATCTTGTATACACATACATTACTGATTACACCAATGCCTTTGATTGTGTAAAACATCAGAAATTGTGGAACATCATGATAGATATGGGTTTCCAATAAATCTAGATGAATCATTGTATCAGGAACAACAAACTGCTGCCAAGAGTTCCTGGTGAAACATGAGATTGGTTCGAGGTAGAAAAGGGATGTATCCACTCCGCATACCTATTTGATATTTGTGCACAATGAGGAATGTTCGAAAGGATGAGAATATAGAAAGTTGCGCTCCTTTTACAATCAGCGGATACAAGACCCCAGACTAAGATGCACAGACGATACTGTGATACCATTAAACAGGGCAGAGTGGTTAGAGCAGCTAATTGCAGCCTATAGCTGAGATGTAAGGTGCTCCCAAGAAAAGTGAGAAACGGTAAGGGGTTAGAATCCCGCAAGTTGAAAGTCTTCCCTGGTCTCAGTGCAGGTGAGGTCTGCTCTTCTAGTCATATCGGAGATTGGCAATGAATCGTGAGGTCCTGTGTCCACGCTGTGCACATACAAGAATTGTTTGCAGTTTAAAATGGAAAAGAACATGCTGTTGGCTGCTGTCGTTCAGATCAAAGAGGAGGCACAGCGACATGCCAACTGTTTGTCTGCACACTCGATTGCAAATATAATCAAGACCTCTACACACCCACAGGGGTAGAATAGGAAGGATTAAGTGAAGTCATCTTTGAACTGATCATTTAGTAGGCCAGTATTGTTTGGTAGCAGAATATTTATAGATGTCACAAAAATGACCAATGACAAATCTGCAACTGAGTTTCAGAGGCTGATCAAACTTCTTCTTCTTCGTACGCTGTCAGACGTCAACTTGAACTTGTTCGAAGAAAGCAGCTGTCGACACCGAGAGGCTGATGAAACAACCAAGAAAATTACTCCGTCTGAAATGGGTTGGAATAAGAAGAATAACACGAGGATAATGACTGGCAGTTATAGGTCAATAATCTTGATGACCGACAGCATTTAGACGGGTTCTAACTTAGTCTCCAATGGACTCTTATCTTGGGTCATGGAGGTCCAGTTAGTGTTAAAGATTTCCAGCAGAGTCCTCCCGCTTGTTGTCGTGGACAGCAAGGGAGTCTTCTCCGGGATATCTTTTTGCCTCATGGTACTAGATTGCTGTCGCCATGCTCCATTGTTTCGTCGTAACATGTGACATGCCCAACTATATTTTGCCGTGTCTGCATAAATTACTGCATCTCATTAAGGACAATTGTCGTATGTCAGAACTGTGTAGGTTTTGCATGAGTAGGTTACAGAGAGTGATTCCAGCATCTCATCAAGGACAATTGTCGTATGTCAGAACTGTGTAGGTTTTGCATGAGTAGGTTACAGAGAGTGATTCCAGCCAAGCATTTTTCAAGAGACAATAATAATGAGGGTAATTTATCGCTGAACTTTTACATTAAAAGAAAGTTTTGACCTGGAGACATACTCACATAGAAGACCTACCAAATGTTAGGATCGTTATTTGTGAGGTCGTACGCATTATTGAACTTGTCTGACAGTCTGAAACAATTAGTCATGTTATGTTATTGAAAATCCCCCATGTCATCTGCCATCATTTCGCATACTTGTGGCCAAGAAATAAAAAACATGGCAGGTCTACATATGTCTTATTTAATTAACCAAAGAAGAAACAGCTACAGCAAACTCTGTCAAGGTCTAATAAAACAATATGTAAACTAAGAACACCAGAAACTTGCACATAGGCAAACACAATATAGTTTATTTTTGTGGGTGGGTTTTTCAAAGTTTATGCTGAATGTGGTAGCACATTTCAGTGTTATCCAATAAGTTGTGAGGACTTGGACAACAATGTGATACTTTCGTCCTCCGTTATTGCATAGACAGTTATCACTGTTCTCAGTGGTTGAAGTTGTGTGACATGTTAAGCATTTGTTTACTTTTTATTTTCAGCTTTTCCGTGAAGTCAGAATCATGAAAATGTTAGATCATCCAAACATAGGTAAGTCATGATGGTGTTGCTGCTTTGTGACATAGGTCTTATGACATATTGTCATGTTAACTGTCTGGGGCTGAATAGCTGCGACCGATAGCTGACTGCTTGTCGGGGTAAGTGGACTAGCTGATCAAGACCCAGTGGTGACTCATGTGGTCTGGCTATGAGAATGGGGATTACAGAGGGAAGGTAAACCAAGTTTTGAAAATTCTCTGCTTAAACCGGATGTGTTGGGCTTAAAGATGTAGAAATGGCAGCGCCGATGTTAACTTACGATACGTCATCCTAATTTAGGACGAATGCTGCGATACAAAACACCAGAGGTGAACAAATGCTGCGGGAAATCAGATCACAGTTCTACAAAATCTAAAGAACCTCAACAGTTGCTCATTGGAAATGAGAGAGCTGATGCCATGTCCAAAGCAGATGGCAAGATGGAGCAACTTATCCATGAAGTGTCCTACTGATAGACAAAAACTATCATATGCAATCAGTACAACTCAAAATGGAAGTCAGCATTAGACCTGACACAAGCCCCACAGACACCAACAAACCACCATCTTTCGCCTGAGAACAGGCCACTATAAACTATTGGGAGCACTTATGCTCAAGATATCACACACAAGTGACTGCCCATATGGAGCCGGAGTCTAGACTTCTGAATACACACATCCTACAGGACTGCCAAGTATATAGAGACCTATGAGACAAGAGAGCGCCGATGTGACGCCAAAGAGGACTGTAGACTTTGTCCTAGCATCGGGACTACAGATCTAGCATGACCAAAAAGCCTGAGCGCAGGACGGCAGCGAATGCTGAAGAAGAAGATATACGCTATCCTCACAGAAGTGCTCAAATGTGAATGTTTACGGTATTTTGCCAAGAGATGCACGTACAACTACAACCACACATACTGAGCACTTTAGAGAAATACAGAAAAAGGTTTTGCTTCTACCAAAAGTTAGTAATTAAGTTGTATTTCTTCTGAGCGATATTTTGGCACATCACTGAATTGTGAGATAGAAAAGCAAATACATGATACTACATACAGCAGCTTGTACCATACCTGTACACTTACCTGTATGGTGTGGGAAACATCAATGGTCATCTTTTAACAAAACTTTTGTACCAGAAATTCATTGGCCACATTTTTGGGTCAAATACCATTATTTAAATCTGCTTATCCAGAGCAGCCAAGCTTGTTATATATTACAACATGCTGTTTTGGAAATGGACCACCCTGTCCCTCTGAGGATATCTGATGTGGATGTTAGGTCCCCTAACTGGGGAAAAAAAGAATAGCACTCTGATAGGGCTAGCGATCCAATTATGTCTAATCACTACTGCTGGAGTATAAATGCATCTTAACTTAACGTCTTTATACTGGATTAGAAGAGTCTGTATACAACCGGTTTCATTTGCATTACCTTGCTCTAAAAGCTATGCGCATCCAATTGAAAGATCCAAATTGAATCCATCCAATCTTGTAAGGAGCCTTCTACGATGCTGGCTCCAATCTTTCGTCGGAAGTGAAATGGGGAAGATGAATATTGCCAGAAGAGTATCTGATACCATCATTATGCTATTAAACTCCAGACGGAAGATAAAAGAAGGTCGGCCTAACATTACTACTTTCATTTGCCCTTTCTTTGGCAATCACAAAGTCTAGCTAAAATACCATGCAGAGGAGAGGGAGTTTGTTGCTATCCTGAAAGGTATCATGGTCATGTGACTGCTTTTGTTGATCAGAGGTCCAAGGTGATGGACACCAGAGATAGAACCCCAACATGCACATACGATGTATACACACCAGACAGACATAAGAGATTGAACCCCAAATGTACACGTAATATACAGACATCAGAGATTGAACCCCAAATGTACACGTAATATACAGACACCAGAGGTTGAACCCCAAATGTACACGTAATATACAGACACCAGAGATTGAACCCCAACATGCACATGCGATCTATACACACCAGACAGACATCAGAGATTGAACCCCCAATGTACACGTAATATACAGACACCAGAAATTGAACCCCAACATGCACATACGATCTATACACACTAGACAGACATCAGAGATTGAACCCCAAATGTACACGTAATATACAGACACCAGAAATTGAACCCCAACATGCACATACGATCTATACACACCAGGCTGGTGCAGACCGTTGTTATCACATTGTGTCATGTATAGTACAACTGGTGTAGTATTCATTCAAGCTTGAACAGAATGGTAACAGATTGTCGTTTTCTGTCATTGCAGTGAAACTTTTTGAGGTCATTGAAACAGAGAAAACACTTTATCTTGTTATGGAATATGCAAGCGGAGGTGAGTGTTTATATTATTCATAGATTTCTGAATTTGTGCTCAAATAACACCTTTTCATCTAGTAAACTGAGTGGTTCCCAAGCTTTTTCAAATCACGGACCATCTCAAACTAAATATCATTTGCTTGAGTCACTCTAGCCTTCACCATCGCTAGAGGTGAACAGTATCATCTGACCAACCCCTATAGGGTTCATTGTTTACCCCAAAAGGGGCACCATTACCAGGATGGACACCACTAACGTAGAATGCCTATTTCACTCAAACATTTCACTACACAAATTTTGTCCTGCCATAAAACTATCTCACCTATTTATTTTCAGTGTTTCATTGGGCTGTAGTGCTGGCTATCGCGTTATGTAGAAACTTTAGCCACAAAAACTTCAATAGGTGCTGGCAGGTCAACATTTGTTGACTTGTGTATTTGCTGAAGAAATATGCTCTACATGCAGCTGGACAAGTTTTGATTGATCAATGTTTCATTAACATGTTGCATATTGTATACATGGGGTGTTCAAGTCAAACCGGGACTTTTTTAAGGAACGCATTTTTTTCTTTCTTTCAAGTAACCAAAATGCCATTTATTGTTACTATAATCTCCTGCAACATTTATGCATTCCCATTATTTAAGTAATGCTTGAAAAACTTCAGCTTAGAAAGATTTGTCAGTGTGTCTGAACCAATCCATAACAGCCTGTTTCATTTTGTCATCAGTGCTGGAATGCTGACCTCCAAGGAATTCTTTTAAGGGTTGAAACAGGTGGAAATCGTTTGAAGTGAGGTCTGGGCTGTAAGATGGATGTGGCAATACATCCCAGTCGAGTTGCTACAGATGGCACATAGTGCGGTGAGCAGTATGAGGTGGAGCGTTATCTTGCAGGACCAGAACACCCTCTGTGATCAAACACAACATGCACTACCTTCCAAAAATGCAAATGCTCATGAATTAATAGTGGTCACTGTACCACAGAAAGACTTGCCTCTTCTGCTATTTCGTGACAGGTTATGCGCACATTTTCCAGGATAAGGCATTCCACAATCTGGATATTTACAGGAATGATTGTGGTGGGTTGAGAGCCACCACAGCCGGGATCATCAATCACGGATGTGCGGCCTTCTCTGAAACATTTGCACCATTCAAATGTCTTACTGCGGCTGTCTTGCCACCGTATTGTGATTGCAGCCTTCTTTCTATTTCCACAGTTATCGTGCCTTCTTTCACAGGCAACAGTGTTGTCCGTCATTTTTATCTATTTATCACGTGACTGACCCATGGCAAGTGGATCACCTAGCAGTAATAGGACTTAAGTGCCCCTAGCTAATGATAGTAGTTCTAGCACACTATAATCCATTCAGGTAGAACTAGAACAAAAAATCCTGGTTTGATTAGAATGCCCCATGCACGTTTGATTTGAATGTCCCATGCACGTTTGATTTGAATGCTTCTTGTACGTTTGATTTGAATGTCCCATGCACGTTTGATTTGAATGTCCCATGCACGTTTGATTTGAATGCTTCTTGTACGTTTGATTTGAATGTCCCATGCACGTTTGATTTGAATGTCCCATGCACGTTTGATTTGAATGCTTCTTGTACGTTTGATTTGAATGTCCCATGCACGTTTGATTTGAATGCTCACTGTACGTTTGATTTGAATGCTCCTTGTACTATACTAAACTATTCACAGTTGAGTGACGAATAGAATAGAATATAGTAATCTTAGATGTGGGGATGCAGATTAGTGTCATAGATTACAGCAAGCAACAGTTTTTGTTATCAAACAGCTTATTGACCTATAACTAGCTTTCCTTCTGCTGCAGAATGAATCAAGTATGTGATTCTCTGAAATAGGTTTCAGTTTTCAAGAAATATTTGATGTCAATCTAGGCTCATGTAGTAAAAGACTCCGGTAATGACAGGTGAAAAGACAGATGGTTAGAGGAAGTAGAACATATAGTAAGACTGGGGTAAAATCACTATCCTTTTCAGGTAATCGGCTGCATTATCGAGGACTACAATTTGATTAAAGCTCCAGCCAAATTGTAATGGCTCATTTATGTTTCCGGTGCAGAACCTGAAATTGAGCTTGTCGCCAGTCTTGGCTTCTACAATATCGTAGACTGTGGTTGAAGACTGCCATGAAATGATGAATATATAGCTTGAAAAAAAGCCTGTCATTGATTTAAAAGTGATCATAACTTCAACACATTTGTGTCTGTCAGTCTTGTAAACAGAAGAGCAAGTAGCTTCTAGGCCTAGACCATGGACAGGAGCAGTAGATTCTGTGAATATGTCGATACTTACTTGACACTTCAGACGCATGCTCGTTTAGTTTTGTGCAAAATTTGCTCACATTGTACCGCTTCTGGACAGGCTAGAGATGCCGAGCACTTTTGGTCGCTAGGGTTAACATAAACATTGCTATCATTGTTATGCATTTTTGATTGATTGGAAATAACAGGGTAAGAGAAGAGGCTGAGGAACACTTGGTGAAGAACACTGGTAGTTATGTGCACTGAGCTGCATAAGATGGCAGAAGTGAGGAAATGGCACAGAGCATCACAGCCATCCCTATTTTCTAAGGGAGCCATTAGGACTAAGTCAAGTCATGCAAAAATAATGAACTAATGTCAAGTCAGACCTATTTGATATATGGCTCTGACGTGACAGAGAGAGAGAGAGATGGGTACTAAAGCAGGATATAGAAGGGCTATCCTGCCGAAGACGGATGTGTTGGACTGAAAGGTGAAAATATCGCAGTCAAGCTGTAAACTAGCAACACAAAGCGTTCCTGTTCTCCAGACTACATCCTGCTTCTTGCATAAGCCCTGTTCAAGATGGTAGCTGGAGATTGAGAACAAACATAGAAGGGCTATACAACATAAGATAAGAAGATTCACTGGATAGGATACACATTATGGAGCTCCACGCAGATGTAAACCGGATAAGGAAGATGTGCAGAGAGTCAAACGGATAGGACACAGATGGCCAATTTGTGAACGTGATGGAAGGCATGTGCTTCACTGAGATGGAATACATGTGCTTCACCGAGATGGAAGATGTGTCCTTCACTGAGAGGGAAGACGTGTGCTTCACTGAGATGGAATACATGTGCTTCACTGAGAGGGAAGATGTGTCCTTCACTGAGAGGGAAGATGTGTCCTTCACTGAGAGGGAAGACGTGTGCTTCACCGAGATGGAAGATGTGTCCTTCACTGAGAGGGAAGACATGTGCTTCACTGAGAGGGAAGACGTGTGCTTCACTGAGAGGGAAGATGTGTCCTTCACTGAGAGGGAAGACATGTGCTTCACTGAGAGGGAAGACGTGTGCTTCACCGAGATGGAAGATGTGTCCTTCACTGAGAGGGAAGATGTGTGCTTCACTGAGATGGAATACATGTGCTTCACTGAGATGGAAGATGTGTCCTTCACTGAGAGGGAAGATGTGTGCTTCACTGAGATGGAAGATGTGTCCTTCACTGAGATGGAATACATGTGCTTCACTGAGAGGGAAGGCATGTGCTTCACTGAGATGGAATACATGTGCTTCACTGAGATGGAAGATGTGTCCTTCACTGAGAGGGAAGATGTGTCCTTCACTGAGAGGGAAGATGTGTCCTTCACTGAGATGGAATACATGTGCTTCACTGAGATGGAAGATGTGTCCTTCACTGAGATGGAAGATGTGTCCTTCACTGAGAGGGAAGATGTGTGCTTCACTGAGATGGAAGATGTGTCCTTCACTGAGATGGAATACATGTGCTTCACTGAGAGGGAATACATGTGCTTCACCGAGATGGAATACATGTGCTTCACTGAGATGGAATACATGTGCTTCACTGAGAGGGAATACATGTGCTTCACCGAGATGGAATACATGTGCTTCACCGAGATGGAATACATGTGCTTCACTGAGAGGGAAGATGTGTGCTTCACTGAGATGGAAGATGTGTCCTTCACTGAGAGGGAAGATGTGTGCTTCACTGAGATGGAAGATGTGTCCTTCACTGAGAGGGAAGATGTGTGCTTCACTGAGAGGGAAGATGTGTCCTTCACTGAGAGGGAAGATGTGTCCTTCGCTGAGAGGGAAGATGTGTGCTTCACTGAGATGGAAGATGTGTCCTTCACTGAGAGGGAAGATGTGTGCTTCACTGAGATGGAATACATGTGCTTCACTGAGATGGAAGATGTGTCCTTCACTGAGAGGGAAGATGTGTCGTTCACTGAGAGGGAAGACATGTGCTTCACTAGGTATTCTTCTTCCTTGTTCATCAATGTCCATCCTGAAAAAATTATGTCTTAAGTTATGCCTGCGTCTTACTGACAGACATATCTGGGGACTGGGTTTATCTTTGATCCCCATTCTCCTTGTCAGGATGCATGGATGCAGTCTATTTCCAGGTTCGTCATTTAAGACGCAATATGTTCTTGGTCAGGTATAGGCAGCTGACTCTGTTGTATGCAGTTAGCTATGAGTTGCTGGCTGCTGTCCGTTCATTCACTTCTGCATCTTTAACACTGTGAGTATTGAAAGGTTATGATTGAGGATACGTAACTGAGACATATGCCATCGCAAGAACATCATCTCTGCCCACCAGAGACTTTTTCTCGTGATGTTTTCATGTACTGATATTATCTGAACCTTTGACCTGTTTATGTGTTTGCAGGTGAAGTCTTTGATTATTTGGTAGCTCATGGCCGCATGAAAGAAAAGGAAGCAAGGGCAAAGTTCAGACAGGTCAGTTATTGTTAACATACATGGAAATTCATATTTGTTCATGAGTCGGGTCTTTCAACTTAATTACATTTAAAGATGACAGGAACAAGTCATTCTTGCTTTCCTGTTCGCTGGTGTCGTGGGGAGTTACTACTCCCGTGTTTGGGGCAAGTCAGCTGTTATAATTCTGTTTTACGTTATATATATTCATCTGCCATGTAGTCTCTGCCATGCCGTATAGCCAAATCTTATTGTCCCCATTTTATCGTGTATAACCACGTCCTGGTTAGTGCTATAGAAACCGCTGAACACATGGGTATTTGAATTTAAAATTGATGTCACTTCCTTTCATGTTTGTATGTGCCGGGAATTGTGTATAAACATTTGTATGCGGAATATTTAATCATTAATAATTTATCGTGTCTTGAAACCCAACTTTACTCATGCAAAATCCATAAACTTTTGTGAATTCTCAGCAAAATGATGACAGATGTCAAAAGTGGAAATTCCGTAAATGAAATAATACATGTTTGATTTCGGTTCAATCGGTTGGAAACTGATATCTTGCTGGTGGTCGATGACTGGCGAATCAAGGGAGTAAGTTTAATGATCTGTACCATTAATGTGAAATTGTTGTGTCAGCTGTGCCACTGGTGTACTATCTTTATCCCCAGATTGTATCTTCTGTACAGTACTGCCACCAGAAGTTCATAGTTCATAGAGATTTAAAGGTATTTACATGAATTCTTTGCCCTTATATTCAGTAAGTGTGTCATTGTATTACAATTTGTGCTTGTCACATGACCATATGCCAGTGTCTTACACAGGAACAATGAATAATAACACTGTAACGTGCCAGGCATGTCTTTAGGAAGGGACTAAGGGCAGTTGGGTTTGGGGTTGGTTACCTCAACCTTTAGAAACTATAAGCTGCAAAAACGAGATGACCTCTACAGCCCAGCCCAGGGTATATAAGGGCGGTGACTAGGTCAGTCATTTTACCATGTCGATGAATATATGACTTCAAGGGCATTGGATCATATAAATTCCTCATTTAACAATGGTGTTGTCGCCAGAATAGGATGACTTCATCTGCTATTAACTTTCCATATGAAGTGTCTTATTTATTCCAAGAGCCTCGGACTCTGGCATTTACAATAGAAACATGAATGTAACTGTTGAATGTGCATATAGAATGAAGTTGTGAATATTCCAGATTTGTTTGTGAACATATTATATTCTCATTTCACCTGTTCTAATGTAGTTAAAAGTTGATGGGACATGCAACCTTCTTTCATGTGCCATCTTCATGGCTATGTCTGTAACCAGTGCCTCTAGTGTTTCTTGATTATTTGCTCTTTAGGCCGAGAACCTGCTATTGGACAGTGATATGAACATAAAAATAGCTGACTATGGTTTTAGCAACGAGTTTGTCCCAGGTAACAAGCTAGACACATTTTGTGGTAGCCCTCCATACGCAGCTCCAGAGCTTTTTCAGGGTGAGTATGATCAATGTCATCTGTTTCTTGTCACTTCAGCTTAAGTCAGTTTAACTCTGGGTGGTCCCTGTGTACATGGTACTCTGACATGTATTAGAGGTGATGTGGAGGGTTAAGTGTGTTTGGTGACATGTTTTAAGGGTGAGGGGGAAGGTCGGTTATGTTTGAAGGGTTTTGCTGGTGGTGCTCAAGAAAACAGCTCAGAGTAGGAGACGTATTCATATTGAATTTCATCATTAGAAGCTCTGTGGAGACTGCGAAAATTGCTGACAGAGTAGGCAAGAAGCCTACAGTATTTTTGTTATAGGCCTATATTCCACAGTACAAAAAAAAGTAACATTTGTTTGGGTCGAACCACTTAACTCTATCTTTCTTGGTGTGAGACACTACTGTCACCTGGAAGAGTTGGGAATGATCCTTGAGTACCTGTTATTTCATTTTATATTTTGTTATTTGGTCTATGCATTCTCCAAGACCAAAAATACTAATCTTTGCAACCATTGGTTCTAGTGTTGTTATTTGGTTGTAGCTTATATCAATGAGAATTGAGAAAACTAATATCTATGATTATTGTGATATTGGTGTCTAATATTGTACATCATTTTCAGGTAAAAAATATGATGGTCCAGAGGTGGATGTGTGGAGTTTAGGTGTGATATTGTATACTCTGGTCAGTGGATCGCTTCCATTTGATGGCCAGAATCTCAAGGTGAGTGTCTCAGACATAGCACAACAGTTCTCGTCTGATGTTGGTCATCAAATTATTCTGTAGGGCTGTCAGGTAGATGAAGGTGTTTGATGGTTGATAAGTGGTGCTGTGTTACTAAGCTCTGTGGTAGCTTCTTTCTTTCTGTGGTGAACCTTGAAATGTAACACACAATTGTGTAACATGTGATTTGTAACACATGCATATTTTCGTAACATTACATTTTTTTTATCTAGGTCACTCCTCTTCTACCCTGAGGTGTAGCGTTTTGCCAGAGAGATTGCCAGATTGTTCTATTCCCTGGCCTGTCTCTCGGGTACAGTTGTTTTCCCAATATACTTTGGGATGTCCTGTGGATCTGGCTCCTGTCCTCCCATGGTTATGTGGTATTTGGTCCACTGTCATCTACACACATGGCCAAACCATCACAGTTGAGACTGCCCTGCTCAGACCTGCAGGGGTGAGGCTCCCCAATCTTGGCCATATTGTTTGGTTCCACGTCCATCTTGTCACTTTGACCAGACATGGCCATACCATCACAGTTGAGACTGCCCTGCCCAGACCTGCAGGGGTGAGGCTTCGCAATCTTGGCCATATTGTTTGGTTCCACGTCCATCTTGTCACTTTGACCAGACATGGCCACACCATCACAGTTGAGACTGCCCTGCTCAGACCTGCAGGGGTGAGGCTTCGCAATCTTGGCCATATTGTTTGGTTCCACGTCCATCTTGTCACTTTGACCAGACATGGCCATACCATCACAGTTGAGACTGCCCTGCTCAGACCTGCAGGGGTGAGGCTTCGCAATCTTGGCCATATTGTTTGGTTACACATCTTGTCACTTTGACCACTTTTTTTTAACTCTTTCCACACACAATTGTTTTCTCAGCTGTTTGTTTAGGGAGGCAAAAATAACCATGTGTTATGTTTTTAAAATCACAATAACGAGTTTAATAAATAAACATATCTGTATCTTATTGTACATCAATTTGAAAGCAAATGGATAATCTATTAGATAAAGAAGGTTGCCCAGCAATACATAAAATATATTAGATGAAACAGTAGAAAATATTACAGCCAATAAAAAAAAAAATATTCCGTGACATATACTCGTCATTATCTCAGCATCTGCAATGTCCATCCATTTTTTGCTTCTAAGAATTAGTTCACATGCTAATTAGTGAAGTCCAGGCCAAATTTGAAGGTAATACATCCATCAGAAGGGAAGATATGACACATTTACATTAAAGATGATGTTGACAATTTTGACGAACACACTCAAAAATGTAAAAACTATATGCACTGCACACTGTGACTGCTAACATGCAGTAAAGGATGTTATGCTTTATGGAAGGCCTCAAAGCAATCCTTGGGGTGTAAATGAGGCTGATTTATACATCCCGAGCAGATGAAATGTGTACGCTTGCGTTCTGTGGGAGTGGCACAGACGACACAATAGCTGCAGTTCTCTTGGATACTAGATAATGCTGGAGATCTCTACGTACGCCCATGATATTATAGGTTGAAGTTTTTTTGGTGGCAGGTTACATGCTGACATCCTGAGGCATACTTGAGAAGGTGGCATGTGGTCCTCCTGGCTGTACTACAATGTGAGGCTCCTGAGCAGGCTCGCCACTATGGGGACTACAATGTCAGTCCCCACATCATTGAGACCAGACGTCTGTGATACAACCTGGTTCAAGGAGCCATATGGGGAAGTGAGGTGGGGGGACTTGATCAACATGTTTCACCTGATATTTGTCCCTGATATTACTCATCACGCCCACCATGATCAGTGCACTTCACCTGACCCTGACATTACTCTTTTTTCACTCCCACCTTGATTAGAATGTTTCACCTGACCCTGACATTACTCTTTTTTCACTCCCACCTTGATCAGTATCTTTCATGTGTCCTTGGTGTTAATCTTTGCTCCATGGTGTCTAAGTCAGTTTAGACACTAAGTCATTTGGAGATGAGATCTATACACTCATGGTAGAAGAGTGAGGACCAATTCCGTTCAGACATTTCTAAATTTGTATTGGACAGATAGCAGTGACGTTCTGGCTCTTTCTGACCATAGACACAGCATATGTGCTCAGTGAAAAAAGGCAGGGGGATGATATTGATTGAATTTCATTGTACACAAAAGCCTAACGGCCAACTAGCGATGAAACATGCATTTGATTAATCGTGGCCATATTTTCTTTTCTTCATTGTAATAGGAATTACGAGAAAGGGTTTTACGAGGCAAATACAGAATACCTTTCTACATGTCTACAGACTGTGAAAACTTATTAAAGAAATTTCTGGTATTAAATCCACTGAAAAGGGCCAATTTAGAGGTAAGTGTGGTTGTTCATTTATGGCTTGGTCCCTTTAACAAGTTCCTTACTAGATTCCATTATTTGCAATGTGTCTGATTCACTTTCTCCTGAACACACATACACTATCATCAAGGAAGAGATTAACAGTTTCAACATTCTATGTACAGGCTGGTCCCAAACGCTGTCATAAACAGGTGTGGAACTTGTGAGCTCTCATACTAAAGCATGTGCAACACATAAGCTATTGTCAACAAATCCCAGTTTCTAGCTGGATTCTAGTCTTCTTCCTTCTTCACTCCAGTCAGATTATAGGGTCACAGGTAGAGTTCCTCTAGGATACCTTTATCAAAGCACATTGTGTGCTTTTACTGTGGGGGTTTCTATAGCAATGTGTTTTACATGATGAGGTTGCTAGCCCCATACAAAACTCTCTTTAGTCGCCTCTTATGACATGCATGGAGATGCAGTGCTGGGCCTATTCTTTCCTCCCCAGTCAGCGGGCATTGTGACCCATATGATCGTAATGTTCTTACTAATCTGAGAAGTGGTGAGACTTTGGCACCCTCATGGCTACATTTTTAAGGTAAATAAAACCTATGTTATAGTTGGTGATTGACAGATTGAAATACCTTGGGATAACCTTTGATCAAAGCCTCTCATATAGATACAGCATTGACCAGACCATACAGAGATGCAAGCAAGATCTGGGAGCATTCAAGACGATGGCAGCTGCAAACTTGGAGCAATGACTGCTTTTCATCCTATACTGCCAGCTGTTGATTATGGACTGGACATCATCGAGGTTACAGTGTGAACAATTAGGACGTATCCAGAATGCAGGGTTACGACTGGTTCTGGGATGTGCTAGAGATACCCAGATCTTAAAGATGCTGGGACTTTGTCTGTGACATTCAGATATAAACTGGTACAGACCAAAGCTTATCTACGGGTTACTACAATCAAGTGTCACCCACAGCACAATAACCTCAGATGGCTACCGAGGACCTCTTTAACGGGGACAGACTCTCAATCCTTATTTCGGACGGCACAAAAGGACTGGTTAAGGAACGAGGGGATGACAGCTGTAAAGGCATCAGACCTGCATGTTCTGGTGTGGATCTACTGTACTGGTCATTTGGGGTTCAGGGCAGTGAAAGAGCGGCCATCCTAGCTTTACAGACAACATTTACGGGCTCACTAGATATGGATAGGAGGCACATTTTGAAGTCTT
This sequence comes from Ariolimax columbianus, assembly GCA_036924085.1. Taxonomy (NCBI): domain Eukaryota; kingdom Metazoa; phylum Mollusca; class Gastropoda; order Stylommatophora; family Arionidae; genus Ariolimax; species Ariolimax columbianus. The sequence continues at coordinate 2,761,373 of JAVGWX010000007.1, read as the reverse complement.
GCAATGAACGCCTGTTGGATGATAACACATCAATAGATGAATCAGCAATTCACAGATTCCGGAGCTTAGATATCGAATGGGGTTTGGGATCAAGACGCTGTGCAGCGCATGAACTGCTAGCGTCAGGGCCTGCAAACCAGAGCTGCCAAGACCCTTCTACACCTCCACGCGGTGATCCTGGATATCAGGCTTCAGCGGGACAGACTGGCTAAGGAGAAGGGATCGAAAAGGGAATGCTAACCCGGTACTCAAAAAATGCTTGCTGAAGTCGGATGTGTTGGACCGAAAGGTGCAAATATCACAGTCAAGCTGTAAACTACGATACAACGCATTCCGTTCTCTGGACTACATTCTGCTACTTAAGCCCTTTCATGGTTTGGTAGCGGGAGATTGAGAACGAACGCAGAAGAAGAAGAATGGGGTTTGATTGAACTGGGTGAAAGACAGGATGGAGTAGAAGTGTGTGCGATCAAGCTGCAGGAACTATCGGTATCCACATTCTTTATCATTTTCTGAGTGAGACTGAGCACCTATGGGTATGCCCTGAGTGCAGTGAAATCCAATTCTTAGGAACAGAATAGGAGTAATTTAGGAGAAGGAATTTGAAACCAACTTCTGCCTTGCAGGTAGTCTGGTGACAACCAAAGACCAAGGATAGTAGAACCAAATAAAATGCTTGTCTAATCTCAGACAAAGAATATGAATGAAGAGACTGCATTAGTTGGGATCTGATTAACAGCTATGTTATGCTACAAAAAGGCTATCAATGAAATACCTGGGGCTGGATACCACAAAAAGGCTATCAATGAAATACCTGGGGCTGGATACCACAAAGAGGCTATCAATGAAATACCTGGGGCTGGATACCACAAAGAGGCTATCAATGAAATACCTGGGGCTGGATACCACAAAGAGGCTATCAATGAAATACCTGGGGCTGGATACCACAAAGAGGCTATCAATGAAATACCTGGGGCTGGATACCACAAAGAGGCTATCAATGAAATACCTGGGGCTGGATACCACAAAAAGGCTATCAATGAAATACCTGAGGCAGGATACCACAAAAAGGCTATCAATGAAATACCTGGGGCTGGATACCACAAAAAGGCTATCAATGAAATACCTGGGGCAGGATACCACAAAGAGGCTATCAATGAAATACCTGGGGCTGGATACCACAAAAAGGCTATCAATGAAATACCTGGGGCTGGATACCACAAAGAGGCTATCAATGAAATACCTGGGGCTGGATACCACAAAGAGGCTATCAATGAAATACCTGGGGCTGGATACCACAAAGAGGCTATCAATGAAATACCTGGGGCTGGATACCACAAAGAGGCTATCAATGAAATACCTGGGGCTGGATACCACAAAGAGGCTATCAATGAAATACCTGGGGCTGGATACCACAAAGAGGCTATCAATGAAATACCTGGGGCTGGATACCACAAAGAGGCTATCAATGAAATACCTGGGGCTGGATACCACAAAAAGGCTATCAATGAAATACCTGAGGCAGGATACCACAAAAAGGCTATCAATGAAATACCTGGGGCTGGATACCACAAAAAGGCTATCAATGAAATACCTGGGGCTGGATACCACAAAAAGGCTATCAATGAAATACCTGGGGCTGGATACCACAAAAAGGCTATCAATGAAATACCTGGGGCTGGATACCACAAAAAGGCTATCAATGAAATACCTGGGGCTGGATACCACAAAAAGGCTATCAATGAAATACCTGGGGCTGGATACCACAAAAAGGCTATCAATGAAATACCTGGGGCTGGATACCACAAAAAGGCTATCAATGAGATACCTGAGGCAGGATACCACAAAAAGGCTATCAATGAAATACCTGGGGCTGGATACCACAAAAAGGCTATCAATGAAATACCTGGGGCTGGATACCACAAAAAGGCTATCAATGAAATACCTGGGGCTGGATACCACAAAAAGGCTATCAATGAAATACCTGGGGCTGGATACCACAAAAAGGCTATCAATGAAATACCTGGGGCTGGATACCACAAAAAGGCTATCAATGAAATACCTGGGGCTGGATACCACAAAAAGGCTATCAATGAGATACCTGAGGCAGGATACCACAAAAAGGCTATCAATGAAATACCTGGGGCTGGATACCACAAAAAGGCTATCAATGAAATACCTGGGGCTGGATACCACAAAAAGGCTATCAATGAAATACCTGGGGCTGGATACCACAAAAAGGCTATCAATGAAATACCTGGGGCTGGATACCACAAAAAGGCTATCAATGAAATACCTGGGGCTGGATACCACAAAAAGGCTATCAATGAAATACCTGGGGTTGGATACCACAAAAAGGCTATCAATGAAATACCTGGGGCTGGATACCACAAAAAGGCTATCAATGAAATACCTGGGGCTGGATACCACAAAAAGGCTATCAATGAAATACCTGGGGCTGGATACCACAAAAAGGCTATCAATGAAATACCTGAGGCTGGATACCACAAAAAGGCTATCAATGAAATACCTGGGGCTGGATACCACAAAAAGGCTATCAATGAAATACCTGGGGCTGGATACCACAAAAAGGCTATCAATGAAATACCTGGGGCTGGATACCACAAAAAGGCTATCAATGAAATACCTGGGGTTGGATACCACAAAAAGGCTATCAATGAAATACCTGGGGCTGGATACCACAAAAAGGCTATCAATGAAATACCTGAGGCTGGATACCACAAAAAGGCTATCAATGAAATACCTGGGGCTGGATACCACAAAAAGGCTATCAATGAAATACCTGGGGCTGGAAACCACAAAGAGGCTATCAATGAAATACCTGAGGCTGGATACCACAAAAAGGCTATCAATGAAATACCTGGGGCTGGATACCACAAAAAGGCTATCAATGAAATACCTGAGGCAGGATACCACAAAAAGGCTATCAATGAAATACCTGAGGCAGGATACCACAAAAAGGCTATCAATGAAATACCTGAGGCAGGATACCACAAAACGGCTATCAATGGAATACCTGAGCCAGGGTGCCACAAAACGGCTATCAATGAAATACCTGAGGCTAGATACCATACATTTACTAGTAGAAAGTCCAGAGGGTGAGGAACATGGGACTTCTTTAATCATGTACAAGAAGTGCGTCTTTATTATGCTGTGATCTAAAAAGCCACGTAGATAACACATGGAAAACTAAGGACAACAGAAATAACAAATGCTGCAGTAAAGGTAATGTGCATAATAGCTTTTGGAGGAGGAAAACTAATAGGGTAAACATGTCTGCTGAATTTTGTGGCAAGTAATGTCGGCGAAACAGCGAGGAGAAAGTGCCGGCGTTGGCACACTCAGTGGAACAGCGAGGAGAAAGTGCCGGCGTTGGCACACTCAGTGGAACAGCGAGGAGAAAGTGCCGGCGTTGGCACACATTACGGAAACTAGTTAACATTACAAGACAGCAATCCCTAAGACAAGATAGTCAGACAAAAATACACATTGAGAAGAGAGCTGGAGACAAACATGGAAGATGTGGACAGGTGGTCCCGGAGTCAGATTGAGAGCTGGAGACAAACATGGGGACGGGTGGTCCAGGAGTCAGATTGAGAGCTGGAGACAAACATGGGGACGGGTGGTCCAGGATAGTCAGATTGAGAGCTGGAGACAAACATGGGGACGGGTGGTCCAGGATAGTCAGATTGAGAGCTGGATACAAACATGGGGACGGGTGGTCCAGGAGTCTGATTGAGAGCTGGAGACAAACATGGGGACTGGTGGTCCAGGATAGTCAGATTGAGAGCTGGAGACAAACATGGGGACGGGTGGTCCAGTATAGTCAGATTGAGAGCTGGAGACAAACATGGGGACGGGTGGTCCAGGAGTCAGATTGAGAGCTGGAGACAAACATGGGGACGGGTGGTCCAGTATAGTCAGATTGAGAGCTGGAGACAAACATGGGGACGGGTGGTCCAGGAGTCAGATTGAGAGCTGGAGACAAACATGGGGACGGGTGGTCCAGGATAGTCAGATTGAGAGCTGGAGACAAACATGGGGACGGGTGGTCCAGGATAGTCAGATTGAGAGCTGGATACAAACATGGGGACGGGTGGTCCCGGAGTCTGATTGAGAGCTGGAGACAAACATGGGGACGGGTGGTCCAGGATAGTCAGATTGAGAGCTGGAGACAAACATGGGGACGGGTGGTCCAGGATAGTCAGATTGAGAGCTGGAGACAAACATGGGGACGGGTGGTCCAGTATAGTCAGATTGAGAGCTGGAGACAAACATGGGGACGGGTGGTCCAGGAGTCAGATTGAGAGCTGGAGACAAACATGGGGACGGGTGGTCCAGGATAGTCAGATTGAGAGCTGGAGACAAACATGGGGACGGGTGGTCCAGGATAGTCAGATTGAGAGCTGGATACAAACATGGGGACGGGTGGTCCCGGAGTCTGATTGAGAGCTGGAGACAAACATGGGGACGGGTGGTCCAGGATAGTCAGATTGAGAGCTGGAGACAAACATGGGGACGGGTGGTCCAGGATAGTCAGATTGAGAGCTGGAGACAAACATGGGGACGGGTGGTCCAGGAGTCAGATTGAGAGCTGGAGACAAACATGGGGACGGGTGGTCCAGGATAGTCAGATTGAGAGCTGGAGACAAACATGGGGACGGGTGGTCCAGGAGTCAGATTGAGAGCTGGAGACAAACATGGGGACGGGTGGTCCAGGATAGTCAGATTGAGAGCTGGAGACAAACATGGGGACGGGTGGTCCAGGAGTCAGATTGAGAGCTGGAGACAAACATGGAAGATGGGGACAGGTGGTCCAGGAGTCAGACCAAAACACACAATGAGTAGAAAGCTGGAGACAGACATGGAAGATGGGGACGGGTGGTCCAGGAGTCAGACCAAAACACACAATGAGTAGAAAGCTGGAGACAGACATGGAAGATGGGGACGGGTGGTCCAGGAGTCAGACCAAAACACACAATGAGTAGAAAGCTGGAGACAGACGTGGAAGATGGGGACGGGTGGTCCAGGAGTCAGACCAAAACACACAATGAGTAGAAAGCTGGAGACAGACGTGGAAGATGGGGACGGGTGGTCCAGGAGTCAGACCAAAACACACAATGAGTAGAAAGCTGGAGACAGACATGGAAGATGGGGACGGGTGGTCCAGGAGTCAGACCAAAACACACAATGAGTAGAAAGCTGGAGACAGACGTGGAAGATGGGGACGGGTGGTCCAGGAGTCAGACCAAAACACACAATGAGTAGAAAGCTGGAGACAGACATGGAAGATGGGGACGGGTGGTCCAGGAGTCAGACCAAAACACACAATGAGTAGAAAGCTGGAGACAGACGTGGAAGATGGGGACGTGTGGTCCAGGAGTCAGACCAAAACACACAATGAGTAGAAAGCTGGAGACAGACATGGAAGATGCGAACGGTCCAGGACATGACTTGGTGTGTATGTGTTAAAGACGTGTATTTCACAAGCAACTGAATATCCATCTTTCTCTCCTTGTGTTTTTATTGCATGTGTCACTTGATTCTTCCATTGTTATGTGATAAATTATTGTAATAAGTATTTTGTTTACTACCAAAGAATGTTTTGTTAAAGCAGTGTTAGTTATTGGTTTGCTAACATTTGTATCATTCAACAGTGAAGAGTTCCAAAAGACAATAGTTATTTTATACTTCATCATAAATGATCAATCTTACCAGACATGTTGTGAGAGGTTACTAAGGAGGTTTATCAATGGGGCTAGCTACCTCTTTGTGTAGAAACAATAGCCTCAAGGAAAAGACAAGACATGTAAACCTCGTGGTAGAAGAGAGTTGACTTGGTCCATACAAAGCTGCCCCTTTGTTTTCCTGTGTTTATAGTCAGGATTATGGCCATTGATAGCTACAATGCATACCATAAATGGTGTCTAGGAAGGGTTGCGTATGGTGCAGGCTACCTAATTATATCAAGCACAGTGCTGCAGAATTCACCACTCCATGAGCAAAGAAATGCTTTGGTGTCAAGCTTCCTTCAAGGAGGTTAACTTGGGGTTGGTGGCGTAATGATAGTGATGAAAACCAGATTCAAATGATGCTCATATGATTAATTTGACCTCATTCTGTACGTTTATGTTGTTTGTCATATCTGAGGTGTACTCAGTGAATATCATCATTCACTTGATACACGGACTTAACAAAACTTTCTCAATGAAGATGTCCGCACATAACAGCCCATATTTTGCCGTCGTCACTGTTATCAGTTTGTTGAACATTTTTCTTCCTTTTATATCACCATGTCCACAGACCATAATGAAGGACAAGTGGATGAATATAGGTTATGAAGAAGATGAACTTAAACCATTTATAGAGCCGCTGCCCGACATAAACGATGCTATGAGGATAGGTAAAGTCCAGATTTGCTGCCACTACACAGCTTTGGGCTCCTGCTTCACATTGTTCAGTGCTCAATTGTTTTATCAACGTACTTTTTGTGTATTCTGTTGCATAGCTGGTCTACCACTTGATGTCTTTGTGTACCGTAACACTTTAGGAACATCTTTGTCATGTAAGAAGAGTCATATGCATGCTGCATGTCAGGGTGTGTAATCTTGGACTTATACAGCAGGGAGCATGCATAATCAGCACAGCATACTGGCAACACTTTTTTTAAATATGCCAGCTAAGAGAAACTAGAGTCAATGTAGTGGGATGGCAAGATGTCTGTCTTCTGTTACTTGTGCAGATGTGTGTCAGCAGTTAGATGTAGCAAGAGCCTTCCTTTGTGTTGAGAAGTTTGACCATGTTGTTTCTCAGTACATATTTATTTCATTGCTCAGACAATTATGAAAGACCGCTGGATCAATATGGGTTATGAAGATAAAGAGTTAAAGCCGCACAAAGAGCCGTCAAAAGACGAACTAGATCCAGGCCGGATAGGTAATTGTTGTGTGACATTGCTCAGCTTCAGGCCTCCTTCACATATGTGTCCCTGCTAAATCTGGCTGCGGAGAGCATTTCACTGGCAGTGTACATATATTTGACTAGATAGCTAGCAGCTGTTTCATCTCTCATCTAAAGTGACCTGCAAGGCCGTGGTTCCAACATGTTTGACTGGACAGAGGCCACCTTTTGAATAATACATACATTTGATAAGAACTTTTCCCTTTCGTACAACTAAAACTAGACTGAATTGTATCCACCGAACCAACATTAGGTTCATCTTTACCAGGACTACTTATCATGTATCATTCTGAGTATGGTAACCTGCATCATTGCATTTGTATGTTTGACATGTACATGATGTCGTCAGTCCCATGGACAACCTTGCTTAGTCACCTTTTGTGAACATGCACAGTGGGGCGGGAACTGCACGAGAAACTACAACTCAAGCTGCGGAACAAAATTTTAAGCATCTGATGGTCATGTATATTATCAGTCATGGTTCAACTTCTCTTGTTACGAGATGTTTAACCATATCCCAGTCAATGTTTATGTCATTGTTCAACTCCCCTTGTTACGAGATGTTTAACAATATCCCACTCATTTAATGGGTTTATGTTTTTTTCCCTCTCCTTGTTCACAGTTGCACCCCTTGCATGCCACTTTAGTTGATCTTTTCCTGCATTCTGGGATTATATTTAAAAAAAATTAAAAATACTAAATCTGACACTTCTTGCGAACTGTTGTTGATACTGTATGTTTGTTTTGTAAACACGAAAGCATGGTTTTGTAAACACGAAAGCATGGTTTTGTAAACACGAAAGCATGGTTTTGTAAACATAAAAGCATGGTTTTGTAAACACAAAAGCATTGTTTTGTAAACATGAAAGCAACTTTACCAAGATACATCTAAAACTATTAAATTCTGCCTTAAAATACAATTTTGTTACCGAGATGATCTGTAATATTTGGAAGTGTGTTAAACTTAATAAATCACGATAGTATTTCATTTGTGAACAAACAACAATTTTGTTATAGCTGTTAAAGAAATGCTTTCAATTTTGGTAGAATTTTAGTTTATAAATAGCGTCACCCAGCGTATCTTTTGTTGAACTACTTGTCAAACCATAATCTCATAACGTTGATTGTGTGTGTGTGTGTGAGAGACTCGTTCTTCATTGCATGCTTGTAATGTTATAACTATCCACTGTTGAATGTAGGCATGCTTCCAGAGTTCATGTCTCCGTAGAATGTATTGGTCATTGCTTTCACTCTTAAATGTTCTTTTTTGATAACCTGTCATTATTAACATCTTCTTTGTTGATATTGTTCATTAACTAGGTCTGCCGAGTTGTTTGCTCTTTCCCAGTCAGGGCCAGGTAGAGGAATTTACAGGTGCTTTGTAGTTGATGAGTGGAGCTGTATAAGGTGTTAGTGATTATTGGAATGCCCTGCAATAACTTGTTTTTTCATTTGGCAAGCCAGCTAATTTTATATTCATTGTGACCTCAGCTACTAGCAGTAACCATACTTTTGTCATGAATTCGGTGATATACAGTACCCTTGTGGGGATCATGTAGAACAAAAGAATAGAACCATAGTAGAACAATAGAATAGAACCATAGTAACCTGATAAACGTCATGAAGTAAGCTAAAGAAGGTTGTGCCTTGGGCTAGCAATCTCATCAAATAAAATCAACTGCCACCAAAATGACCATTTGAAAAGTGGACATACGTGTTATGATGTAGGTTTCATGTGAGGGGCCAGTTGTAGGTTGTGGACCTGGCTTGGCACTGGACCAATGTAGCTCAGGATGATGATAGCACAAATCTTCCGTAACTTTAATTGAAGCGCGTCACAGTATCAGACCGTAGAAAATTCACAGAAAATCTATATCCATCTGCTGTCACCATCATAGCTCGTGATGGCCAACTGGTTTTTTCTTCTTTTAAGAAGCAAAATGAAAATATTGAGAATGTGAAAAAGTAGATTAAATTGTGTTTGTTGAATGAGCCATAGAAGGTCAGGTAGTGAGTTGTGCCATGTAGATAGTACATTGTTGGCAAGGGTAGAATAGGACCACACACTCTCTGTCTGCCTCAAGTTGTGCAAGGCCACGGCTACAGAGGGTCATAGACATCACTGCTGTAGTACGATCTACGTTCCTAGGCCCAGGTCAATTGTAGAAAAGGCTCTCCGTCCATGGAAGTGTTTCTAGGGTATGCTTCTGAGTCAGTCTGGTATAATATCCACTTGTCTCATTTCTGGGGTCTGCTTCTGTCAGTCAGTCTGGTATAATATCCACTTGTCTCTTCTTCTTCTTCTTCTTCGTACGCAGTCAGACAGTAACCATTATTTTTTCGAAAAAAGCGGCGGTCATCCTAAGGCTGTCGACACTGCCATAGAGCTTGTCTTGCAGTTCCACTGGTGATGGCCACATCTGCTCTCTCTGATCCTTGTATGTCGGGCAGTTCTGCAGCAGATGTTCAGCGGTCATTTTACCGGTACCGCACGGGCATTCGTCGGTACCACCTATCTTCAATTTGTTGAATAGGTGGTACCTCAGTCTATTGTGGCCAGTGCGAAGTCTGAAGACAACGACCTGCTCTCTTCGGTTCAACTGGTAATAGGCATCGTTTTTGGTGTAAACAGTATGTTCGGTTTCCCATTTGGTCATGTATCTGGCTTTGATAAGCCGTTTTGACTCTTCATACGTCATACTAGTATCTGTTTGTGGTAGTCTTGCACCTTCTTTTGCCAGTCTGTCTGCCTCCTCGTTGCCTTGGATGTTGCAGTGTGATGGGACCCACTGTACCACTACCCTTTTTGGTGCGGACTGCTGGCACAGTTTGCAGAGTGCTGCTCTTAAGTCATTAAGCTCAGTGTTTTTCTGGCTTTTTAGCGCTGTGACTACGGCGAGAGCATCTGTAAGCAGGACTATATGGCTTTCATTTTCTTTATGTGTCACCATTTCTTCCACTGCCGCCCTCAGTGCCTCTGCCTCCGCTCTGAAATTGCTTGTGTACTTACCAGTAGCGAATGACAGTGTTATTTGTCTGCCATTTGGTAGGTTCAGGAATGCTCCTGCCGCTCCGTTCTGTGTAGTGTTTGTTACAGAACCGTCGGTGTATGCATGGGTCCAGTCCATGCTTGGGTAGTTTTTCGATATAAAGCTTAGGGTAGTATCTCTCCTTTCTTTTTCAGTCTGGCCGTTTTTGTTTCCAATACCTGGTATATTTTCTACCACCTCTGGAAATATATCCTGCCTCCAGGTAGGTTTTCGTACAGTAGTGATGGGTTTTGGTGTTGTTAGTGCGTTTATGGGATCTTCGTGCATCTTTGCTTTGGCTATTTCTGCAAAGTTTCTCCCGCTTTAGTTTCCCATTTCCCAAATTGTTTAGTCTCTGGTGCATTGGATGGTCGGTCAGTCTTCGGAGTTTCTCTGACTGCAGCTGGGCTCTGCAGTCTCTTCTATCGGTCATGGATTGCAGTTTTGTAATCTTTTCAAGTTCTACAATTGTGGTTGACTTCATGCCTCCTGTTATAACTCTCATGGCTTGGTTTTGAAGTTTGCTAACTTTATCGAAGTTCGCCTTTGCTGCTGTTGTCCATGCCGCAATGCCATACTCGAGAACTGGTCTCACTCTTCCAGTGTACAGTTTCTTTAGTATGCTTTCGTCTGCTCCCCAGCTTGTGCCAGCAAGTTTCCTCATGATTGCCATTCTTTCTCTGGCTCTCATTCGGTTTCTCTCGATCTGACTTTTCCATGTCATGCGCCGATCAAATGTGACTCCCAGATAGTTTGGGTTGTCGTTTGGCTGCAGTAATTTGCCATTTAAACTTAACTTGGTATTTTGGGGTTTGATTGAAAGCGAGAATATTGTGCATGTGGTTTTCTCCTTGTTTATTTTAACCAGCCAAGAGTTCGCCCACTCTTCCAGCGATGTTAGGGCCTGATGCATCCGATTTCTTGCTATGGTGAGATTCTTTTCAGAGGTCCACATAGCCAGATCGTCTGCAAACATTGAGCTATGGACTCTTCTTGGTATATTCTCTGTAATGTCGTTTATATACACCAGGAAGAGTGTGGGTGACAGTACTCCCCCTTGGGGTACTCCCTGCTCGAGTGTCACCTTTCTGCTCATCTGCCCTTGTACTTGGACTCTGGCCGTTCTGTTTTTGAGGTAGTGGTTGATCCACTTGTACATTTTCCCACAAACATCACTTCTTCTTAGCTTGACTCTAAGTCCATCTTTCCAGACTTTGTCAAATGCCTTTTCCAGGTCCACCCAAACCGCTACTGTGTGTTTCTGTGCCTGGTAGGCATCTTCTATTTCCTGGGCTATGAGGATGACCTGGTCCTCAGTAGATCTGTGCTGTCTAAAGCCTGCTTGCTGTGGAATTAGTATTCGTTTTTCTTCCAAATGCCACATGAGTCTGGTGTTTATCATACGTTCCATCAGTTTGCCGACACAGCTCAGTAGGCTGATAGGCCTGTATCCATTTATCCACTTGTCTTATTTCTGGGGTCTGCTTCTGTCAGTCAGTCTGGTATAATATCCACTTGTCTCATTTCTGGGGTCTGCTTCTGTCAGTCAGTCAGGTACAATTTCCGCCATTCTCATTTTTAGGATATAGTAAAGATCATGTTTTCACGCCAGTGTGGCATATTGGGAATATGATGTTAGGCTCATATTTTTCTTGACCAACGGCACTCTAGGGGTGATGTGGTCAACATCACGCTGGCCACCTTTACTTTCTTAGACCATCACACTGGCCACCATTACTTTCCTAGACCATCACGCTGGCCACCATTACTTTCCTAGACCATCACGCTGGCCACCATTACTTTCCTAGACCATCGCGCTGGCCACCATTACTTTCCTAGACCATCACGCTGGCCACCATTACTTTCCTAGACCATCACGCTGGCCACCATTACTTTCCTAGACCATCACGCTGGCCACCATTACTTTCCTAGATTATTCTGGTACCCAAGTTTTTTTATGCTGCGTGGGCCCTGGGAGCCATTTTGTGATCAGGAAAAATCCAGCACTAACTGTAAATCAAACTCCAGCGATCGCTCATCTTCAAATCCAATGCACTAGGCTACCTCACCTCACATGTGAAGCATACAATCACCACTGTAGGTGTGTTCCTATAGAAAAATTGTATCAAAGAACTTTATATGCTCTTGAATGGGAGGGAGGCTTCAATATTAACATATCTAGAAGGGATAGCTTCAATATTGACATACCTAGAAAGGAGGCTTCAATGTTGACATACCTAGAAAGGGGGCTTCAATGTTGACATACCTAGAAGGGAGGCTGCAATATTGACATATCTAGAAGGGATGGCTTCAATATTGACATACCTAGAAGGGAGGCTTCAATATTGACATACCTAGAAGGGAGGCTTCAATGTTGACATATCTAGAAAGGGGGCTTCAATGTTGACATACCTAGAAGCGAGGCTGTGGACAAATGTAAGATTAATCCCCGATGGGGGAACCTGTGTCACTCAAGGGTTTGTTTATAATCCCAACGTACCAGGTTCCAGTGGCCCCAGTTTTAGACTGGACATGCCATGGGTTTTGGTGGAATGACCGCTTCTCCCAGTTGCCCTAGCCTTAAATGGATACCCGACGAAGGTGTGGGAAGAATTTCAGAGCTGGAACTACGGATTTGATAATATGTGAGCAGCATTTACAGCAATGAAAGGGGCTGATCACATAAAAAGTGATGATCTATCAGTAGCTCTAGAATACTCTGTAGAGTTGTCCATATGTTTCTGTTTATTGAGAGGCATCTTTTGTCTTTGTCACTTACTGGAGATGGGGTAAATTAATGTTAGTAAGTTTTCAATGAGAATAGTCACTTACCAGAGATATTATATACTCAATTAATGTATTATCTTTAGGTGTGACAGGGCAGTCACTTACCAAAGCTATTATATACTTAATTCGTGTATTATCTTTAGGTGTGAGAGGGCAGTCACTTACCAGAGCAATTATATACTCAATTAATGTATAATCTTTAGGTGTGAGAGGGCAGTCACTTACCAGAGCAATTATATACTCAATTAATGTATTATCTTTAGGTGTGAAAGGGCAGTCAGAGCTATTATATACTCAATTAATGTATTATCTTTAGGTGGGAGAGGGTAGTCACTTATAGATATTAAATACTCAATTAATGTATTATCTTTAGGTGTAAGAGGGCAGTCAGAGCTATTATATACTCAATTAATGTATTATCTTTAGGTGTAAGAGGGCAGTCACTTACCAGAGCAATTATATACTCAATTAATGTATTATCTTTAGGTGTGAGAGGGCAGTCACTTACCAGAGTAATTATATACTCAATTAATGTATTATCTTTAGGTGTGAGAGGACAGTCACTTACCAGAGTAATTATATACTTAATTAATGTATTGTTATCTATTAATTTAGATTGGGTACTGAGTTTGCCTTCCCGTGTAATCTATTAATTTAGATTGGGTACTGAGTTTGCCTTCCTGCTGTAATCCTTTGGCTCTTAGCCTGTATCCAGGGCTACAGTTTGTAGACAGAATAGGGTCTTGGTCAGCTCTGGTTCGCTGACCCTGATGTAAGCCACCAGCTCTGGTTCGCTGACCCTGATGTAAGCCACCAGCTCTGGTTCGTTGACCCTGATGTAAGCCGCCAGCTCTGGTTCGCTGACCCTGATGTAAGCCGCCAGCTCTGGTTCGCTGACCCTGATGTAAGCCGTCAGCTCTGGTTCGCTGACCCTGATGTAAGCCGCCAGCTCTGGTTCGCTGACCCTGATGTAAGCCGCCAGCTCTGGTTCGCTGACACTGATGTAAGCCGCCAGCTCTGGTTCGCTGACCCTGATGTAAGCCGTCAGCTCTGGTTCGCTGACCCTGATGTAAGCCGTCAGCTCTGGTTCGCTGACCCTGATGTAAGCCGTCAGCTCTGGTTCGCTGACCCTGATGTAAGCTGCCAGCTCTGGTTCGCTGACCCTGATGTAAGGCGCCAGCTCTGGTTCGCTGACCCTGATGCAAGCAACCTGCTATGAGTCTCTGGCTGCTGTCAGCTCATTCACTGTGCTGCTAATTCGACCCTAACTTAATGTATTATCTTCTAGTCCTTAGTGTGGGAGAGTAGTGACTTTCCAGAGATATACTAAATGAATGTATTAGTTTTGGGTCTTCAGTAACATAGATGTTACAGTAGAAAATATGACTTACTTAGTCGCTCCTCTTCTACCGTGAGGTGTAGAGGTATCAAATATTGATGTATCATTTTAAAACTGTGTGTGAATATATATATTTAAAATATGTCTGACTCTTGGCATCATCAGAACTGATGACAAACATGGGATACAACCGGAAGGATATAGAAGAGTCCCTGAAAATTCAGAGGTACGACGACATTCATGCCTGTTACCTCTTGTTAGGCAGACGCACAACAGACGTAAGTAGCGTTGTAAGTGACACCTTTTTCTTACTAATCCACTCAAACCATTAGGAGAGCTTCACTTACACATTCCCTCAGTTACAGGCTAATATAAATACCACCTACACGTTGTGTTAGGGAAGAGGAGCAAGTCAGCCTCTCCGATTTGTGGCTAATATGTCATGTCCAGTTGTGAGCATGTACGACTGAATTCTTTATTCTCTCGGCTTTGTGTGTGAGAGACAGTATTATGTGGCTGTCTGTTGTGTAATCTTATTTGATTAACCCTTTCCAGTCCAGAATAATCTTTCCAATTTACGTCTTTCTATCCAGAGCAAATGTCTCAGCTCCATATGACAGTTTTTTTTCATGATAAAATTCTTTAATATTAAAAAAATTCAGTGGAAAATCGAAGGATTTTAAGACAATTAAACTTTCTTTTCATGAAGAGTTTGTAATTAAATATATACTAATTTGAACCTTGAAATAACATTAATGTGGAAGTGAAAATACCACCACCACCAGTTATGCTCACGATGCTATAGCCATTTCTGCTTTCATTAAGTTCATCAATATCCTTACCAGTGCCTGACTTCTGTGACAAAGTCTAAATCTGAATCGGACATCTTCTGCGTTCTTTCTCAATCTCCCGCTACCAAGCCCTAAACAGGTCTTCGCAAGTAGCAGGATGTAGTCTGGAGAACGGAATGTGTTGTGCAGCTAGTTTACAGTTTGACTGCGGTATTTGCACCTTTCAGTCCGACACATCCGTCTTCGGCAGGAATCGGACAGGTGTTGAATATCAACATGTAATCCAGATGCTTGATCATTATTCTGATCAAATTATTTATCGGGTCTTGAAGTCCAACTTTCCTTGTGCTAAATCTGTCAACTTTGAAACTTCATCACATTCTTAAATGTCTCCCTATGGTAGTGACAGCCTACACATGCGCGAATTGTCAACCATCTTGTAGGTGACGTCAATACCTGTAATTCTGCAAACAGAATGTAACGCATGTTAGAAGTCTGTGTGTGGCCGATCAGACAGAAATAGATGCTTCCGGGCAGCCAGTGCTGGGTGATGGAAGTCTGTGTGAGCCCAATCGGACAGAAATAGATGCTTCCGGGCGGCCAGTGCTGGGTGTTAGAAGTCTGTGTGTGCCCAATGGGACAGAAATAGATGCTTCCTGGCAGCCAGTGCTGGGTGATGGAAGTCTGTGTGAGCCCAATCGGACAGAAATAGATGCTTCCGGGCGGCCAGTGCTGGGTGTTAGAAGTCTGTGTGTGCCCAATGGGACAGAAATAGATGCTTCCGGGCGGCCAGTGCTGGATGATGCAAAATGTAAAGTAACCTTAATTAATTAGTAACCGTATGCAAAAGTTCATGGCTCGGTGTAACAGTGTTGTTGTTGTTTGCGAAAGCCCACAATAAGTAGGTTACTCCGTTTTGCGACCTGAAAAGGACGTTAAGTGGCGGGTTGCAATAGCTTTCCTCACTACCCGGTGCGTGCTGATCAAGGTGGACCGGACTCCACCAGGCGGTAGTGCTATCCGTGGCTTCATCTGTGTGTCGCTCACTATTATGGGAATCACGTCGAACCTCACCTTCTTAGCCAGACTGTTGTCCTCGACAACAGCCCGTTTCCAGGACAACCAACGAGGAGGTCAGGTGAGGGCCTTGGTCAGTATATTTCTCCTGACCCTGGCTAACATTGTTTGATCAGTGTGTTTTGGCTGACCAGACGTTATCCTCATCGTCCCGGGTGTAACATTGAATCCAGGTCTTGCTGCATATGCACTCTAGATCAACCATTCTTTTTCTTCGATGTTCATCCTGAAAAGGCATTTGTATCTAAGATTACAGCGAGCCTGCGATATCTGCGCCTTTCGACACAGTGTATCCGATTTTATTTGACTTTTTTGAGTACTGGGATTGCCTTCCTACTGCGATCCATATCATGTAGCCAGTCTACGCTATTAATGTCTGTTTCTAATCAACCTTTAATTAACTTCATGTCTAAAACTCACACGGTCTAATTAACCCTTTTCAGTCTTAGATCTTAGATAATTTGACTGATTTGTGTCTTTCCATTTGGCTCAAGTTTCTGAATTCCATGTATCAAAGTATTATTCAAAATAAAAAAATAATTAATATTGAACAAAATGAGCTAAAATTACATAAGACAGTTAAATAATCTTTGACCTGAAGCATTCACATATATACATACATCAATTCAATTACACATACTTTTTATGTGTCCCAGTCAAACAAAGTCTGAATTATGCGTGTGGGATATCCACACGTAAACTAGACACGTGATCATTGGATTGAACAATAATCAATCATTTCTCAGGTCTTGTAGCTCACCTTTCCTCGTGGTAAATGTGTCGGCTTTGAAACACAACTTTCACAAATGTCTACCCTTCACATGTTTAATTCTATCATATGGTCACCGTCTTGCCTTTTTTCTGATGTAACTTATTCATAGTTAAGCTGTGCACCTATCAAAATGTCAGTCCGTGAACACTTCATCCTGTACAACAATATCTACTATGGGACTACCATGAGACTTTCTTGGTGACAAATTAGAAGAGTCTGTGTCTTATCTTTGAGTGAGAACAAGAGTGTGCTACTGTTGTAGTTGTTGCTGAACCTGACAGCATTGTGAGGTTTGCCAAGTAATGCTACCACCACCAGAGGTTTGTTGTTTGGGAGTCAGCAGCATTTTCTATCTTGTTTAACCAGATTTCATTCTTAAATGTCACTTTTCTGATTTGGCGCTTATTTTAACTGTCAGCATGGTTAGTTTCAAATTGTTTATTTAAAGCATGTATGTTAAGTTTTGTTATTTCTTGGAATGTCAATATCTTAGCTATTATTTGGTACAGACTTTATTTTATTGCTACCTGATCTCATAATTGATAGTTATTACATGTTCAAGACACCCAATTTGCTGTTGGAAATGTTTGTACTGTTAGGGTAAATTAAACTTGCATTCATGGATAAAATATTTCTCAGAAAATTCCGTTCTGAATGATAACATGCAGTAGAATCACATCTTATGCAGACTCAAGTATGTGTGATCAATAAGCAACAATTTTAGCTAGAAAAATGTGATAGAGATAGAAACATTGTTAATGTTAGTTAACCCATTACATCCTAATGTGCCTTTGCTAATGTTAACCCATTACACTCTAAATGTGCCACATATGTTTTGTCAACAACTCATGTTCAGGGCAATCTTCACTTTTATTTAACAATTGCACAGCATTTAAATCTCATATAAACAAAATGATTGTATGAGACAAGGAAGGATCTCCCTACTCTAGAATCATGCAGTTTCTGTTTCAAAATTGAAACAAGATTTCATAGTTGAAATAATTCAAAGATAAATCCAATAATAAAATGTTGCAACTGAACATATGAGAGGCATTAATCAACCTTCATAACAATAATGACACATGCAAAGTTGACATACAGTTTGATATATATTATAAATATGCTACCTGTTAGAACTAGCTTTCAATACTGGTGAGACTGGATGCTGCTTCAGTCTGACAGACAAACCGACGACGCATTGAGTCAGCTAGCTGCATCCAACGTCTCATAGCTTGCATCAGGGCCAGCTAATCATAGTTGACCAGACCCTATTCTGCCTCAATGTGGTGGTCCTGAAGACAGAATGTATCTGTCCAGGCTGACTGAGAGAATAGGGATCTCCTTCGTCATTTGTCCTGACAAGGATATTTAGGACATTGTTTCGTAATTTAGTGGGACTGCCATATATGCACTTTTTGATCTAAAGCATTTGATTTTAGCACATTTTTGGGACTGGGTGTGCCTTCTCTCTGTGGTCCCTAATCTCTTAGCCAGGCTTTATGGTTTGCAGTCTGTTTCTAAGGACTCCACAAAGAGGCGCAATAGAGGCTTGGTCAGTTATGGGCCACTGACCCTAATGCAAGCAGCCAGCTATAAATCGCTGGCTGCTGTCAGCTCAGTCACTGCTGCATCTTTGATCCCATATCGTTATCGAATAGGAAACGTAATTCCGGTTCCAAAAATGACGCGTTCATACCAGACGTGTTGGTCAGAGGGGTGCAGATATTACAGCCTTGCTGTAAACTACACCACAGCATAACAGAATGTCATTTTTAGAATAAACGCATAGGTTGATGTCTGACAGCGTACGAAGAAGAAGAAGAATAAACGCACAGGTTGACGTCTGACAGCGTACGAAGAAGAAGAATAAACGCACAGGTTGACGTCTGACAGCGTACGAAGAAGAAGAAGAATAAACGCACAGGTTGACGTCTGACAGCGTACGAAGAAGAAGAAGAATAAACGCACAGGTTGACGTCTGACAGTGTACGAAGAAGAATAAACGCAAATGAAATAGAAAGAAGGACAAACTGCTGCTGTTGCAACAAAAATATCCTAATGACACCCATTTGAAAGTATGAACGTCAAGTTCCTTCTAAACATATTCTCTGGTGGGGTGTTTAGTTCTACTGTTTAACAATGTAGTTGTTTCACAATATTTGTCTATATTTAGGTGTGAAGTGTCATGACATACATTTTTGTTCTCAGCTGGAGGGTAGTGACAGGTCTGGCAGCAACTTGTCGCTTCAGAACACCCGTGTGACCACAAGGCCACATGACAACAACAGTTCAGGTCAGTCTCCCAACAAAGTGACTCGCAGCCAGTCGGCCACCAGCAGCTCAACCAATCAGAAGGCTCGGAGATACAGCCAGGGTGGGGAGAACAACGGCAATGGTACATATATGTTGCTGTTTTGTCATTGATGTGTGTCACACTTTTATCTTTGGGCTTGATAGATAAGGAAAGGGACCTTGGGGTTATAAATAAATCATACAGGTAAAGTGAGTGAGCAAGTCCAGGTAGCAGTGAAAAAGGCAAATGCAATGTTAGCTATGATAAAAGGAAATATTAAACATAGGAGCAAGGAAGTGATAGTCAAACTGTATAAAGCTTTAGTTAGACCTAGATTGGAGTACTGTGTACAGGTGTGTGGAGTCCTTATCGTAGAGGGGACATAAATATGCTGGAAAGGATACAAAGAAGAGCGACAAAGCTGATAGTGGGATTCCAGAATTACAGTTATGAGGAACGACTCGGACAAACCGGCCTACAGTGTCTAGAAAAGATAATTATTTGAGGTTACTTAATACAGGTTTATAAGATAATCAAATGAACGGTTAAATTAGACTATAACAAGTTTTTTTTTCAAAATACAAACACCTACAAGAACAAGAGGGCATACTTATAAATTAACTAAAGAGAGGTCCAGATTAGATATTAGGAAATATTTTTGTAGCAAGAGAGTGGTGAATGCTTGGAATGCATTGCCACAGGAAGTAGTGGAAACAAGAACAATTAATGCATTCAAGAATAGATTGGATGCACAGAGTTTTTAGAGCAAGGAAATGTAAATGAAACTGGTTGTATACAGACTCTGCAGAGTCTTCTAAACCAGTATAAGATGTTAAGTTAGTTGTGTCACTTTCTTACCTGGTAACCTATCACCCACATCTGTGTCTATAGAGAACTTTCTAGTACATTTGTCATCCACATAATGTTGTATATTTTGTTCCTTGTGAAGCATACGTCAACCAACCACTGGTGTTGGTGCATAAAATTTGTGGCAGTTTGTTTTACATGATAATGTTGCTAGCCTCATGCACCACCCTGTTCAGGTGGCTTTAATGACATGCATGTGGTTCTATTCTGTCACAAAAAGACCCCTTTTATCCCCATTTATCTATATTCGTGGAATTGTTTGCTGGCCATGAGAATGTCAGATCTCTCTCCTAACAGTTACCAAAGTTGGTGGTTTGTATGTGTTCATCCAGAAGTCATGATGTTTGATTCTTGGTAAATCCACGAATTCCCCTGCATGGCTACAAGAAGGCTACAAATGAAAGCTTTTAGAAGAGAACATAACAAAGCCATGAGGAACAACGGAATCTTAGAAAGTCATTAGCGTTAGTTAGGGCACATATTGTTTCACCAGACAATCTCAATCTTGTAAAACCTCAATGAGAAAGGAGGCAAAGGAAGGCCAAAGAATACATTGAGTGGAGACTTTGAGGTTGATACAAGAAAGACCGGCAGTGGAGACTTTGAGGTTGATACAAGAAAGACCTGCAGTGGAGACTTTGAGGTTGATACAAGAAAGACCTGGAGTGGAGACTTTGAGGTTGATACAAGAAAGACCGGCAGTGGAGACTTTGAGGTTGATACAAAAAAGACCTGGAGTGGAGACTTTGAGGTTGATACAAGAAAGACCTGGAGTGGAGACTTTGAGGTTGATACAAGAAAGACCTGGAGTTGAGACTTTGAGGTTGATACAAGAAAGACCTGGAGTGGAGACTTTGAGGTTGATACAAGAAAGACCTGGAGTGGAGACTTTGAGGTTGATACAAGAAAGACCTGGAGTGGAGACTTTGAGGTTGATACAAGAAAGACCTGGAGTGGAGACTTTGAGGTTGATACAAGAAAGACCTGGAGTTGAGACTTTGAGGTTGATACAAGAAAGACCTGGAGTGGAGACTTTGAGGTTGATACAAGAAAGACCTGGAGTGGAGACTTTGAGGTTGATACAAGAAAGACCTGGAGTGGAGACTTTGAGGTTGATACAAGAAAGACCGGCAGTGGAGACTTTGAGGTTGATACAAGAAAGACATGGAGTGGAGCAAGAAGGAATTGTATAAATGTGCGTGACATGATTGCTTGGAATGTCAAATTGACATTGACCTGGGAATGTTAGGGGTAATATAAGGAGACAGACATTATAAGTGAGAACAGTATGTAGCTGGTATGCTCTTAACTTGTCTCCTTTCTGTAGTTTAAACATTCTTAGTTAAATGAAGTTCAGAATGGTGTTATCTCTATGGTTATCTGCTGACAATTATTCTGTATGTGGCTTAGAAATTATAAGAATAATATTTATGTGCAAGTTTGACATGCCTTCTTGTCAATATTCACTCCTTTATGTAGCATAGTTGGATCATTTCAGTCAGTTGACCCGTCCCCATTATGTGCGCCTTAAATGAAGCCTTTATTAAAACACTTTTCTACACTCTTGCTGTGTTAGTGTCTGCAGAAATTAATTTTACATTGTAAATGTTGCTAGCCACATGCACAACCCTCTTATGGCATGCATAAAACTATTTCTTTCTATACAGGTACAGCTCAGATGTTTACAAAAATAATATACATGCCAACTTCTTCTGTGTTCGTTCTCGATCTCCCGCTATCAAGCCCTGAACAGGGCTTTGCAAGTAGCAGGATGTAGTCCAGAGAACAAAATGCATTATGAGGCTAATTTACAGCTTGACTGCAATATTTACACCTTTCGGTCTGACACATCCGTCTTCGGCAGAATGCATGACAACTAAAAGGTCTTAGTCAGAGACAAGACAAATAATCTTCACTATTTGTATAATTTGTAGGTTCTGGTAGCAGTACCAACACCTCTCAGACACAATCAGGTTCTGCTAGGAGAGCAAATGCTGAAACCCCAGTCACCAAACAAAGTACACTTGAGGAGAGGATGGGCAAAACTTCTATAGGAGCAGGAGGCAGCAGCGGCACTCCCGTTGTGCTATCTACAGACTCTCCCAAGGTAAGGGCACCTCAGCTCTGGAGCTGTGTTCTGTTGGTTAAGTTAATGGTGTTTTCATGTCCTGCACTCAAGGTCTTTATAGACTGTTTTTGTGTCCTGCGCTCAAGGTCTAGACTGTTTTTCATGTCCTGAACGTCTTCATAGACTGTTTTCATGTCCCGAACTCAAAGTCTTCATAGACTGTTTTTCATGTCCTGAAAGTCTTCATAGACTGTTTTTGTGTCCTGCGCTCAAGGTCTAGACTGTTTTCATGTCCTGAAAGTCTTCATAGACTGTTTTTCATGTCCTGAATGTCTTCATAGACTGTTTTCATGTCCTGAAAGTCTTCATAGACTGTTTTTCATGTCCTGAATGTCTTCATAGACTGTTTTTCATGTCCTGAATGTCTTCATAGACTGTTTTCATGTCTTGAAAGTCTTCATAGACTGTTTTTCATGTCCTGAATGTCTTCATAGACTGTTTTTCATGTCCTGAATGTCTTCATAGACTGTTTTCATGTCCTGAAAGTCTTCATAGACTGTTTTTCATGTCCTGAATGTCTTCATAGACTGTTTTTCATGTCCTGAATGTCTTCATAGACTGTTTTCATGTCCTGAAAGTCTTCATAGACTGTTTTTCATGTCCTGAATGTCTTCATAGACTGTTTTCATGTCCCGAACTCAAAGTCTTCATAGACTGTTTTTCATGTCCTGAAAGTCTTCATAGACTGTTTTCATGTCCCGAACTCAAAGTCTTCATAGACTGTTTTTCATGTCCTGAAAGTCTTCATAGACTGTTTTCATGTCCTGAAAGTCTTCATAGACTGTTTTCATGTCCTGAAAGTCTTCATAGACTGTTTTCATGTCCTGAAAGTCTTCATAGACTGTTTTCATGTCCTGAAAGTCTTCATAGACTGTTTTCATGTCCTGAAAGTCTTCATAGACTGTTTTCATGTCCTCAAAGTCTTCATAGACTGTTTTTCATGTCCCGAACTCAAAGTCTTCATAGACTGTTTTCATGTCCTGAACGTCTTCATAGACTGTTTTTCATGTCCCGAACTCAAAGTCTTCATAGACTGTTTTCATGTCCTGAAAGTCTTCATAGACTGTTTTCATGTCCCGAACTCAGTCTTCATAGACTGTTTTCATGTCCCGAACTCAAAGTCTTCATAGACTGTTTTTCATGTCCTGAAAGTCTTCATAGACTGTTTTCATGTCCTGAAAGTCTTCATAGACTGTTTTCATGTCCTGAAAGTCTTCATAGACTGTTTTCATGTCCTGAAAGTCTTCATAGACTGTTTTCATGTCCTGAAAGTCTTCATAGACTGTTTTCATGTCCTGAAAGTCTTCATAGACTGTTTTTCATGTCCTGAAAGTCTTCATAGACTGTTTTTCATGTCCTGAAAGTCTTCATAGACTGTTTTTCATGTCCTGAAAGTCTTCATAGACTGTTTTCATGTCCCGAACTCAAAGTCTTCATAGACTGTTTTTCATGTCCTGAAAGTCTTCATAGACTGTTTTCATGTCCTGAAAGTCTTCATAGACTGTTTTCATGTCCTGAAAGTCTTCATAGACTGTTTTCATGTCCTGAAAGTCTTCATAGACTGTTTTCATGTCCTGAAAGTCTTCATAGACTGTTTTCATGTCCCGAACTCAAAGTCTTCATAGACTGTTTTCATGTCCTGAAAGTCTTCATAGACTGTTTTCATGTCCTGAAAGTCTTCATAGACTGTTTTTCATGTCCTGAAAGTCTTCATAGACTGTTTTCATGTCCCGAACTCAAAGTCTTCATAGACTGTTTTTCATGTCCTGAAAGTCTTCATAGACTGTTTTCATGTCCTGAAAGTCTTCATAGACTGTTTTCATGTCCTCAAAGTCTTCATAGACTGTTTTTCATGTCCTGAAAGTCTTCATAGACTGTTTTTCATGTCCTGAAAGTCTTCATAGACTGTTTTTCATGTCCTGAAAGTCTTCATAGACTGTTTTCATGTCCTGAAAGTCTTCATAGACTGTTAGCTGAGGGCATGTCCAAAACCAAGTCTTTTATTTCCTTATATTGTAAAATGAGTGGTTTCTGGCAGGGCAGATGAGATTTGCATGACTGCCACACTGAGAGCATGTAACATGAGATGACCAACCGTGTGGTCCAAATCTTCTGGGGTAGTAGACTCTCAAACTCGTGGTTATTATACACGACCTTTCACACAGGACCAAAAAATCTACAGAGCATGGGGTTCTTGGTTTGACAGAATGCTCTAGAACTAATACCTCAACGACACGTGTCATACGTGGATGAAAGTGAATAACTTGTGTTTGCAGGGATTGAATGAAAGATATCTGGCAATAAGCGGCAGCAGCGTTTTGTTTCTAGATGAAGGCTTCTACACGATTTGATGTACTTGTTGATTTGATGTACTTGTTGAGCACATTTGCTGTCATGTTTGTGCTTGTCTGACCAATTGTATGCTGCTCTTCTTGGCATGTGTACATTATTTTCTCTCAATGTCTGCCCACATCTGCTGGCTTTGGCTTAGTTTGTGCATGCCTTCAATCTAATCTGTTTTGTCTGCATAGTCAATTTCTTTGGTTTTTTTATGTTGCAGCATGAACTTTCTTTGTTGCAATTTGTGCTTATGTTTTCTTATAGTTTTGCATGTTTAAACTCACTTTTGTTATGAAGGCACGGGAAAGGAATATTATTTATTGTGGGTATTGATGAGGAGACGAGTGTAGATTCATACTGTGATAACAGGCATAGATGCTGGGAAGAGAGAGTATAGTGGATGGTTTGTAACAGCATGGTGTGGGAGAAAGTCAACAATAGAATACGTAGGCAACACTAGATGGTGGCATACACCAGTCGGACTATGAGCTAGCTGCTGCAGACTAGGGAGCAGTCTTCTACAGGTGTGCCTGTGTCTAGGGATCATAGCCAAACTGTGGAACATCTTCTGTTCCATGAGAGGAGTAGAGCGTGGGCAGGATCATCTCAAACCCTGAGTTAAACTCTATGGGGGTTTGAGTTGCCTGAGACATCCCCAACTTTATGAGGTAATTCAATGGGGGTGATGTGAATACTAAGATCAACACCAGGCAGAATGATGAACAGTATACTAAGATCAACACCAGACAGAATGATGAACAGTATACTAAGATCAACACCAGGCAGAATGATGAACAGAATACTAAGATCAACACCAGGCAGAATGATGAACAGTATACTAAGATCAACACCAGACAGAATGATGAACAGTATACTAAGATCAACACCAGGCAGAATGATGAACAGAATACTAAGATCAACACCAGACAGAATGATGAACAGAATACTAAGATCAACACCAGGCAGAATGATGAACAGAATACTAAGATCAACACCAGGCAGAATGATGAACAGAATACTAAGATCAACACCAGGCAGAATGATGAACAGTATACTAAGATCAACACCAGGCAGAATGATGAACAGTATACTAAGATCAACACCAGGCAGAATGATGAACAGTATACTAAGATCAACACCAGACAGAATGATCTACACTATGGATAAGAACTTATTTTGAGATTGCAGATGATAAACTGTGTGGTGAGAGAAACTGGTGTGTGTCATGTTGATGAGGGGAGACAAGAGAAGACTGAGACAGTCCAGTTGATGAGGGAGACAAGAGAAGGCTGAGACAGTCCAGCTGGAGAGTTACGTTGATGAGAGAGACAAGAGAAGGCTGAGACAGTCCAGCTGGAGAGTGTCAAAAGGCTGAGAAGTCCAGCTGGAGAGTATCAAGTTGATGAGGGAGACAAGAAAAGGCTGAGAAGTCCAGCTGTAGAGTGTCAAGTTGATGAGGGAGACAAGAGAAGGCTGAGACAGTCCAGTTGATAAGGGAGACAAGAGAAGGCTAAGACAGTCCCTCTGGAAAGTTGAGGGAGACAAGAGAAGGCTGAGACAATCCAGCTGGAGAGTGTTAAGTTGATGAGGGAGACAAGAGAAGACTGAGTCCAGCTGCAGAGTGTCGAGTTGATGAGGGAGACAAGAGAAGGCTGAGACAGTCCAGCTGGAGAGTGTCAAGTTGATGAGGGAGACAAGAGAAGGCTGAGTCCAGCTGGAGAGTGTCAAGATGATGAGGGAGACAAGAGCAGGCTGAGACAGTCCAGCTGGAGAGTGTCAAAAGGCTGAGAAGTCCAGCTGGAGAATGTCAAGTTGATGAGGGAGACAAGAAAAGGCTGAGAAGTCCAGCTGTAGAGTGTCAAGTTGATGAGGGAGACAAGAGAAGGCTGAGACAGTCCAGTTGATAAGGGAGACAAGAGAAGGCTAAGACAGTCCCGCTGGAGAGTGTCAAGTTGATGAGGGAGACAAGAGAAGGCTGAGACAGTCCAGCTGGAGAGTCTTAAGTTGATGAGGGAGACAAGAGAAGGCTGAGACAGTCCAGCTGGATAGTGTTAAGTTGATGAGGGAGAGACAGCTGAGACAGTCCAGCTGGAGAGTGTTAAGTTGATGAGGGAGACAAGAGAAGACTAAGACAGTCCAGCTGGAGAGTCTTAAGTTGATGAGGGAGACAAGAGAAGACTGAGACAGTCCAGCTGGAGAGTTAAGTTGATGAGGGAGACAAGAGAAGACTGAGACAGTCCAGCTGGAGAGTTAAGTTGATGAGGGAGACAAGAGAAGACTGAGACAGTCCAGCTGGAGAGTGTTGATGAGGGAGACAAGAGAAGGCTGAGACAGTCCAGCTGGAGAGTGTTAAGTTGATGAGGGAGACAAGAGAAGACTGAGACAGTCCAGCTGGAGAGTGTCCAGTTGATGAGGGAGACAAGAGAAGACTGAGACAGTCCAGCTGGAGAGTGTCGAGTTGATGAGGGAGACAAGAGAAGGCTGAGACAGTCCAGTTCATGAAGGAGACAAGAGAAGACTGTGACAGTCCAGCTGGAGAGTGTCAAGTTGATTAGGAACCTATTTGAGAGATAGATTGTATGGTGTGACAAGTATCATCAACTTTGGGAACTAAATATATTGAATGACAAAGTCAAGTCTGAGACCAGACTGAATGGCACACATATTGGACGATATGAAAGCTCACATCTGTTAAGGAGCAATGACATGAGGTCTTGCTCTGTGCTAAGACCACAACAATGAGATAAATGTGATGATAGTATATTATATACTAGTTGCAGAACTTTGCTGTTACCTGAAAGAAATCTGTTGCAGGTAAATTGATGGATAAAGTTAAGACGTGAAACATGATCAGATGAAGCACATAGCTCTGTTCAGTCAGAGGTAGCTGTTGACCAGGCGAAGCACATAGTTCTATTCAGTTAGAGGTAGCTGTTGACCAGGCGAAGCACATAGCTCTGTTTAGTCAGAGGTAGCTGTTGACCAGACGAAGCACATAGCTCTGTTCAGTCAGAGATAGCTGTTGACCAGATGGAGCACATAGCTCTGTTCAGTCAGAGGTAGCTGTTGACCAGACGAAGCACATAGCTCTGTTCAGTCAGAGGTAGCTGTCGTAGAAACGCTGGAAGCAGCCAGCTGAAGCTACAAATCTTACATGCCTACACATAGCCTGTCCGTCCGTCTTTTAGATTGAAAGGGTCAAGAACACTATCAACCATCTGGTGGAGAGTGATGATGTTAGTCCTGCCAACAATAAGCCCAGCCACCAACCCAAAAACTCCATTGATTCACAGAAGGTATGAAGAAATTGGTGAGGGGGAGGGGTATGTGTGGGTCTAGTACTTAAAAATTATGCTTAACTACTAGAGGAAGGGGGACTTGGTTGTGTGTCCTTGCCTTTATCTACTATTATACACATTGTCATTGTCTTATATCATTGTATCCACTATATGGGTCAGAGGTACCTGATTCCAAGAATTAAGGGGACATAACACTTGAGATATTCATGATCATTTTACATGATAGAAATGAGATATGAGTACACTGTTATCAAGTGTCTACCCGTGTACTGGTTGCAGCTGCTGTTACATTGATTAGATGAACTGTATCTCATCTGAATTAGAAGTAAGAGCATATTAAATGTCAATTCTTCTATTTAACTGTAAAGTAAATGTCAATTCTTTTATTCAACTCTAAAGTAAAAGTCAATTCTTGTATTCAACTCTAAAGTAAAAGTCAATTCTTGTATTCAACTCTAAAGTAAATGTAGTCCTTTTAATGGAATGTAAAGTAAATGTCAATTATTTTATTCAACTCTAAAGTAAATGTCAATTATTTTATTCAACTCTAAAGTAAATGTCAATTATTTTATTCAACTCTAAAGTAAATGTCAATTCTTTTATTCAACTCTAAAGTAAATGTCAATTCTTTTATTCAACTGTAAAGTAAATGTCAATTCTTTTATTCAACTCTAAAGTAAATGTCACTTCTTTTATTCAACTCTAAAGTAAATGTCAATTCTTTTATTCAACTCTAAAGTAAATGTCAATTATTTTATTCAACTGTAAAGTAAATGTTAACCACTGCAGAAAACGTTAGGGAGTAGACAATCATGTCTGAAACAAATCCTATGGAATATTTAAAAAAGTGTAAATCTAACTAAAATTGTTGATTAATATAATTCCCCTTGGATGTCTCCTTTTTTGGGGTGGTTTCAGTGGTTTTCTTTGAATTTCTTATCTGAATGTGCACTGACTTGCATGGACAGATGGAATTATATCTTTAAATTGTGTTTTAACACTAACTTTCTTTGTTTTTTACATGCCTATTATATTTTTGATTGTTAGTTAGTATTGGACAAATTAGTTCTTGTATCTCATACATTTTTAGTGATATTTTTTTGGTTTTGTGTGACTAATTTTGTAGCTGTAACAGCATAAATGTATTCACCTTCTTTATGGGCTCCTACAATCAGGATATTAGCAATAGATATTGGTACAGCTCAGTAGCAAGTTCACTAAAATAGTTTGCCAGCGGCTGCTAAACTATATATGTGATGCAGGAATTTAAAAAAAATGGGCATTTGGTTATTGAATATTTGGTTAAGTCATATATGATTATTTAGGGGAATAGAACATTTGGTTATGTAATATATTATGTCATGTATGATTATGGTACATTTGATTATGTACTATTTGATTATGAAACTTTTGATTATGTAATATTTGGTTATGTAATATTTGGTTATGTACTATTTGGTTATGAAACTTTTGATTATGTAATATTTGGTTATGAAACATTTGGTTATATACTATTTGGTTATGTAATATATGGTTATGGGATATTTGGTTATGAAACTTTTGGTTATGTAATATTTGGTTATGAAACTTTTGGTTATGTAATATTTGGTTATTCAGGGATCGCAAGAAGCAGGAGTGATTAGACAGTGTGCATGCACACCTGTGTGGGTATAGGTTTACCTGTAGCAGTTTGAGCTGTTGTCCAACTCAGCTATTTTGTGTTATGTTCATTCACATCTTATTTGGCACTTAGAATAAGATAATGGTATATGGAGTAGACAATCTTATTACACACATCAATAAGAAACAATGATTGCTGTTTTGGGTATATTGTGGAAATGCAGCGCAACATGTGCAATTTGGGGGAAGGTGTGGTGAGAGAGAGGTCAAGACAACGGAGAGCTTCAATGTGAGAGCGTTGAAGAGAGTCAGAGATAATTGACATACAGTACTAGAAACAGAAAATTGACCTTGTGCAGATGGAAGAGCAGGTCATTTATACAGCAGTACGACATGTAATACTACTGTTTACTGCCATTTGGTAATGGCTATCAAAATACAGCTGAATGTCGGGCATTCATTGACATCATAATGACATGGTAGTAGTCATTGAATCATATGAGATGCTACCGACATAAGAATAGACGAAGATAATTAAAATGGAGAACTATAGACAACAGACTTCTACACTGGATCTAGTACTTCTGGGGGTAGTCTGCTCCTTCGTGGTGGTAGTCTGCTTCAAGAGTAGACAGTAGGTGTTCTCTAGGTAAGACGTTGGAGGTCACGGGTTCAAATCACGGAGACCGGGAATTTTTTCACGTCGGCTGCTTTATAGTATTTCCTCAGATCTCTGGCTAGTAGAGATCGGATGTCTGTGTGCAGTGTCGCGCACGTTAAAAATCTCTCTGCTGTTGGAAATAGAAAAGATTCTACCTAACGGCTACTGCCCGTTCAAAATTCTAATGTATGTTACAAATCTAGCCAATCTATTACGGGATCCTGTGCTACGGAGATTCTCCACAAATATGGAGAACAACACGTATGGGTTAAGGCTGTGTGCAATGACGTTGATTCTTCGACTAAACTAAGAGTAGACAGCAGTCTTTTTTGTGTGCGTTCGCCAGACAGCAGTCTGAATCAGTAATTAACCAAGGTATTGATCAGAAACAATACAAGTGTTGAATAATGTTACCTGTCTATGTTTGGCACCAGTTGGATCAGCTTTGTGATTCCCTCATCATGTCTACATTTTTCACTTCATATAGTTACCGACTCATTATGTCTACATTGTTCACTTCAAATAGTTACTGACTCATTATGTCTACATTGTTCACTTCATATAGTTACTAACTTATTATGTCTACATTGTTCACTTCATATTGTTACTGACTCATTATGTCTACATTGTTCACTTCATATAGTTACTGACTTATTATGTCTACATTTATTCACTTCATATTGTTACTGACTCATTATGTCTACATTGTTCACTTCATATTGTTACTGACTCATTATGTCTACATTGTTCACTTCATATTGTTACTGACTCATTATGTCTACATTGTTCACTTCATATTGTTACTGACTCATGTCTACATTGTTCACTTTATATTGTCACTGACTCATTATGTCTACATTGTTCACTTCATATTGTTACTGACTCATTATGTCTACATTGTTCACTTCATATAGTTACTGGCTCATTATGTCTATATTGTTCACTTCATATTGTTACTGACTCATTATGTCTACATTGTTCACTTCATATTGTTACAGACTTATGTCTACATTGTTAACTTCATATAGTTACCGACTTATGTCTACATTGTTCACTTCATATTGTTACAGACTTATGTCTACATTGTTAACTTCATATAGTTACAGACTTATGTCTACATTGTTAACTTCATATAGTTACCGACTTATGTCTACATTGTTAACTTCATATAGTTACCGACTTATGTCTACATTGTTTACTTCATATTGTTACAGACTTATGTCTACATTGTTAACTTCATATAGTTACAGACTTATGTCTACATTGTTAACTTCATATAGTTACCGACTTATGTCTACATTGTTTACTTGATATTGTTACCAACCCATCATGTCTACATTGTTATCGACTTATCATGTCTTTATTGTTACCATCTTATCATGTCTACATTGTTACCATCTTATGTCTATATTGTTACCGACTTATCATGTCTACATTGTTCATTTCATATTGTTACCGACCCATCATGTCTATATTGTTACTGACCCATCATGTCTATATTGTTACAGACTATTCATGTCTGCATTGTTCATTTCATATTGTTACTGACCCATCATGTCTATATTGTTACCTACTTATCATGTCTACATTGTTCATTTCATATTGTTACCGACCCATCATGTCTATATTGTTACCAACTCATCATGTCTATATTGTTACCGACCCATCATGTCTATATTGTTACCAACCCATCATGTCTATGTTGTTACCAACTCATCATGTCTATATTGTTACCGACCCATCATGTCTATATTGTTACCAACCCATCATGTCTATATTGTTACCAACCCATCATGTCTATGTTGTTACCAACTCATCATGTCTATGTTGTTACTAACTAATGTGGAATAATAATGAAATGCTCTTTGTCTAGACACTCAACAAAACGGTGGTGTACACTGTTTCTGTGTCTGCTATACCATCCACGTATTTTATTGATAAGACCCCCATACCATCATGTCAATCAAATACAGGAGAACAATGATGTGTCATCATATGTCCTCAGTGTCCGCTGTTATTTGCTTCCTTAAAAATGAACAGATAACCAACATTTGCGTTTTATAGGGACAGTTCATTCTTGAGAAACCAACACCAACTCCATTTTTGTCCATGATAACATACCAAGTATGACAGGGTGAATGCCTCTCCCAGATTAACATACCAAGTATGACAGGGTGAATGCCTCTCCCAGATTAACATACCAAGTATGACAGGGTGAATGCCTCTCCCAGATTAACATACCAAGTATGACAGGGTGAATGCCTCTCCCAGATTAACATACCAAGTATGACAGGGTGAATGCCTCTCCCAGATTAACATACCAAGTATGACAGGGTGAATGCCTCTCCCAGATTAACATACCAAGTATGACAGGGTGAATGCCTCTCCCAGATTAATAGTAATGTCTACATACCCAGCAAATATTCAATCAACTGCTTCTCAAACTGTATTGAGTTCTGCTCATTGTGAACCTTCTTTTTTTTTATTGATCGTGCATATCATTGAGTGATGGGAATTGGTCTTCCTTAACTCTGTTCTTACGTTTGTGGGTCACGTTGGTTTCCATTATCGTAGCTCTCTCTTTGTTTCTGGAGGCATCATTATTTTGACTGTTTTAACATGTTACATATTAGTTGGAGAGTATTCTACAAAGAGGACTGAGGCTGCATGTTCACTCGCCTTTATGGAATGCTTGGAGCCTGAGATGACAGAACGTCGCAGCGCTGGCTGGGCGGCCTTCTCGTCCATTAACACGGCCCTGGACGGTTGCCGCCAACCCCTCTCTTCAGCTCCACTGCGCTCCCTGCAACGTGCTGAGACATGGACACTAACAAAATCACTGCAGCACAAATTGATAGCGACCCACGACTCTTGAGAGATGCTTGTTCGGAATCTTACATGCCTAGACATAGGGTTGTGCATTGGGATAGCAATGTTAACATGTCAACCGTTGCTACAGCAACTATCACTGCAAGTACTCACAAATATTGTGGAATATGCTTTTGTTAAGGGCCAGCTCCAGTGGGGGATGTCGTTATGCCAGTTGCATATATTTTGTCAGATGGCAAATCATAACTATTACATGTCACAAGGGTAATGTTCTGACCTGGGTCATTTCCAGAAGAAGGGGGGGGGGGGTGTTAGAATAGGACCACTGCAACACTGGCAGCATGTCAAAAATGTAGATAAATGGGGCCTTCTGGAGGAGAAGGCTCTCCAACTCGTGGGATTTTCAAAACAGGCCAAAAGCTTGCTGAGCAGGGTGTAATATCTGTGGTTCTTCGTGGATCACAAGAAGAAGAATTTATGGGTGCCCAGGGGAACACAAGCTCTTGGAAAATCACTGTAGAACATAATGCAGATAGAAGTACGTTGCAAGTGATGGCTGTCTCAGATAAGAAGTCAAAATAGCAGAACTTGCTTTGATTTGCTGCACCTCTTTATGATTCCTATTGGTTAATATGTTGAAGGATATGATAGAATATTCAGTAATGTTTTGTCCCTGCAGTATAGTAGCATCTGTGTCCAGGTGTTGTACTCTCTTAGTAAACATTAACAACTTTGTAGTTAGCACAGCAGTCCTATCATTTGTGTATGTCTTTTAATTAGATGCATGCCAGAAAGAGTACAAATCATTCTACTACAACATCATCATCATGTAAAGAGAACGCAGTCCCATCTTCACGCCCCAAGACTCCACGGATCTCAAATGAGGGCATGAAGGTAGGGGTGGGCAGGGG
Source organism: Ariolimax columbianus (assembly GCA_036924085.1). Classification (NCBI taxonomy): domain Eukaryota; kingdom Metazoa; phylum Mollusca; class Gastropoda; order Stylommatophora; family Arionidae; genus Ariolimax; species Ariolimax columbianus. The sequence continues at coordinate 2,727,649 of JAVGWX010000007.1, read as the reverse complement.
CCTGTCAGCAGTTGCTTGTGTGCCTGTCTTGTTAATAGTTGCCTTTTCTTTATGAATGTCACACCTCCTCCTCCCTCCCCTCCCTCCCTCCTTCCTACCCAACTTAAAGCCAAGCTTCCTTTGTAGCAACAGAATGAGAATTTAGTTGAAACTGGGACCTTTAAATATCACATTAAACAGTCGATGTGGTCATTCAGGGGTTAGGCTGGGACCTTTAAATATCACATTAAACAGTCGATGTGGTCATTCAGGGGTTAGGCTGGGACCTTTAAATATCACATTAAACAGTCGATGTGGTCATTCAGGGGTTAGGCTGGGACCTTTAAATATCACATTAAACAGTCGATGTGGTCATTCAGGGGTTAGGCTGGGACCTTTAAATATCACATTAAACAGTCGATGTGGTCATTCAGGGGTTAGGCTGTGACCTTTAAATATCACATTAAACAGTCGATGTGGTCATTCAGGGGTTAGGCTGGGACCTTTAAATACCACATTAAACAGTCGATGTGGTCATTCAGGGGTTAGGCTGGGACCTTTAAATATCACATTAAACAGTTGATGTGGTCATTCAGGGGTTAGGCTGGGACCTTTAAATATCACATTAAACAGTTGATGTGGTCATTCAGGGGTTAGGCTTGGACCTTTAAATATCGCATTAAACAGAAATAGTAATTCTGAGGTAAGTTGAGACTGGGACTTTTAAATATCACATTAAACAGTAGATGTGTTCATTCAGAGGCTAGACTGGGACCTTCACACATCACATTAAACAGTAGATGTGGTCATTAAGGGGTTAGACTGGACCTTCACACATCACATTAAACAGTAGATGTGGTCATTAAGGGGTTAGACTGGGGCCTTCACACATCACATTAAACAGTAGATTTGGTCATTAAGGGGTTAGACTGGGACCTTCACACATCACATTAAACAGTAGATTTGGTCATTAAGGGGTTAGACTGGGGCCTTCACACATCACATTAAACAGTAGATTTGGTCATTAAGGGGTTAGACTGGGACCTTCACACATCACATTAAACAGTAGATTTGGTCATTAAGGGGTTAGACTGGGGCCTTCACACATCACATTAAACAGTAGATGTGGTCATTCCATTGCCACATAAAAACACTAGATTGTCAGGCTACTTTCCTAGATTGTTCACACAATATAACATTGTTCGTACTTTTGTTTGCCATACTCTTGTGCCATTTCTAGGAATAAAGGCCTTCAGCCATAGCAGTCACAACGTAATCTGCATGAGCCTTTTATTTTACCCTTGATGTTTAACAGAGTAAAGAGTACTGCTGTTTAGGGACTAAACGAATAAAAGGCAGTTATTTGGTCTGAAGATGGGTTGATCTTATTTACCCAGTACTAACATAGGTCACTTATTTCTCCAGTTAAAGATACACCAGTTTAGCAGAAGGTCACATGTTCGTCCAGTTAAAGATACACCAGTTTAGCATAAGGTCACAGGTTTGTCCAGTTAAAGATACACCAGTTTAGCAGAAGGTCACTTATTTCTCCAGTTAAAGATACACCAGTTTAGCAGAAGGTCACATATTCGTCCAGTTAAAGATACACCAGTTTAGCATAAGGCCACAGGTTCGTCCAGTTAAACATACTGCAGTTTAGTACATCACAAATTTGTCCAGTCAAACATACTTCAGTTTAAACTAAGATAACAAATTTGTCCAGTTAAACATACTCCAGTTTAAACTAAGATCACCAATTTGTCCCTTTAAAGATAATCCAGTTTACCCGAAGTTCACCAATTTGTCCAATTAAAGATCACCTATGTTGTATGATAAGGTGATCAAGAAAAGCCTAACCCAGAAGGTGATAACCATTATGTGCAGGTGCCACTTGACTATCGTATGAGTAGCCTGGCTTGTGTTGTGCCTATCAGCTAGATTCTATGCTAGTTTACCACATCTCCAGCCAGAGTACCATTTGCTCTGTTTTTGCTTGCAAAATTTGATGTGTTGATGTGCTCTTTTCCGTGGCTTGATTGAATAACTGACCCACTGCCATTTAGTAGCACACTTCTTCCATTTGCTTGTTTATGCAAACTGTTGTTCTGTGGTCTACTGTTCCCTGTCATTGTTAGGACTGAAGCACCAGCTGTACATACATTCAATAGAGTGCAAGCACAGACGTCAACTGTACGCTGCAAGATACTTCAATATTGGGGGAGAGACACTAAATCTCAACTGACGAAAGGGTGCCATATGAATTACAATTATTAAAAAGCAGCCTCAGTCAAATGGCTTAGAGTCTGATGTAACGGAAACACTGACCTGACAGAGATGAATGCTCCTCAAGGGACTGCATAAATTGCCACTGCGAACTCAAATGTCATCTGTTCAGCACATGACAAATCTGACACCCAGACAGACATGTGTAGCGGAGACAACAAAACTGGTTAGAACATGTTATCTCAAGCACAGACAGAATAATAATTTGTCCAGTGTTAACAAATTATTTGAACAAATTTGAGGCTACTTTGAAATAAAGAAAACTAATTTTCTGTCAAATTTAAAACAAAAAAGAATAATAAGATATATACTTGCACATAAGAAAACACGTATTTTATGGCATTCCACGGTGCTGACAATAATTGTTGAAACAGTATCGATTTCAAAGACATAGATAAGACAGTAGACTCTTCTCTTGTTAAATGTTAGTCATGTTTATTCTGGGATATTTGACTAGAGTGGTGGAGGATGAATATATAAGATGGGGATATAAGACATGCTAACATAAGGTCAGTGTGTACATATCTCGATCTTTGACTACCAGAACAGTGTTTGACTGATCAGTTTTTATAACCATGTGCAAAAGAAAAGTTTGTCCAAACCACCACGCGACCAACCTTTGTCTGGAAACTTAAATATCGCCTCGCACTGTAATTTTTCATCTTGTGTAGAACAAAAAACTTCCTCATTCTTCTGGCATCAAGATAATTTGATAGCAGACAAATCTGATAACAAACAACAATCACACGAATGTGGGCAAGTCACAAATAAAGGGGACAGCTGCAGATGTATGAATTTTCATGACATTTCTTCAACTCGTATACATTTTATGATGAATTTGTATTGGCTCCTTTTTATTTGCATACACACATCTACGTGGGGTGTTCAAATTAAACCAGGACTTTTTGTTCTAGTTCTACCTGAGTGAACTATAGCTAGCTCAACCTACTATCATTAACAAGGGGCATTTGTGTCCTATTACTGCTAGGTGGGCCACTGACCATGGGCCAGTCATGTGACAAAGAAATACAAATTGTGGACAAGACTATTAGTGCTTGCATGGAACAGCTTGTTGTGATGATGTTTTTTTTGGTGGGGGGTGGGGTAGCTCCTGATTACCGTGATCACTATTATTCATGTACATTTGCATTTTTGGAACGTTAGTGCACATTGTATTCCAAGACAGCTTTCTGTTTTTGGTTGGCAGAGAAGAGTTCAAGCCTGCACTGAATTGAGGGAATGTTTTGACATGAAAGGGTATGACATTTGGATCACTTTATTACATGTGATGAAACCTGGATGCATCATTATACTTCTGAATCGAAACGAACATCAAAGCAGCAGAAGCATTTGCAATCACCGCCTGGGTGATCAGCATTTCAGCACTGATGACAAAGTAAAACAGACTGTCCTGGATTGGTTCAGACATACTGACAAATCTTTCTACGCTGAAGCTTTTCAAGCATTACTTAAACACTGGGACAATTTGCATAAACATTGCAGGAGATATTAAAACAATTTATGGTATTTTGACTACTTAAGAAAAAGGTGCTTTTCCTTGCCAAAAAAAGTCCCGGTTTGACTTGAACGACCCACTTATATGAATAGATCGATGATAGTAACATTACAGCATTTATAGGGCCGAAGATGCAGCACGGTGAATGAACTGACCTGTAGTGACTTATAGTTGGCTGCTTGAATCAGGTGTCAGAGAGTTGGCTGCTTGAATCAGATGTCAGTTGGCTGCTTGAATCAGGTGTCAGAGAGTTGGCTGCTTGAATCAGGTGTCAGAGAGTTGGCTGCTTGAATCAGGTGTCAGAAAGTTGGCTGCTTGAATCAGGTGTCAGAAAGTTGGCTGCTTGAATCAGGTGTCAGAGAGTTGGCTGCTTGAATCAGGTGTCAGTTGGCTGCTTGAATCAGGTGTCAGAGAGTTGGCTGCTTGAATCAGGTGTCAGAGAACCACAGCTGACAAAGTTCCTATTCCGCCTCCAAGTGGCAGCCCTGGAAACAGGCTGCACTAGTGTAGTCTGGTTAAGAGAACACAGATCACAGTGGGAAGACGAACACAGCACCCAAATAAGCTAGCTGACGTGTGTTGAGCGAAAAGGTGTACTGTAAACTGCGACAGTGTCACAACATCCTTTTCAGGACTAACCAGTTACAACCAAAATGGACTATCACCTTGTTCAGTTTATTGACCATTTTCTTTGAGAAACAGGAGGGAGTAGACAATTAGGTAAATGGGTCTCTTCATTTGGAAGACATGTTCCAGCTTTTTATGGTCTACACTTTTTTTTTTTTTTTTTTTTTTTTTCTATTTTGGGTAAAATAACAATCGTAGCCTTCACATTATGGAGAGACTGTTGGGGCAAACAACCTTTATTTATCTCAGCCCTTTAAATGCCCTAGCGAATATCAGAAACTCTGTTCTATTTTGAGAAACTTTAGCAGCCAACATTGATGTGTGTCCAGCAGGGGGAGGTAATGCTAAGTATAGTTCATGCTGTTTTATTGATCTGTAAAAATAATTAGAAGCTGGGACAGAATTGAAACCTAAAGTTAACAAAATAAGCAGGTCTGGTATAGATGAGTTGTCTCACTGGGTGCTCATGTAGGGGCTGAGTTGTCTCACTGGGTGCTCATGTTGGGGCTGAGTTGTCTCACTGGGTGCTCATGTTGGGGCTGAGTTGTCTCACTGGGTGCTCATGTTGGGGCCGAGTTGTCTCACTGGGTGCTCATGTTGGGGCTGAGTTGTCTCACTGGGTGCTCATGTAGGGGCTGAGTTGTTTCACTGGGTCCTCATGTTGGGGCTGAGTTGTCTCACTGGGTGCTCATGTTGGGGCTGGGTCGTCATGTTGGGGCTGAGTTGTCTCACTGGATCCTCATGTCGGGGCTGAGTTGTCTCACTGGGTGCTCATGTTGGGGCTGAGTTGTCTCACTGGGTCCTCATGTTGGGGCTGAGTTGTCTCACTGGGTGCTCATGTTGGGGCTGGGTTGTCATGTTGGGGCTGAGTTGTCTCACTGGGTCCTCATGTCGGGGCTGAGTTGTCTCACTGGTTCTCATGTTGGGGCTGGGTCGTCATGTTGGGGCTGAGTTGTCTCACTGGGTGCTCATGTTGGGGCTGAGTTGTCTCACTGGGTGCTCATGTTGGGGCTGAGTTGTCTCACTGGGTGCTCATATAGGGGCTGAGTTGTCTCACTGGGTCCTCATGTTGGGGCTGAGTTGTCTCACTGGGTGCTCATGTTGGGGCTGGGTCGTCATGTTGGGGCTGAGTTGTCTCACTGGATCCTCATGTTGGGGCTGAGTTGTCTCACTGGGTGCTCATGTTGGGGCTGAGTTGTCTCACTGGGCCCTCATGTTATGGCTGAGTTGTCTCACTGGGTGCTCATGTTGGGGCTGGGTCGTCATGTTGGGGCTGAGTTGTCTCACTGGGTCCTCATGTCGGGGCTGAGTTGTCTCACTGGTTCTCATGTTGGGGCTGGGTCATCATGTTGGGGCTGAGTTGTCTCACTGGGTGCTCATGTTGGGGCTGAGTTGTCTCACTGGGTGCTCATGTTGGGGCTGAGTTGTCTCACTGGGTCCTCGTGTTGGGGCTGAGTTGTCTCACTGGGTGCTCATGTTGGGGCTGGGTCGTCATGTTGGGGCTGAGTTGTCTCACTGGGTCCTCATGTCGGGGCTGAGTTGTCTCACTGGGTGCTCATGTTGGGGCTGAGTTGTCTCACTGGGTCCTCATGTTGGGGCTGAGTTGTCTCACTGGGTATTCATGTTGGGGCTGGGTCGTCATGTTGGGGCTGAGTTGTCTCACTGGGTCCTCATGTCGGAGCTGAGTTGTCTCACTGGTTCTCATGTTGGGACTGGGTCGTCATGTTGGGGCTGAGTTGTCTCACTGGGTGCTCATGTTGGGGCTGAGTTGTCTCACTGGGTGCTCATGTTGGGTCTGAGATGTCTCATTGGGTGCTCATGTTGGGGCTTAGTTGTCTCACTTGGTCCTCATGTTGGGGCTGAGTTGTCTCACTGGGTGCTCATGTTGGGGCTGGGTCGTCATGTTGGGGCTGAGTTGTCTCACTGGGTCCTCATGTTGGGGCTGAGTTGTCTCACTGGGTCCTCATGTTGGGGCTGAGTTGTCTCACTGGGTTCTCATGTTGGGGCTGGGTCGTCATGTTGGGGCTGAGTTGTCTCACTGGGTCGTCATGTTGGGGCTGAGTTGTCTCACTGGGTCCTCATGTTGGGGCTGAGTTGTCTAACTGGGTCCTCATGTAGGGACTGAGTTGTCTAACTGGGTCCTCATGTTGGGGCTGGGTCCTCATGTAGGGACTGAGTTGTCTAACTGGGTCCTCATATTGGGACTGGGTTGTCTAACTGGATCCTCATGTTGGGACTGAGTTGTCTAACTGGGTCCTCATGTAGGGACTGAGTTGTCTAACTGGGTCCTCATGTAGGGACTGGGTTGTCTAACTGGATCCTCATGTTGGGACTGAGTTGTCTAACTGGGTCCTCATGTTGGGACTGAGTTGTCTAACTAGGTCCTCATGTAGGGACTGAGTTGTCTAACTGGGTTCTCATGTTGGGACTGAGTTGTCTAACGCGGGTCTCATGTTGGGACTGAGTTGTCTAACTGGGTCCTCATGTTGGGACTGAGTTGTCTAACTGGGTCCTCATGTAGGGACTGAGTTGTCTAACTGGGTCCTCATGTTGGGACTGAGTTGTCTCACTGGGTCCTCATGTTGGGACTGAGTTGTCTAACTGGGTCCTCATGTTGGGACTGAGTTGTCTAACTGGGTCCTCATGTTGGGACTGAGTTGTCTAACTGGGTCCTCATGTTGGGACTGAGTTGTATCACTGGGTCCTCATGTGGGACTGAGTTGTCTCACTGGGTCCTCACGTTGGGGCTGGGTTGTCTCACTGGGTCCTCATTTTGGGACTGAGTTGTCTAACTGGGTCCTCATGTTGAGGCTGGGTCCTCATGTTGGGGCTGGGTCCTCATGTTGGGGCTGGGTTAGGCTATTATCAACTTTTACCGATCGGATAAGTTTTGAGGATAAGACTTTTTGTTGTTTGTCTTGAAAAGCACGTTGTGTCGTAGTTTACAGCCTTGACGAGGCCACGAAATTTGCACTTTTTGACACAATACAACCGGATTCATCACAGGTGGTTTGCCGGGGTCTATGTGTTGTATGACAAGGACAAGAATAGCACCACTGCCCCACAGAGAGCATGTCGTAAGAGGCGACTAACTGGGACATGGCATAACACCGGCCATGGTTAGGTGGTTTTTTAAGAGCAGCATAAATGACGCATAACAGGCTGTTGGTCTACTTTGCTCTAGTGTTTGAGTCTATTAGATAGACTCGCACATTGGTTAACCACCCTCCATAGTGGAGTAATATGCTGCTCAAGTCTAGCCCGCTAAGCAGAAAACCTCCTCTTGGCTATATCCAGCTCACACCAGAGATGGGACCTGCACAGCGGCTTATGCCCTTGTATAAGTACAGGTCAACTATAGGAACTTATGGCCTTGTAGAAGTACAGGTCAACTATAGGGACTTATGGCCTTGTAGAAGTACAGGTCAACTATAGGGACCCCATCAGCTTATGGCCTTGTAGAAGTACAGGTCAACTATAGGGACCCCATCAGCTTATGCCCTTGTAGAAGTACAGGTCAACTATAGGGACCCCATCAGCTTATGCCCTTGTAGAAGTACAGGTCAACTATAGGGACTTATGGCCTTGTAGAAGTACAGGTCAACTATAGGGACCCCATCAGCTTATGGCCTTGTAGAAGTACAGGTCAACTATAGGGACCCCATCAGCTTATGGCCTTGTAGAAGTACATGTCAACTAAGAACAACCAGATTCAGCATACGCATTTTGATAGACCTGGTTTGCCTTCCCACTTGTATGTATATTCTCTTAGCCAGAGTGCAGTAGATTTCAAGGGCTGCCAATTGGAGGAGAGATAGGGTTTTGGTTGGCTATGATTCCCTGACCCTGGGGTAAACAGCCAGCTGCTGTCAGCTCACTTACTGCTCCATCTTGGCCTCCATGATTTATTAAAACTTGAGGGTTTTTATTTTGTTTTTAAAAACTCTAAGCTTTGTTTTGTATGATATGCATGCTATTATGAATGTCAGTGATGCTGCTTGTAGTGGTAATGTGCTTGTAGTGCATGGACTAATACATTTGGTATTTATTCTGATAACATACTAATATTTGCTTATAAGATGGACCAATTAGACATGTGGCTTTCTATTATAACATTGTCAAAAATGTCTACAGACAGTCCAAGCTGTTCATTCTTTAATTTCTGTATCATATTTATGGTATATTGTTTCTAGTGTTTTCTTTTACATCTAGAGGGCTTCTCTACACATAAAAAGATGCTGTCACAGTGTGCAAAATCATGAGTTGAAGAGTTGTCCTTGAAACATTTAGTTGTATCCCCTTATGTCATTTCTAAGCGTGACTGGTCATATTTCCATCTGTCACACACCTGACCCTAACAGAATCTACCCAGGCAAAAGACCCAAACAATGTTATATTTAGACTACATTATCACAAAATCATGCTTATGGTATTACCCAAGCTGGTTAATTTTCTTATGTTTTAAGAAAGATATGCAAAGATTTGCACCCTTAGATAATGTTATATAATAAGTATAAAGTTGTGCCTAGTCAATCAGAGACAAAAATCACTAAGATGAGCAGTAAAGTAATCTACACACACACACACACACACACACAAAGATGTTTTCTAAGTAATCTACACACACATATGTTTTTTAAGTAATCTAAACACACACACACAAAGATATTTTCTAAGTAATCTAAACGCACACACACAGACATTTTCTAAGTAATCTACACACACATATTTTTTCTAAGTAATCTACACACACAAAAATGTGTTTACACACAAAAATCTTGATTTTTGCAAATCCTTTCTTATGCCCAATTTGTATCAATGGAATATATACCTACTTGAATCCATGTATTTGATGAGACTAAACAAAGATTTGATTGATTGATTATTAAGCATTGAACATACAGAGGCTGGAGCATCAGATACTCATCTGGGATCAAGACGCTGAGCAGCGCATGAGTTGCAGCGGTCAGTGACCCATAGCTGACTGCTAGCATCAGGGCCAGCGATCTAGAGCTGAGCAGCGCATGAGTTGCAGCGGTCAGTGACCCATAGCTGACTGCTAGCATCAGGGCCAGCGATCCAGAGCTGAGCAGCGCATGAGCTGCAGCGGTCAGTGACCCATAGCTGACTGCTAGCATCAGGGCCAGCGATCCAGAGCTGAGCAGCGCATGAGCTGCAGCGGTCAGTGACCCATAGCTGACTGCTAGCATCAGGGCCAGCGATCCAGAGCTGAGCAGCGCATGAGCTGCAGCGGTCAGTGACCCATAGCTGACTGCTAGCATCAGGGCCAGCGATCCAGAGCTGAGCAGCGCATGAGTTGCAGCGGTCAGTGACCCATAGCTGACTGCTAGCATCAGGGCCAGCGATCCAGAGCTGAGCAGCGCATGAGTTGCAGCGGTCAGTGACCCATAGCTGACTGCTAGCATCAGGGCCAGCGATCCAGAGCTGAGCAGCGCATGAGTTGCAGCGGTCAGTGACCCATAGCTGACTGCTAGCATCAGGGCCAGCGATCCAGAGCTGAGCAGCGCATGAGTTGCAGCGGTCAGTGACCCATAGCTGACTGCTAGCATCAGGGCCAGCGATCCAGAGCTGAGCAGCGCATGAGTTGCAGCGGTCAGTGACCCATAGCTGACTGCTAGCATCAGGGCCAGCGATCCAGAGCTGAGCAGCGCATGAGTTGCAGCGGTCAGTGACCCATAGCTGACTGCTAGCATCAGGGCCAGCGATCCAGAGCTGCCAAGACCCTTCTACACCTCCACGCGGTGATCCTGGATAACAGGCTGCAGCAGGGCAGACTGGCTAAGGAGAAGGGATCGAAGAGGGAATGCTAACCCGGTACTAAAAAAATGCTTGCTGAATTCGGATGTGTTGGACCGAAAGGTGCAAATATTGCAGTCAAGCTGTAAACTACGACACAACGCATTCCGTTCTCTGGACTACATTCTGCTACTTAGCCCCACGTCAGGGTTTGGTAGCGTGAGATTGAGAACGAACCAAGCCAAGCCAAGATACTCATCTTGCGGTAGAGATGCACATGCACGCAGATGGTATAATAGTGAGGGTGGCGGCTTACATTTGAGGCATCACTTAAACAAGATTCAATGTACATCAAAAACTATGTGCTTGTGTAGCAGAGGAAAACACTCCATTCAATATGCTGTTTAATCCAGTTGATGGAGCCAGCTAGGCTGCTTTGTAGGGTTCATCAATAAAGACTGCTTGCCAATGTAGTGTGCAGGATAGGTTTTTATTTCACTCTTAACATATGTTAACAAAAAACCCAAAGCAAGGTTTTTAACCTGTACCAACTTGGTCAGGAGGCTGATGTGGAAACTTCTCTGGCCCCCACTACCACCAACTCTTCATTGCCATAGAAACCATGTGCGATGTGTGTCTACGCTCTTCCCCAACCTACTACTCCCTTATATTTTGTCTTTGTCACAACTTTCAATCAGTGATTTGCTAGCTGATTGATGTGAATCCCTCCAGACTTCTTCTCCCTCACATCCTGCATGCTTTTCCCTCCAGCTCCATCACCTCATGCAGTGGTTTACTTATTCTCCTCTTGATTGTAAATGATTGTGTCATTCCTCAAGTACTGTACACCAGATTGCTGTAGCAATCCATCAACACATCTTCTGGGCCTGCTACCCTGGTTGAGTAGAATAGAACCTATGTAATCTTTCATGAGTGTCACTAAAGAGGGTTGCACATGGGCCCCACACAAAACCCTAGCAAATGAAACCATTACTGTAAATGCTAGGACACACATGCTTCCTGTGAAAGAGGCAGCTGTATTGTGGCCCATGTTTCAAATGGGGTGAAAAGATCAGTCACTTGTGCTTGGCTTCCTACATGCTGTGTGATGGCAGTGCCACCGATATAGATTTAGTGGGTGTAACCAATTGAACACGTATGGTCGTGTCATCTGTAAGAGCTTTCCTACATGCTGTTTGGTGTTCTCTTGCTTGTTGAGATGATGATTATATAACAAGGGGATTGATGCTATCCAGCTGGTCGAGTCAGCTTGCCATTTCTGTCTTTAGTTGCGCTGTTTGTCTCCTCCCGTGGCCAGTAATGTAACAAGAGCCCCAGCAAAATACTAGTGTTACTTATTTGGTGTTTGTCCTCAACAGAACATTGTGCTGTAGTTTGAGCCGACCCATCTACCTTCAGGACCGCATTATTGGGACCCGGTTTGCAAACCCTCTTGCCCAGACCACACAGGTGTAGCCTGTTTCTAAGCCTGCCACTTGCAGGCGGAATAGGGTCTTGGTCAGCTCTGGTTCTCTGTGGCGGAATAGGGTCTTGGTCAGCTCTGGTTCTCTGGCCCGGATGCAAGCAGCCAGCTTTGAGTCACTGACTGCTGTCAGCTCATTCACTTTTCAGCCCCACAAATGTTTCATAGATTAGAAGTTCAGTGAACTGTGCCACTTCTAGTAGTCGTATGTGGTCAGGTAATTACAATTGGATGACTGCTGAATTTCTGTGCACTTTATAATGGCAAATAACTGACAGCTTCAGAAACACGACGATTGAATTGTTCTGGATTGTTTGTAGACTATACCATTTGTATACTCATAGAAACGTGTGGAACATATGTACTTGGGTACAAAGGCAACATGATACCAAGACATCTTCGTTAGGGACAGAGAACAACATAGACGAGACTAACATATTTAAACAATTTAGACAGCTCAAAGCATGTCACTGTGCTAAACAAACAAATGATTAGGTTGTAAGACAAGATGTTTGAGCTATGTTTAACATTTTCAAGTCTCTTATAAAATCATTGATAATTATTGGAGGTACAAATATCTTAGATTGTTGGCAGTTATCTCCACTTGTAGACTTTCGATAACCATATAGATCAGTGATTTCCAAACCACAGGCCCGCAGAAATGTCCTGCCAGTCTGCGAAAAAGTGATTGCAACTTAAGTTGCAAACTGCTGAGATCGATTTGAGGTGAACTAAGCTCTGACTGGTTAATGTTTAAACCCAAATGACATCAGATACACAAGTATCTGTACTTTTCTAACACAAGAGCACATCTATATTTGGCGTGTTTTTTTAATCAAAGTTAGTGAAGGGGGTGTGCATACAAATATCGCGATACGTATATGTATGTCATTCAGAAATTAAAAGATAAGTTTTAGAGTTCAATTTTTCTACTAATAATGTGCTGTGGTATTTTGGAAGGCAAGTTTCTTGTGTGTCATTGTGTTGTAAAATTTGAACCTACAAAGTGGAGACAAAAATAGTAAAAACAGAAAAAACTTAAATTTATTCAATTTAATCTTGTTTTCACCGGTCCACGAAAAATGTTTCCCATTTTTACCTGTCCACAGGTGCAAAAACACTGCTATAGTGTTTGCTGTGTACAATATTAACTCTAATGATTGTTGTTGGTAGCCGATAAGCAATTGTTTGCTATTTGATATCCAATAAGCCTTGTTTGCTTCTCTCCTGTATGATCTACACTAGGTCGCAAGCCAGAATGTGCGGTCCATGCCTGCAAGGAAGAGCGGCAATGCAGGCTCCGCATCATCTGCCTCAACGCCTAAAAACAGCAGCATGAGCCACAGCCAGAGCACAGGTATTCCCCGGCGAAGCACGTTCAGTCCAGGAGATGGCAAGTCACAGACTCCGGCTGACAAGGCCAGGCCCACCAACGGCCAGGATACACGTAGGTTGGTGCATACTTATGACTTAACTTGACATAATAATCCATCTGGTTCCTACATACTTATGACTTAACTTGACATAATAATCCATCTGGTTACTGCATACTTATGACTTAACTTGACATAATAATTCATCTGGTTCCTGCATACTTATGACTTGTTGTTTTGAATGCCCACAAAGAGTAGGTTTACATCTTTTGTGCGCCCTGTGTGCGCTGCGTGTCGCTTACTACTACGGGAATCACGTTGATCCCTCATCTCGCTAGCCAGGCTGCCATGAAAACAGCCCGTTTCCAGGGAGGGCTACAAGGAAGCCAAGGTGAGGGTCTTGGCCACTATATTTTGCCTGACCCTAACATGTCTGATGAGTATATTTTGCCAGACCAGACGTTAATCTTCCTCTCCTACTTATAACTTAACTTGATTTAATCCATCTGTTCTTGCACTGTCGTATGTTACTTTGTCGTATGTTACTTTATAAAGTCCAACGTTGCTCTAGGGATAGGTCCATAGTGAAGATGTCTGGACTTCTGTCTGTAACATTCATAAATCAACTGACCTAGGACTAAAACGGTTTGTGGGATGCTACAGACAAGAGGTCCCCACACTGTCTAGTACCAGGCTCAAACAGGATACATTGCAAGAATTTGCTTGAAACAATTTCAGCGTCTGCACTCAGTTGATTCGAGGCTCAAACAGGATACATTGCAAGAATTTGCTTGAAACAATTTCAGCGTCTGCACTCAGTTGATTCCGAGCTGAACCTGAATCCTCTAGCACCTGTTTTTATTATTCTTCTGCATTCGTCCTGAAAAGGACGTTTATGATGTTGTGTCATAGTTTACAGCTTGACTGCGATATCTGTGTCTTTCGGCCCGACACATCCGACTTGAGCACAGCATTTTTGAGACTGGGTTTGCTTTGGGTTTGAATAAGGTCTTGGTCCGTTGTGGGTCACTGATGAAATCAGCTTGCTATGAGTTGCTGGCTGCTGCCAGCTCATTCACTGCTGTATCGTCAGCTCATTCACTGCTGTATCGTCAGCTCATTCACTGCTGTATCGTCAGCTCATTCACTTCTGTACCGTCAGCTATTTCACTGCTGTATCGTCAGCTCATTCACTGCTGTATCGTCAGCTATTTCACTGCTGTATCGTCAGCTCATTCACTGCTGTATCGTCAGCTCATTCACTGCTGTATTGTCAGCTCATTCACTGCTGTATCGTCAGATCATTCACTTCTGTATCGTCAGCTCATTCACTGATGTATCGTCAGCTATTTCACTGCTGTATCGTCAGCTCATTCACTGCTGTATCGTCAGATCATTCACTGCTGTATCGTCAGCTCATTCACTGCTGTATCGTCAGCTATTTCACTGCTGTATCGTCAGCTCATTCACTGCTGTATCGTCAGCTATTTCACTGCTGTATCGTCAGCTCATTCACTGCTGTATCGTCAGCTCATTCACTGCTGTATCGTCAGCTCATTCACTGCTGTATCGTCAGCTCATTCACTGCTGTATCGTCAGCTATTTCACTGCTGTATCGTCAGCTCATTCACTGCTGTATCGTCAGCACATTCACTGCTGTATCGTCAGCTCATTCACTGCTGTATCGTCAGATCATTCACTGCTGTATCGTCAGCTCATTCACTGCTGTATCATCAGCTCATTCACTGCTGTATCGTCAGCTATTTCACTGCTGTATCGTCAGCTCATTCACTGCTGTATCGTCAGCTATTTCACTGCTGTATCGTCAGCTCATTCACTGCTGTATCGTCAGCTCATTCACTGCTGTATCGTCAGCTGATTCACTGCTGTATCGTCAGCTGATTCACTGCTGTATCGTCAGCTCATTCACTGCTGTATCGTCAGCTCATTCACTGCTGTATCGTCAGCTCATTCACTGCTGTATCGTCAGCTATTTCACTGCTGTATCGTCAGCTCATTCACTGCTGTATCGTCAGCTCATTCACCGCTGTATCGTCAGCTCATTCACTGCTGTATCGTCAGCTCATTCACTGCTGCATCATCGGCCCCTACCTATGTTTTGAAGTAGTGCCATCTTTGCTAGAAGTCTGTGGTAATAAGCTTCATTGTAACTGTTATACATTAACTTAACATGAATGTTGTCCTTGCACTGTCAAGGCTTGACAATTGAGCAGTCAAGTCGTGCAACACTCATAATGGAAGGATACACTCTTTTTCTGGATTGTTACTTTGCTAAAATATACTTGAGTATATTTCTTCATCATGGTCACGCAATAACACAACAGCCCGTGTTTAAAAACCCAGACACTTCAAGTATTCTAGATCATTCTCTAACATTCCTCCACTTATTTGTGGAGGAGATGTTCCTAAGTGGGACACACCATTTAGACACTGGAAAGTTAGACATTGATTTCAGATTTTCTGGGCACTTAAATATTTATATTGATTTGAATCTTGTTACTGTTGCCGTATTCTGAGTAAATAAACACTACTTATACATTGTTATGGAGGTCATGGTACATAAGAAATGTGCCAGAGGCTTTGGTTTCAATATAGAATTATACTGATGGCGAGAAGGGTCAGTGATACCACTCAAGGTCATTACATTATCAGATGAACATCTAATCTTACACATATGAAATTTATAGAGGATTTGGTCATTGAAAAATCCCAGAATGACTTTGGGAGGGAAGGGTAACTGCACAGCCAAGCAGCCTTTATTCCTGAGCACTATATACCGCCTGGTGGATTCCAGCAATAGGAATATATGATAGTGTTATTTCAATTGTCTTTCTGTTCAGGTTCTCTATATGATCTTTGTGGTTGTAGGTTTTGTGTGTGGTAAGTTTACTGTTGTACTTATTGTTTTCTCATCCAGCAGCGCCAGTTCCACCCCAACAGAACCCACAAGTGGCACAAGTTTAACCCCAACTTCAGCCGCTAGACCCAAAGGTCATGCCAAGTCGGCAAGTATGTCCCAATCAGCCAGAGGCACTGATTCACCAGCCACTGTCACAGACACAGAACACAGGCCGACGTGAGTAGTGTGTGATCTTCTTGTCTTGGCTGCTCATTGATTTTTACAATGTCAGACGAGTACTCGTGATCAACTAGTCTGGACCTTCGAACAGTTTGATGTTGAGTCATTTTGTCAGTGAGTCTGGCTGTACAGATGGTGGCCCTGTCAGACGTGCTCTGCTCTGTGTTTGCCTAGTCATGAAGGAAGCCTGTACATGTGTTTATTTAGCCTGTTAGCTCTGTCACCAGGTGAAGAATGGTAGTCTGTTTTGTGTGCTCCATTATGAAAGTGTGCAGAAATAACTCCAGACTGTTCAGCTCCCAATGAAGCACAGGTCAACAACACATGCACACTGTCATGAGCCATTAGTCCCAGCTTTTTCCACATCCTCCTAATCTCATTTATGTCTATTTCTTCTCCACAGCTATTTTGTCTCTCACTATTTCTCTGAACCTGACTATATCCAGAACAGAGACTGTCTTATAATTATTATAAAACCTCAGCTGCTTTCCTCAATGTGTGTCCTACCCCAATAGTCTTCTCCAGACATCCTATGCCACTGCTATCTGAATGTCCTTTTGTTTGTTTTCTAACAGTTTGACAATACTGATCTTCTCATGACATTTTAACCTGTAGCACTCCAATGTCCGATCTCTTCTAACCAGCTCGGCCTGCAAAAACGGTGTGCGGAAAAAAATTTTTTTTTTTTGAACGGAGTCACTCCTGACAGCCATTTTTTACTGCTGAGTACGTCCTCCATATATACACGATATTTTGCCGGTTAAAGTATCGTATGTGCGATTACAAATGGCTTTTGAACAGTTTTAATTTTGTATACGCCGTTTGGAGCAAGCCGACTTTTTGCGAAAGGGGAAGTAGGTTGTTGGGAAAGATTTTTATCGCGTAGATCTGTTTATTTTGTTTGTTTAAATGAAAGAACTACGTTTGAATTGGAAACTAACAGTTGTGGCGATATTGTAAACACAGTATCGATACGTTGTTGTGGTTTCCATGGTTTTCTATCGAAGCGACTAGGCCTAGTGGTCGAGTCCAAATTTTTCCCGAGATTTTCATAAATTTTCAACTTCATCTTTTTAAATCTCAAAAACTAACAAACATACAACAAAAACAATAACACCCACATGTTCGTTATGCTATTGTGTATCTACACACCAGAAAATCATATTTATTGACAAACAAACATAAAAGTTACAAATTTTGAAAAACGACTACCACAGCGACTAATTAAGAAAATTAATTAGGTCAAATTTTTTTCATAAATTATGTAGCGTGTGTAAGGTTAATCCTATTCTGGGCAAGCATGTTTCATATGTCAAACTCTTGTTCTTGTATATGACTGTATTTGCTCTCCTTGTTTCATAGATTATATAAGTATTATATATTATTATTATATTATATATCATTATATATTAGTACGGAGCGTTAGTTGCGTTGATGTAGAGGTGGAAATTGGAGAGGAAAAATCACTTTTGTATTCACCACGTTGCGTGTTGTGCTGATATATCCATCAATTCCATTACACCTTTCTTATTATGTGTCCCAACCAAAGTCTGAATCGGGCATGTGTTGAATATTCAAGAGTAATCCAGATGTGTGATCATTCGGCTGAGCAAATAGTCAATCATTGCTGGTGTCTTGAAGCCCAAATTCCCTTGCAATATCTGATTCAACTTTCAAACATAACATTTGCATATATGAACCTATTGGAAATAACCATAGAATAAAACAACAGTTGTGGACACCGGCATCATATCGAGCCGTAAAAACAAGAACATTCCACAAACTAAATCACATAACGCAAATACAGGTTTCACAAGTCTGTTTTGGTCGTAGTGGGCTGAAATTTTCAGTCAAAAACTGTGCCTCTCAGCTCGACAGGGAGCCGTGTAGCGCAGTGGTTAGCGAGGTGGCTTCGCATCTGAATGGTCCTGGGTTCATTCCTCAATTAAGGAGGAAATATTTTTTCAGACCGCAACGGCTCCCGGGTCGACCCAGCCTTAAACGGGTACTGGTTCAGCCCGGGAAGTAAAAGCGGCAGGCGAGAGAAGATGACTACCGCCCTCATAAAGCCGAGCCATTGAAATGTGAGATCGCCTTCACTTCACACCTCTACGGTAGTAATGCTATGGGTTACTTTACTTGACTTTATCAGCTGGAAAAGGTTAATATAGTTATGCACAAAAGCATTGACTTTTCCAGTCAAACGTTGACAGCTACACGTGTTCCTTTCAGCTCCATAGGAGCTAGAATTATTATCTTCCTATTGTCAATCATCAGAAGACGATACAGATATTTACAGCAAGTTTTATCATGCCATCTGTCCACTTTTGTGGTTAGGTGTCATAGGATGGTGTTACCTTGTCATGTGCTATATTCTTTCATCATCTGCCATTATTCAGTCTTATGCTATATTCTTTCATATTCTGCCATTATTCTTTGAAGGGGTATACTCTATCATCAAGTTCCATTATTCTTTCATGTGCTATATTCTTTCATCATGTGCTAAATTCTTGTGTGCGCTGTATTCTTTCTTGTGCTGTATTCTTTCATTATGTACTGTTATTCATTCATATTCTTTAATGTGTAATATTCTTTCATGTGTAATATTCTTTCATGTGTTATATTCTTTCATGTGCTATACTCTTTCATGTGCTATATTCTTTCCATGTGCTATATTCTTTCATGTGCTATATTATTTTCATGGGCTACATGCTTAATGGCATAAGTGGAAAGAAAACTAACTATTTTCTTTTATAATTGACCATTATTTGTTGATGTGCTATATCCTTTTGTGTGCCATATTCTTTCATGTGCTGTATTCTTTGATGTGCCATTACTATTTTCAGTTCATGCTTGTGGAGCCTTTAAATATTGTTCTTTTGTTTGTTGCTCTTGGCCTGAAACCCTACCATTTCTGATGTTATAGAATCATTTGCTGAGCTGGTTTTTATACATTTTTGTCATGTGTAAAACATTTCATCTTCTGTCAGCATTTATGATTTTCTCAGCTTGGTTCTCGTTGCTTAGTGTTGAATCTGTTTGTTGTGGTAAATGTTAGAGTGTTTGTTGTGGTTAATGATATAATGTTTGTTGTGGTTAATGTTAGAGTGTGGTGGTTAATGATAGAGTGTTTGTCGTGGTTAATGATAAAATGTTTGTTGTGGTTAATGATAGAATGTTCATTGTGGTTAATGATAGAATGTTTGTTATGGTTAATGATAGAATGTTTGTTGTGGTACTGATAGCATGTTGTGGTTAATGTTAGAGTGTTTGTTGTGGTACTGATAGAATGTTATGGGTAATGTTAGAACGGTTGTTGTGTGTTAATGATAGAATGTTGTGGTACGGATACAATTTTTGGTGGGGGAAAAATTCTAGTATTATGCATTTTTGTTTGTAGTACTACTCCAGGAAAAGCTGCAGCTATTTCACCAGCAACAAAACCAAACTTAACTCGGGGCACGCAAGCAAGAAACACATTCCATGGTCGCGATGCGCGCAAACAGATGGTCCAGCCCTACAATGGGCCTGGTGGTATGAATGAGCTTCCATCAGACTCATCAAATATAGCCGGTCAGCGACCCTCATTTTTCAATCGCATCACATCAAAGTTCAGCCGAAGGTGAGTAACTGACACAACTGTTTAGGGCCTGCAGTTTCAACATGACAGATCTTTTTTCTACCATATTTGCTTTCTAGTTGGCAGACTTTGTTCTGCTCTCTTTGCTACATAACTTTCTTTCCATTGAGGAATCTATTTCTAGTTTTTAACCAAATTGGTTGTTTGTGAAACTTTATTTATTCATTTCCTATCAGTTAAATTAGTTTGACATTCTATTCATTGAGGAATCTATACACAGCATTTACCAAATTGATTGTTTTTGAAACGTTATTCATGCATGCCTTTATCAGTGCCTGGCATCCATAATTGTTCTGGCATTTTGTAGCCAGGCATGGGTCACATGTTTGACCAGCTACTCTGTTGTGCATGTAGCCTCTGTTACCATCAGTTGATGGGGTTTATCATGAGTAGAATAACACTATTAGCCTTCAACAACTTTCAATGCATGGCTTCTTCATTTTATTCATTCTTTATTTCGCTCCCTATGAAGCATATGGCACCACAGTTTGCTACTTACAGAAAGCCTGTGCCAAAGGACTTTGTGCGCTCTTGTATTTATGATTTCTGTAGCAATTTGTTTAAATGATGAGGTTGCTAACCTCATGTACAAGCCAATTTAGTCACCTGTCCAGACATGCATGGGGGTACAATAAGCATATTCTTTCCTCTCCAACATCCAGTAATAGTACCTGGAATCCACATATGGGTCCCACACAACCACAAGTAACAACTTTCCCACACAACCACAAGTAACAACTTTCCCACACAACCACAAGTAACAACTTTCCCACACAACCACAAGTAACAACTTTCCCTCCCCACACATAGACCCCACACAACAACAAGTAACAACTTTCCCTCCCCACATATAGACCCCACACAACCACAAGTAACAACTACAACTTTCCCTCCCCACACATAGACCCCACACAACCACAAGTAACAACTTTCCCACACAACCACAAGTAACAACTTTCCCACACAACCACAAGTAACAGCTTTCCCTCCCCACACATAGACCCCACACAACCACAAGTAACAACTTTCCATCCCCACACATAGACCCCACACAACCACAAGTAACAACTTTCCATCGCCACACATAGACCCCACACAACCACAAGTAACAACTTTCCTCCCACACAACCACAAGTAACAACTTTCCCTCCCCACACAACCACAAGTAACAACTTTCCCTCCCCACACAACCACAAGTAACAACTTTCCCTCCCCACACAACCACAAGTAACAACTTTCCCACACAACCACAAGTAACAACTTTCCCTCCCCACACATAGACCCCACACAACCACAAGTAACAACTTTCCCTCCCCACACATAGACCCCACACAACCACAAGTAACAACTTTCCATCCCCACACATAGACCCCACACAACCACAAGAAACAACTTTCCCACACAACCACAAGTAACAACTTTCCCTCCCCACACAACCACAAGTAACAACTTTCCCTCCCCACACAACCACAAGTAACAACTTTCCCTCCCCACACAACCACAAGTAACAACTTTCCCACACAACCACAAGTAACAACTTTCCCAAACAACCACAAGTAACAACTTTCCCACACAACCACAAGTAACAACTTTCCCTCCCCACACAACCACAAGTAACAACTTTCCCTCCCCACACAACCACAAGTAACAACTTTCCCTCCCCACACAACCACAAGTAACAACTTTCCCACACAACCACAAGTAACAACTTTCCCTCCCCACACAACCACAAGTAACAACTTTCCCTCCCCACACAACCACAAGTAACAACTTTCCCTCCCCACACAACCACAAGTAACAACTTCCCCACACAACCACAAGTAACAACTTTCCCTCCCCACACAACCACAAGTAACAACTTTCCCTCCCCACACAACCACAAGTAACAACTTTCCCTCCCCACACAACCACAAGTAACAACTTTCCCTCCCCACACAACCACAAGTAACAACTTTCCCTCCCCACACAACCACAAGTAACAACTTTCCCTCCCCACACAACCACAAGTAACAACTTTCCCTCCCCACACAACCACAAGTAACAACTTCCCCACACAACCACAAGTAACAACTTTCCCTCCCCACACAACCACAAGTAACAACTTTCCCTCCCCACACAACCACAAGTAACAACTTTCCCTCCCCACACAACCACAAGTAACAACTTCCCCACACAACCACAAGTAACAACTTTCCCTCCCCACACATATGCCTTCACCACCACAAGTAACAGCTTGCCTTGAGCAGGTACAAACATGACAAAACATACTTCTTCTTCGTTCGTTCTCAATCTCCAGCTACCAAACCCTGAAAGGGCTTAAGTAGCAGAATGTAGTCCAGAGAACGGAATGCGTTGTGTCATAGTTTACAGCTTGGCTGCGATATTTGCACCTTTTGGTCCAACACATCCGACTTCAGCAAACATTTTTTTGGTACCGGGTTAGCATTCCCTCTTTGATCCCTTCTCCTTAGCCAGTCTGCTCTGATGCAGCCTGTTATCCAGGATCACCGTGTGAAGGTGTAAAAGGGTCTTGGCAGCTATGGTTCGCTGGCCCTGATGCTAATAGTCAGCTATTGGTCGCTGACCACTGCAGCTCATGTACTGCTCAGCATCTTGATCCCACAAAACATACATTATCTTCTTCTGTCAATCTCAGGAAAATGCAGTTGTCTGTTATTTTTAATTTCATTTATGGGGGTCTTGTTTCTAGAGCTTTCTTTTTCAAACCAAGAATGCTATTCCACGCTTGGTAGGCTACAGGCCTGTGCAATGTCATTGGTTGGAGAGTCTTCTACCCTACCATGATTAAACTGCATTGTTAGTCATCTCTTACGGTATGCTTTCAGTGTGGAGCAGAGAACATTTCAATAACCAGTTCTGTCCACAAACAATATGAGATTGCAAGCTGTTAGTCTGTCTCTCGAACACGCCACCACCACACCACATTCTGCTCTACCCCTCCACACACCACATTCTGCTCCACACTCTACATCACTTCACACCACACTCTTCTCCACATCACACACTTTGCTCCACACTCCACACCACACTCTACATCACACCAAACTTCACACCACACTCTTCTCCACATCACACCACACTCTGCTCCACACTATGTCACACCACACACCACTCTGCTCCACACCACACATCACATCACACCACACTTTTCTCCACATCACACCACACTCTGCTCCGCACTATATCACAACACACTCTGCTCCGCACTATATCGCACCACACTCTGCTCCACACCACACCACACTCTGCACCACACTATATCACACCACACCCCACTCTGCTCTATGATCAATTGTTTAGTGCAAGCTACTTCTAGAAATGTTGATGATTAGATGTTTGAAGTAATATAACACAGAAATGTTGATGATTAGATGTTTGCAGTAATATAACACAGAAATGTTGATTTGAAGTAATATAACACAGAAATGTTGATTTGAAGTAATATAACACAGAAATGTTGATTTGAAGTAATATAACACAGAAATGTTGATTTGAAGTAATATAACACAGAAATGTTGATTTGAAGTAATATAACACAGACATGTTGATTTGAAGTAATATAACACATAAATGTTGATGATTAGATGTTTGCAGTAATATAACACAGAAATGTTGATTTGAAGTAATATAACACAGAAATGTTGATTTGAAGTAATATAACACAGAAATGATTAGATGTTTGCAGTAATATAACACAGAAATGTTGATTTGAAGTAATATAACACAGAAATGTTGATGATTAGATGTTTGCAGTAATATAACACAGAAATGTTGATTTGAAGTAATATAACACAGAAATGTTGATGATTAGATGTTTGCAGTAATATAACACAGAAATGTTGATTTGAAGAAATAAAACACAGAAATGTTGATTTGAAGAAATAAAACACAGAAATGTTGATTTGAAGAAATAAAACACAGAAATGTTGATTTGAAGAAATAAAACACAGAAATGTTGATTTGAAGAAATAAAACACAGAAATGTTGATTTGAAGTAATATAACACGGATGTCCAATCTGTTTTGATGCATGCATACATTTATTCATTCATGATGGAATGTTTATTTAGCATAATCAGCCGTGCCTTCTTGTTTCTTCCTTATATTCTGCATCTCCTGTTCAGTCCTGGAATGAGGTATTTATTTTGCCCATTTTCTTGTATCTCGTGACGCTCTTACTCTGCTTGTATATTAACTTTGTGAACATTTTGTAGTTTGTACCACATCAACAAATATTACAAGAACAAACCTAATTTGGCAGACATTGATTGGTCTGTCATCAAAAATGGTGTCTGGGTAAATATGTGTTCTTTTCAAAAAGGTAAAATGGCGACGATTGGAGGCAGGGTCAATTAATGCATAAAAGAATAGATTGGATGCGTATAGTTACTAAAATCATAAAGGGGAGCCAGTGGATGTTATTTATCTAGACTTTGCAAAGGCCTTTGATAGAGTACTTTATCAAAGATTATTTAGGAAGTTAAGATCACATGGAATAGGTGGGGAAGTTGCCAAATGGATTGAAAATTGGTTAACGTGAAGAAGGCAGAGGGTGGGCATAAATAAGGAGTACTCTGAGTGGAGTGAAGTGAAAAGTGGTGTGCCACAGGGCTCGGTTTTGGGACCAATTTTGTTCTTGATATATATAAATGATTTGGACATTGATATGGGATCCATGATTGCAAAATTTGCTGATGACACAAAACTATGCAGTAGTGTCTCATCTAAAGCGGAAGTGGATATATTGATGTCAGATTTAGATAAATTTCGAGAATAGTCTGTAAGCTGGCAAATGGAGTTTAATGTAGATAAATGTACAGTCATCCACATGGGTAGATCCAATATGGAACATAATTACAGAATAGGAGAAAACAATATTAGAAAGATAGATAAGGAAAGGGACCTAGGGGTTATAATAGATCATACAGGAAAGGTGAGTGAGCAAGTTAAAGTAGCAGTGAAAAAGGCAAATGCAATGTTAGGTATGATAAAAAGAAATATTAAACATAGGAGCAAGGAAGTGATCGTCAAACTGTATAAAGCTTTAGTTAGACCTAGATTGGAGTACTGTGTACAGGTGTGGAGTCCTTATCATAGAGGGGATATAAACATGTTGGAAAGAATACAAAAAAGAGCAACAAAGATGATAGTGGGATTCCAGAATTACAGTTATGAGGAACGACTCAGAAAAACCAGCATACGGTGTCTCGAAGAGAGAAGAATTCGTGGTGACTTAATACAGGTTTATAAGATGATCAGAGTAATGGATAAATTAGACTAGTTTTTTAAAATACAGCCACCTACAATAACACGAGGGCATAGCTACAAGCTGACTAAAGAGAGGTCCAGATTAGATATTAGGAAATATTTTTTTAATCAGAGAGTGGTGTCTGCTTGGAATGCATTGCCAGGGGAGGTGGTGGAGGCAGGGACAGTTAATGCATTTAAGAATAAACTGGATGCGCATAGCTTTTAGAGCAAGGTGATGTAAATGAAACTGGTTGTATACAGACTCTGCAGGGTCTTCTAAACCAGTATAAAGATGTTAAGTTAAGTTAGAGAAGCAAATTTGGAGGATGACACTACAGAATAGCGAACCCTACAGCTTGTCAGTATATGGGCTGTTGCCACTTCGACGGATATCCATGGATATAATCACATTTTGGTCATATTTGAGATAATTGTTATATATACAAAAAAGTATCCAGATTGACAAAAACAAGAAATGGAAACTGAACTATGTTCAACAAATATTATTATAAATGATCAAGTCAGTTCTTCTGAGTCTAATAGCTTGTGCCATTAAAATGCCAGTTGTAGTCATGGAGTGAGTGACCTTTATGTAGCTAGTCTGGTTACAAGAACACACTAGTATATTTATCTACAAAGTCACATCTAACCAGATACATCATTATACATTTGTTCTATTTTCTCAGATACCAGTTTGCTATTTTACCTTTGTTGGCTTCTTCTGTGTATTTCCTTCCCCCGTCTGTCCTTCTTTTCTGCATTCTTTGAATAATATGTCCTTGTCTTAGAAATGTGCATCATTGTTTTATATTTTCCTTCACTGTATTATCTTTCCAATTTATCTTGTGTTGTTATTAGCACATGTTCTGTTCTGTCAGGATGATTGTGTGTGTATGTTCTGTTCTGTCAGGTTGATTGTGTGTGTATGTTCTGTTCTGTCAGGATGATTGTGTGTGTATGTTCTATTCTGTCAGGATGATTGTGTGTGTATGTTCTATTCTGTCAGGATGATTGTATGTGTATGTTCTATTCTGTCAGGATGATTGTGTGTGTATGTTCTATTCTGTCAGGATGATTGTGTGTGTGTGTTCTATTCTGTCAGGATGATTGTGTGTGTATGTTGTGTTCTGTCAGGATGATTGTGTATGTATGTTCTATTCTGTCAGGATGATTGTGTGTGTGTGTTCTATTCTGTCAGGATGATTGTGTGTGTTTGTTCTGTTCTGTCAGGATGATTGTGTGTGTATGTTCTATTCTGTCAGGATGATTGTGTGTGTATGTTCTGTTCTGTCAGGATGATTGTGTGTGAATGTTCTATTCTGTCAGGATGATTGTGTGTGTATGTTCTATTCTGTCAGGATGATTGTGTGTGTATGTTGTGTTCTGTCAGGATGATTGTGTATGTATGTTCTATTCTGTCAGGATGATTGTGTGTGTATGTTCTATTCTGTCAGGATGATTGTGTGTGTTTGTTCTGTTCTGTCAGGATGATTGTGTGTATATGTTCTGTTCTGTCAGGATGATTGTGTATGTATGTTCTATTCTGTCAGGATGATTGTGTGTGTATGTTCTATTCTGTCAGGATGATTGTGTGTGTATGTTCTATTCTGTCAGGATGATTGTGTGTGTTTGTTCTGTTCTGTCAGGATGATTGTGTGTGTTTGTTCTGTTCTGTCAGGATGATTGTGTGTGTATGTTCTGTTCTGTCAGGATGATTGTGTGTGAATGTTCTATTCTGTCAAGATGATTGTGTGTATAGATTATGGTTAGCTGTCTTAAATACAGCGAAAGGCATAGTGAATTTATGTTCAGAAATGGAGTGAGTCTTGTGTGGGCAGGACTGGTTATTTAAATGTTATCTGACTGAGCATGGCATTATAGAATGAGGGCGAAAATGTTACAGTAAAGGGGGTTCCATAGTAGACACTGCCATGGGGTACCCATTTTTAGCTGGGTAGACTTGATCATATGGGGACAAATGATCAAAGCTAGTGTTCCAGTCTTTCAGTGCTCAGAATAAGAAAATACATATGGTCATGATACATATTGTTTTGCAACTATTCCTAGAATTTAAAATATAGAATAAATGGTGTCATTTTATCTAGAAATGAGAAAATATCTTCTTCTTCTTCGTACGCTGTCAGACGTCAACTTGAATTTGTTCGAAGAAAGCAGCTGTCATCATGAGGCTGTCGACACTGTCATAGAGCTTGTCTAGTGTTGGCACTGGTGATGGCCCCATGTGCTTTCCCTGGTCCTCGTATGTTGGGCAGTTTTGCAGCAGATGTTCAGCGGTCATTTTCCCTGTACCACAGGTCAGCGGTCATTTTTCCTGTACCACAGGTGCATTCGTCAGTGCCACCTATCTTCAGTTTATTGAATAGATGGTACCTCAGTCTGTTGTGGCCTGTGCGAAGTCTGAAGACCATGACCTGCTCTTTTCTGTTCAACTGGTAATAGGCATCATTTTTTGTGTAGCCAGTATGTTCTGTTTCCCATTTGGCCATGTATCTGGTCCTAATAAACCTTTTGGACTCTTCGTAGGTCACACTATAATCTGGTTGTGGTAATCTTGCAAAATGAGAAAATATAGAATAGTGGGGTCATTTTATCTAGAAATTGATAAAATATAATCTGTAGCTGTATGAGTGGCATATGCTTGCCCATTGTTTTTGTATGATAGGTGCCAAGCCAGATGTTCTCTACTGCTTCTTCTCAACCACTCCACAAAATGCTGCCGTTAAAATATTTTCCCTAGGAACTTTGCGTCAAGGAAATAAGACAATACTTGTGTCATATCTTATTGTGGTGTTGCTTATGGATGTTTGGATACATTTTTCTATGCTTTTTTCTTAGTAAAATAAAAACCACGGGGAATAGAAAAAAAAGGCGAACTCAAAAAAGAAAAATACAACATGGGGTTCACAGGTCACCCTCTCCAAGCAGGCATGTCCTGTCCTGTTTTTTTTTCAAATTCTCCCCTATTTTGGGGGATTTAGATACGATTCTGTATGTGTTATTTGGCCTTCCTTTCCCTCTTTTTCCTTGTGGTTTCCATAACAGAGATCACCTGGTGAGACTGACTTAGGGCTTTAACAATATATATCCAGAGCCACCTTCCTAAGATGTCCAATTATCTTTGTCCTGTTCTCTCCCATAAACTTGTTTGTAACCATCGCAGGCCCAGAATTGTCAAGGATTTGTTGATAAAGCCCTGTAATCTCTTCATTGTCAGTTTGGCCATCCACCATCTTACTGCTCCATATAGTAGAAGTCATTTCACATTGAGTTGAAGACCCTTAGCTAAGTGTGCATTCTGATCCTTTTAGAGTTCATTATGGTTTTCAACACGGCAGAGACCACACTTGCCTTTTGTATTCTGGTTTCTACACCCACATGTGCACCATCTGTCTTGTTTATGATGCTTCCTAGGTGTGTGAAGTTCTCTTTCTTATCCAGTCGTGTTTCTGTTAACGTGCATTGGAGCTGGAGTCTGGCTGCATTTAATTTGATAATTTTTGTCTGATGTGCATGGATCTTTATACTTACTTGCTGCAGGATTATGTCTAGTGTGTCTGTCTTCTGTGTTTAGAGTTGGCTGTGACAGGAGAGGCTATGAGATCTGCAAATTCTAGGTCATTTAGATGTTTAAATAAGCTCCACCGGATTCCATTTCTCTCATAGGCTGTAGTTTCTTCAGTTAATGTTAAACGATTCTCTGAGCTGGAACTCTAAACTGCATGTTCTCGTACATCTGCTTGATAATGCTAGTGAGTTTTTGTGGGATTCCGTAGTGTCCTAGTAGTTTATATTCCCTATCCAAGCTGTCAAAGACACCTTTTTCGTAGTCAAGAAATATCACCTCAAGGGTGCATCATCCCATTCAAATATACACATAATTCTTCTCCTTTACATTCAATCTCAGATAAGCACATTTATTTGTCTTATAAATCTGGCAATATATCTTGGACTTTTCTCATTGGCTTATAGTTTTTTTTTTAGGTCTGTTCAAAAAGTTTCAGAACTTTTATGTTTCAGGCTTACCTGGAACCTAGTCATTCATGTCTCCTTCAAAATACTCCCCTTCTCTTTTAAATACATTACTCTCAACACCACTTTGACTTCTAGAAGCAGTGCTGGTGATCATGTGTAGATCTGCCTGCAAATTGGCTTAAAATTTATTCATTGGTCCTAAACCTTTCAAGCTGGATTTCAGTTTAGGAGATACAGAAATGTCTGCTGGGGTTAGATCAGGCCCATAAGTTACGCTAAATGCCCATCGCAAGCAATGATGGGGACGACATCTGACGGTTTTGGCATGATATTATAACTTGTGCTGTATGTGGAGGAAAGTGAGGAAGCTGCTGTGCTGGTCATGAACCTCACTCTCTGGTCTCGAACTACCTAGTACCAGTGGCAAGACATAAGTCGAGATGGCTGCTTGTAGCTCAGGATGGAGGCACTTTGGTCCCACCTCCCTTGAGACTTGTCTTCGTTAATGCTAGAACTGGCAGTGATATGTGGACTGGCACATTGGCATGATGGGAAAACACGTTGTTAGGACTTTTTTTTCCCTGTGACGTTTCAGCACTTCCAGATAGTACCAGCAGTTAAATGTTGGCCTCACTGGCAAGTCAACAAAAAAAAAAATACACTTAACATGGACTTTCACATTTGACTTGACACACCGAGACTTTTTCAGTCATGGCCTTGACCTACCATGATTTTTTCAGTCAATGCCTTGACATAGATGCTTCTTTCAGTCATGGCATTCATATGAGCCCACTGAGAGATTTGGTCTGGATGTCGTATCCTTAGAGCCTTGTTTCATCACCCGAGATTATGTTATGAGCCCACTGAGAGATTTGGTCTGGATGCCGTATCCGTAGAGCCTTGTTTCATCACCTGAGATTACGTTATGAGCCCACTGAGAGATTTGGTCTGGATGCCGTATCCGTAGAGCCTTGTTTCATCACCTGAGATTACGTTATGAGCAAACTGAGAGATTTGGTCTGGATGTTGTATCCGTAGAGCCTTGTTTCATCACCCGTGATTATGTTCTTGACAAGAGTTGTCATTCTTGCTAGCGAGATCCAGAAGTTCCTGTCAGAGGCTGTCTGTGTTGTGAATGCATTGACCTGGGCCTGTCCTGTTAGAGGCTGTCTGTGTTGTGAATGCTTTGACCTGTCCTATCAGAGGCTGTCTGTGTTGTGAATGCATTGACCTGGGCCTGTCCTGTTAGAGGCTGTCTGTGTTGTGAATGCTTTGACCTGTCCTATCAGAGGCTGTCTGTGTTGTGAATGCATTGACCTGGGCCTGTCCTATCAGAGGCTGTCTGTGTTGTGAATGCTTTGACCTGTCCTATCAGAGGCTGTCTGTGTTGTGAATGCTTTGACCTGGGCCTGTCCTGTTAGAGGCTGTCTGTGTTGTGAATGCTTTGACCTGTCCTATCAGAGGCTGTCTGTGTTGTGAATGCATTGACCTGGGCCTGTCCTATCAGAGGCTGTCTGTGTTGTGAATGCTTTGACCTGTCCTATCAGAGGCTGTCTGTGTTGTGAATGCTTTGACCTGTCCTATCAGAGGCTGTCTGTGTTGTGAATGCTTTGACCTGTCCTATCAGAGGCTGTCTGTGTTGTGAATGCATTGACCTGGGCCTGTCCTGTCAGAGGTTGTCTATGATGTGAATGCTTTGACCTGGGCCTGTCCTGTCAGAGGTTGTCTATGATGTGAATGCTTTGACCTGGGCCTGTCCTGTCAGAGTTTGTCTATGATGTGAATGCTTTGACCTGGGCCTGTCCTATCAGAGGCTGTCTGTGTTGTGAATGCATTGACCTGGGCCTGTCCTGTCAGAGGTTGTCTATGATGTGAATGCTTTGACCTGGTCCTGTCCTGTCAGAGGTTGTCTATGATGTGAATGCATTGACCTGGGCCTGTCCTATCAGAGGCTGTCTGTGTTGTGAATGCTTTGACCTGGGCCTGTTAGAGGCTGTCTGTGTTGTGAATGCTTTGACCTGGGCCTGTCCTGTTAGAGGCTGTCTGTGTTGTGAATGCTTTGACCTGTCCTATCAAAGGCTGTCTGTGTTGTGAATGCATTGACCTGGGCCTGTCCTGTCAGAGGCTGTCAATGATGTGAATGCTTTGAGACAATTTGGTTCTAATTGGAATCTTATCCCCTCTCTTACTCCACTCTCAGCTATTACAGCATATAGGACTTGTTTGAGCTACTTAGAGAAACTCTTTGTGTCAGCTTGTTTTTATTGGTGGCACATTTGTCTGCTGCATGTCATCCTTTTGTCTTCATTAGATAACCACTACAGCAAACAATAGAGAACATATTATGGTCTATACATTGTGTAATCATTCATGTGATTGTCAGAATATACATTGTGTAATCATTCATATGTTTGATGTGATTGTCAGACTATGATTGTCAGAATATACATTGTGTAATCATTCATATGTTTGATGTGATTGTCAGACTATACACTGTGTAATCATTCATATGTTTGGTGTGATTGTCAGACTATACATTGTGTAATCATTCATGTGATTGTCAGACTATACATTGTGTAATCATTCATATGTTTGCTGTGATTGTCAGACTATACATTGTGTAGTCATTCATATGTTTGCTGTGATTGTCAGACTATACATTGTGTAATCACACATAAGTTTGATGTGATTGTTAGACTATAAATTGTGTAATCATACGTTTGTTGTGATTGTTAGATTTAAGCTAGGTTGTAGTTTATCAAAGTCTAATTTAAAAACTAGTAAATGCCGTGGTTTTTCTCATTGCTGGGGTCCACCGAGACAGAAGAATAAATGCTGCTTGTCTCATCATCTCATTGCTGGGGTCCACCGAGACAGAAGAATAAATGCTGCTTGTCTCATCTCATTGCTGGGGTCCACTAAGACAGAAGAATAAATGCTGCTTGTCTCATCTCATTGCTGGGGTCCACCGAGACAGAAGAATAAATGCTGCTTGTCTCATCTCATTGCTGGGGTCCACCGAGACAGAAGAATAAATGCTGCTTGTCTCATCATCTCATTGCTGGGGTCCACCGAGACAGAAGAATAAATGCTGCTTGTCTCATCTCATTGCTGGGGTCCACCGAGGCAGAAGAATAAATGCTGCTTGTCTCATCTCATTGCTGGGGTCCACTAAGACAGAAGAATAAAGGCTGCTTGTCTCATCAGAGACTGCTGTGAGTATGCTAGATTTGTGTCTCACACTGATAAAAAAAAAAAAGCCATGGCTGGAGCCCTGTTCCTCCATAGTAGGTGATTTGTCTCCTAGCTGCTCGGTAACATGCTCCTGTTGTTGAAACAAATATTTCGTGATTAATGATCTTGGTTTTTTCTTGGTTTGCTTGGTTCTCCTGTTTAAGAAAACAGGAGATTGCACTAACTGTTATTGTTGCATGATGTTAATGTTAGATATACCAGATCAGGTTTGTTCAAGTATTCACACAATACCTGCATGATCTGCTGTGTTGCCATATGCTAGATATAACCACATAGTGTCTGACTGAGATTACAGCGTGGACCCATTATTGGCCATAGAAGAATAGGACTCTGCACTCTACTATACATCTTGTAAAAGGTGGCTGAGTATGGTTGTGCATGGGGGCTGGTAATCTCTTTATGTAAAACAAAGTTCCACAGAAAGCACCTCTACAACACCACATAGATGCTTTGCGTCAGGCTTCCTGCGAGGTCACGCTGTAGTGGGGGTCCTGTGGGCTATTGCAGTAGGGAGATGTTGTTGTGAGATGAGACCTTCTCAGGGAATGTATCAGACCTTCTCAGGGAATGTATCAGACCTTCTCAGGGAATGTATCAGACCTTCTCGGGGAATGTATCAGACCTTCTCAGGAAATGTATCAGACCTTCTCTGGGAATGTATCAGACCTTCTCAGGGAATGTATCAGACCTTCTCGGGGAATGTATCAACTTGTCAGTATCAATCTCAAGCTTATCACTCCTGTAATATGTGTCTGAAGTTTATCTATTCCAAATAAGGGGTAAGAGGACAGCGTGGGCTAGTGGTTAAGTCACATGGCTCATAATCTGTAGGTTCTGGGTATGCTCCTCAATCACAGCTGCGGCTGTTACTGAGTGTAAGCAAACCCTTAGAAAATGCAGAAGGAAGCAGACATAAAATGCATGCCGAAGTTGGATGCACTGGGCCGCAGACGCAAAATAAAAACATAGTGCCTTGGGGAATAGAAAAATAAGGCGAACTCACACCAAATAAATTGTAGGGGGAAAAAAAGATCAGCTGATTTCCATTGAAAGTGCATGCAGATCTATGAAAGTGGGCATGGTACTCATGTTCTAAAAATAGCACAATGCACACACATGTGGACGTTTGCTTGTATAGGTCAAGTTGTGTCCGGCAATACACAGGAATCTCTGTATGATAAGTTAACTCTTTGATGTCACTAGTTCATTGATACCAGCATACATCAATATTGCTTCCACTGACTCCATGTATGTCTCTCCCCTCCCCATGACCGCCCACATAATTTCAGACCAGATGGTGGAATGCAGAGCTCCTCTCCCCATGCATATTCCAGCGGGAGGGCCTCTACCATGTCACCGTGAGTACTAGAACCACAAGGAAGACAAGCTTTACTCTCAGTTCTACAAATAAATGAGATAAAACAGCCTTCCTGAAAGCAGTAGCACGCAGCCACCTGATTTGCTTTGCTTCTATTCAAAGAACAAGACAATTACTACTATTATCGTTTATTTTAATAACCTCCCTTAAACCACTCGGTCAATATACTGTCAGGTCCCAGCTTGCGAAATATCTATTATTAAACGTAGCTCAAATTGAATAATAAGTAGAAGATGACTAAATTAAACAGGAATTTTTGGAGACAGCAAGCCAAGCAAATTAGCTGTTCGTTAGTGTATTAGTCATGTTGACATCTCCTCTGGTGATGATCTCGGTTATGTTTACATCTGTCGTTGTTTTGAATGCTGGTAATTGAGTCCTGTCTAGTAACAGACAATCTGAATATGTTTGATGGGTAGGTGGGACCCACTCATTAATGTGTCTAGTAACGGACAATCTGAATATGTTTGATGGGAAACTCACTCATTAATGTGTCTAGTAAC
Organism: Ariolimax columbianus; assembly: GCA_036924085.1. Lineage (NCBI taxonomy): Eukaryota > Metazoa > Mollusca > Gastropoda > Stylommatophora > Arionidae > Ariolimax > Ariolimax columbianus. The sequence continues at coordinate 2,693,492 of JAVGWX010000007.1, read as the reverse complement.
GGACAATCTGAATATGTTTGATGGGTAGGTGGGACCCACTCATTAATGTGTCTAGTAACGGACAATCTGAATATGTTTGATGGGAAACTCACTCATTAATGTGTCTAGTAACGGACAATCTGAATATGTTTGATGGGTAGGTGGGACCCACTCATTAATGTGTCTAGTAACGGACAATCTGAATATGTTTGATGGGAAACTCACTCATTAATGTGTCTAGTAACGGACAATCTGAATATGTTTGATGGGTAGGTGGGACCCACTCATTAATGTGTCTAGTAATGGACAATCTGAATATGTTTGATGGGAAACTCACTCATTAATGTGTCTAGTAACAGACAATCTGAATATGTTTGGGTAGGTGGGACCCACTCATTAATGTGTCTAGTAACAGACAATCTGAATATGTTTGATGGGTAGGTGGGACCACTCATTAATGTGTCTAGTAACGGACAATCTGAATATGTTTGGGTAGGTGGGACCCACTCATTAATGTGTCTAGTAACAGACAATCTGAATATGTTTGATGGGCAGGTGGGACCCACTCATTAATGTGTCTAGTAACAGACAATCTGAATATATTTGATGGGTAGGTGGGACCCACTTATTAATAATAAGTTCAAGTCAAAGATACAGCAGTGACTCATTAACTGACTGCTTGCATCAGTCGGTGAACTACAGCTGGCCAAGACACTATTCCACCTCCACGGGGCGGCCCTGGAAACAGGCTGCAACAGTCACTCGTGTAGTCTCCTCAAGGTATAAGGATCGCAGTGGGTAGGCAAACTCAATACTAAATAATTCATCTGGTATCGAGTGTGTTGGGCCGAAAGATGCAGATATCGTAGAATCGCTTTAAACTACGGCACATCCTTTTCAGGACAGATGCAGAAGGTGAATGTGTTCTAGTGTGTATGTTAGTACTATCATAACCAACCAAAAACTATAAATGCTGGCATAACCAACCATAAATTATGAAAATTGTCATAACCAACCAAAAACTATAAATGCTGGCATAACCAACCATAAATTATGGATATTGTCATAACCAACCAAAAACTATAAATGCTGGCATAACCAACCATAAATTATGGATATTGTCATAACCAACCAAAAACTATAAATACTGGCATAACCAACCATAAATTATGAATATTGTCATAACCAACCAAAAACTATAAATACTAGCATAACCAACCATAAATTATGAATATTGTCATAACCAACCAAAAACTATAAATACTAGCATAACCAACCATAAATTATGAATATTGTCATAACCAACCAAAAACTATAAATGCTGGCATAACCAACCATAAATTATGGATATTGTCATAACCAACCAAAAACTATAAATGAATATTAATAATGTGATAACCAACCAACAACTATACAAATGAATATTCTTGTAGAAACAAACATTGATTAAGAACACAGAGGTGATTCAAATGAATCCACATAGTTTGGCTCTGAATAAAGTAATGCTTTATAATTGCCCCTTTAAACGTACCTACACAAAAACATGTCTTTTTTGTTCTTCTGTTGGTTGTGGTGATTTGATAATTGCCGTTGGTTTTTGTTGTTTAGTGAACATGCAGTGACACCTTTTAACAGTAATTTCTGACTGCTTGCATTTCTTGCTTGCCATGAATGTTTCTTTTTGAAGCTAAATACAACCTGGCTTTTATTATCTTTATTTTGTTTGCTACGTGTTTGAAACTCTGACTTGCATGCTTGACTTTTTGTAGCTCTTTTTGTATCCCAGTTGTTGATATTCTGTGTATAAAATATTCCTATTGAGGCTAATGCAGAGAACAGTGTGCTGTGGTTTGTGAGTGGCTGATGGATTTATTCGGAAATCCCGAATTTGTCTTCCGTGTTTGGGAGTTGGGTAAAAGCCGGTACACACCTTACCTGATTGGTAGTGGGGAAGAAAGAACACTGTATCCTGCCCAGGCATCATTAGAGGGTTGTGTATTGGGCTAGCAGCTTGATCATGTTAAAGAAATGGCCACAGAAAGAGCAAACAAGAATGGATGGAATAATGCGATTGTGTTTCCTGGCCTAGGGAAAGTTCTGTCGTCACAACGAGACTTGGCCATCACATTCTCTTTCCACACATTACTAACACCGAGTCAGCCCTCTCAAATATGTTAACTTCATCCACCTGGTTCCCCATGGTACATACAGCTACAACTGATGCTCTCCACCAATCCTAGTCTGACATGAGCTCTATTCATACAACTCCATCTGCCCTGATCTTCTCCATCTGCCCTGGAATTCTCCATCTGCCCTGATCTTCTCCATCTGCCCTGGTCTTCTCCATCTGCCCTGATCTTCTCCATCTGCCCTTGCCGTCTCTTCCATCTGCCCTGATCTTCTCCATCTGCCCTGATCTTCTCCATCTGCCCTGGTCTTCTCCATCTGCCCTGATCTTCTCCATCTGCCCTTGCCGTCTCTTCCATCTGCCCTGATCTTCTCCATCTGCCCTGATCTTCTCCATCTGCCCTGATCTTCTCCATCTGCCCTGATCTTCTCCATCTGCCCTTACTGTCTCTTCCATCTGTCCTGGTCTACTCCATCTGCCCTGATCTTCTCCATCTGCCCTTACTGTCTCTTCCATCTGCCCTGATCTTCTCCATCTGCCCTGATCTTCTCCATCTGCCCTGATCTTCTCCATCTGCCCTGGTCTTCTCCATCTGCCCTGGTCTTTTCCATCTGCCCTGATCTTCTCCATCTGCCCTTACTGTCTCTTCCATCTGTCCTGGTCTACTCCATCTGCCCTGATCTTCTCCATCTGCCCTGATCTTCTCCGTCTACACTTGCCGTCTCTTCCATCTGCCCTGATCTTCTCCATCTGCCCTGGCCTCCTCTTCCATCTGCCCTGGCCTCCTCTTCTATCTACCCTAGCCTCCTCTTCCATCTGCCCTGGCCTCCTCTTCCATCTACCCTGGCCTCCTCTTCCATCTACCCTTGCCTTATCTTCCATCTGCCCTGGCCTCTTCCATCTGCCCTGGCCTTCTCTTCCACTGTTTTTGGTCATGCTCTTTGGCTTTCCCACTGTTCAACAAATCCACCTAATGTAAGAAACCCCTCATTAAATAAAAGTTACACATGCCCAGGATAGTCATCCATGTTTTAGGTTATTTCAAAACCAGAGACACCAAAACCAAATGACATGGGTTAGATGTCAACATTGGTCGAGTCTAAAAAAATCTGATCTTTTGCTGGTGGGCACGACGGGTTGAATGGAGATGTAAAGAGTTAATGAAATATCCCCCGCTGTGGGTTGTTAAACAATAAAGGCATCAGGAGTAAACCCTGAGGTAAAATCTGCATCCTGTGATATCTCCAGTCATCTTGACTATGTTTTGCCACTGGGCTGAGGTAACTCAGGACAAAAGGGTGAGACTGACCACAGCACAGATTGTCCTCACTTATTTAAGCGCAAGTCACTGCATCATTATTACCAGATGTAAAGCACGATTGATATAGAATGAAGGTTCCTACCTCAGCATGTGGAACGTGCGCACATTACTGGACATCGCCAGGGCTGATAGACCAGGACAGCACTAATGGCCATGGAACTGACAAGGTGGATGTGGCTGCTCTTAGTGAGACAAGGTAGATGTGACTGCTCTTAGTGAGACAAGGTGGATGTGGCTGCTCTTAGTGAGACAAGGTGGATGTGGCTGCTCTTAGTGAGACAAGGTAGATGTGGCTGCTCTTAGTGAGACAAGGTGGATGTGGCTGCTCTTAGTGAGACAAGGTGGATGTGGCTGCTCTTAGTGAGACAAGGTGGATGTGGCTGCTCTTAGTGAGACAAGGTAGATGTGGCTGCTCTTAGTGAGACAAGGTGGATGTGGCTGCTCTTAGTGAGACAAGGTGGATGTGGCTGCTCTTAGTGAGACAAGGTGGATGTGGCTGCTCTTAGTGAGACAAGGTAGATGTGGCTGCTCTTAGTGAGACAAGGTGGATGTGGCTGCTCTTAGTGAGACAAGGTAGATGTGGCTGCTCTTAGTGAGACAAGGTGGATGTGGCTGCTCTTAGTGAGACAAGGTAGATGTGGCTGCTCTTAGTGAGACACGGTAGATGTGGCTGCTCTTAGTGAGACAAGGTGGATGTGGCTGCTCTTAGTGAGACAAGGTAGATGTGGCTGCTCTTAGTGAGACAAGGTAGATGTGGCTGCTCTTAGTGAGACAAGGTAGATGTGGCTGCTCTTAGTGAGAAAAGGTGGATGTGGCTGCTCTTAGTGAGACAAGGTAGATGTGGCTGCTCTTAGTGAGACAAGGTGGATGTGGCTGCTCTTAGTGAGACAAGGTAGATGTGGCTGCTCTTAGTGAGACAAGGTAGATGTGGCTGCTCTTAGTGAGACAAGGTGGATGTGGCTGCTCTTAGTGAGACAAGGTGGATGTGGCTGCTCTTAGCTAGATAAGCTTACCAGGAGAGGGGCATATCACAGATGCCATGGAACTGACAAGGTAGATGTGGCTGCTCTTAGTGAGACAAGCTTACCAGGAGAGGGGCATATCACAGAAGCCATGGAACTGACAAGGTAGATGTGGCTGCTCTTAGTGAGACAAGCTTACCAGGAGAGGGGCATATCACAGAAGCCATGGAACTGACAAGGTGGATGTGGCTGCTCTTAGTGAGACAAGGTGGATGTGGCTGCTCTTAGTGAGACAAGGTGGATGTGGCTGCTCTTAGTGAGACAAGCTTACCAGGAGAGGGGCATATCACAGAAACTGTGGGTGGCTAGATGTTCTTCTGGAGTGGGCGAGACAGCACAGAAAAGTGCGAGGCTGGTGTTGGATTGGCCATCGGGTCTCATCTAGACTGCGAACTTGTTAGACCCCCATACGGCATCAATAACCAATGGCTCTCAAACTCTCACTGGGACACGAGAGTTGTGCTACACTGATCAGCACCTATTCCTCGACAATGACTAACCCTGGACATATCAAAGATAAATCCTATGAGGAGCTACATTCGCCATCTCATTGGTTTCAAAGTCTGAGATGCTTATTATCCTTGGTGGCGGCAGCGCATGAGCTGGAGTGGTCAGCGACCCATAGCTGACTGCTAGCGTCAGGGTCAGCGAACCAGAGCTGCCAAGACCCTTTACACATCCATGCGGTGATCCTGGATAACAGGCTGCAGCAGGGCAGACTGGCTAAGGAGAAGGGATCAAAGAGGGAATGCTAACCCGGTACTCAAAAATTGCTTGCTGAAGTCGGATGTGTTGGACCGAAAGGTGCAAATATCGCAGTCAAGCTGTATACTACTACAATGCATACTGTTCTCTGGACTATATTCTGCTACTTAAGCCCTTTCAGGGTTTGGTAGCGGGAGATTGAGAACGAACGCAGAAAAAGAAGAAGTAGGTTGGATGGGCAGCTGGTTCAATCTGAGGGACCTAAGGTCCCTAACAAAGGGAAAACCATCTTAGAGCTCCTCTCTGCTCTGACGATTGAGCTATTGTGTGCCCAGAACATCACGTGCAGACCAGCACGGATTAGTTTTCAGCTGCTTACAAAAACTTTGAATATGTCATTAATATAAAGAAAACGGAAGTAATGTTCTACATGCTATCAGGAAACCCTATCACGAGACAAACATAGGGCCAACATCTATAAGCAGTTGATTGCTTTACCTACCTTAGTAGTACTCTCACCAGAGAAGTGAACATCAACTCTGAGGTCCACAACAGGATTACTAAGGCAAGTGTTGATTTTTGGAAACTACGAGCGAAGATATGGGACCGGCAAAGTTTATTGTAACCACCAACATGGACAGTCTATTGCAGGAAACTCAATCATTTCCATGTCAGCTGTCTCCGCAGGCTGCTCAGGATGAGCTGACAGGATCAAGTGCCCAAGTCCTCAGCAGGGATAGGCTCTTGAGTATCCATTCGCTGCTGCAGAAAGTGAAAGCTCAGATCAGTTGGACAGGACATGTTGTTGGCATGTCCTATGGGCTGGACATGTTGTTGGCATGCCCTATGGGCTGGGCTGGACATGTTGGCATGTCCTATGGGCTGGGCTGGATATGTTGTTGGCATGCCCTATGGGCTGGACATGTTGTTGGCATGCCCTATGGGCTGGACTGGACATGTTGTTGGCATGCCCTATGGGCTGGACATGTTGTTGGCATGCCCTATGGGCTGGACTGGACATGTTGTTGGCATGCCCTATGGGCTGGACATGTTGTTGGCATGCCCTATGGGCTGGACATATTGTTGGCATGCCCTATGGACTGGACTGGACATGTGGTTGGCATGCCCTATGGGCTGGACTGGACATGTTGTTGGCATGTCCTATGAGCTGGGCTGGACATATTGTTGGCATGTCTTACGGGCTGGACTGGACATGTTGTTGGCATGTCTTACGGGCTGGACTGGACATGTTGTTGACATGCCCTGTGGGCTGGACTGGACTGGACATGTTGTTGGCATGCCCTATGGGCTGGACTGGACATGTGGTTGGCATGCCCTATGGGCTGGACTGGACATGTTGTTGGCATGCCCTATGGGCTGGGCTGGACATGTTGTTGGCATGCCCTGTGGGCTGGACTGGACATGTTGTTGGCATGCCCTGTGGGCTGGACTGGACATGTTGTTAGCATGCCCTATGGGCTGGACTGGACATGTTGTTGGCATGCCCTATGGGCTGGACTGGACATGTTGTTGGCATGCCCTATGGGCTGGGCTGGACATGTTGTTGGCATGCCCTATGGGCTGGGCTGGACATGTTGTTGGCATGCCCTATGGGCTGGACTGGGCATGTTGTTGACATGCCCTATGAGCTGCTGTAAGGTGAGCTCAGGACAGGCTAGCGCTCGCCAGGGGTACAGAAGAAACGATACACAGAGAATCTTGGAATATTTTCTTCGTTGATGTCACCTTCTGGGAGCTGCATGCTCCAAACTGGCGCACTGCTATCAGACATGGTACTTGCATCACTGAGAAGACAATCATTACTGAGGCACAGATAAAAGCGAGCTGCACAAAAGACAGAATGCGAGGCTGCACAATTACTAACCATGTCCACATATACCCCACGTACGGTAGAGTTTGTTACACTCGGCTCAGACTGCTCGGTCATGTTCTGTCACCATGTTCGCTTGCGAGGAACAATTATTATTAATAATGAAATATATAATTAGAAGTTTGAATGCTTGATAGACTTGTAGTGGCTTATTAACACATAGACTGCTGTATTAGAAGGCATGTTGTTTGTGCTGTCATACATAGTTTATTTAGCCTGAGGTCAGTGTACTTAGTTCTTAGTCGACCTGTACTTCTGCAGGTCCCAGCACTGGTATGAGATAGATGTAGCCAGCTGGAGGATTTCCTGTTTAGCGGGTTAGGCTCAAGCAGCTTAATACTCCGCTGCATTGGGACAAGCACTTGCAGAGGGTGGCTAAATAAAGCTGTGGTCAATGAAATTCTTTTTCCTAGATCCAGGATCTATTTGTGTCAACTTCATTGGTGGTATCACTTTGGTGCTGGGAGTGACTCTTGGTTTGATAACTATATCAGTCTTGGTGCTGGAGTGACTCTTGGTTTGATAACTATATCAGTCTTGGTGCTGGAGTGACTCTTGGTTTGATAACTATATCAGTCTTGGTGCTGGAGTGACTCTTGGTTCGATAACTATATCAGTCTTGGTGCTGGAGTGACTCTTGGTTTGATAACTATATCAGTCTTGGTGCTGGAGTGACTCTTGGTTTGATAACTATATCAGTCTTGGTGCTGGAGTGACTCTTGGTTTGATAACTATATCAGTCTTGGTGCTGGAGTGACTCTTGGTTTGATAACTATATCAGTCTTGGTGCTGGAGTGACTCTTGGTTTGATAACTATATCAGTCTTGGTGCTGGAGTGACTCTTGGTTTGATAACTATATCAGTCTTGGTGCTGGAGTGACTCTTGGTTTGATAACTATATCAGTCTTGGTGCTGGAGTGACTCTTGGTTTGATAACTATATCAGTCTTGGTGCTGGAGTGACTCAATAATGGGGCTACTACACCAAACGGGGTCAGGATTCACAAGAATGGGGCCAATGTATCCTTTTATGGATGTTGCAAATGGTAAACAAAGTGGGCTGTGCATGCGGCTAGCAACCTCAAATCATGTCAAGAATGATTGTGATGAGAGAAACTGCTATCGTACCAGTAAATGTTTTGCTACAAACTGCCTGTAGAGCGTCCAACTGTGCTAGTGGTCCTATGCTTCACCCACAGGGAAATCATCACATTCTACTGTACATCTTGTAAAAACTGACTAATTAGGATTGTACATAGAGCTGGCAAACAAAGTCTACTAAAACCATCACTTCAAGAGCACTAGAGATATGTTACAGGCTTCTTGCAAGGAGGCCAACTGTACTGGTGGCCCTCTACTCTGGCTGTAGTGAATGGGGGCCACATTATGCTAGTAGACTAGAGATACTACTTGTGCCCTACACTGAAATAATTGCCTGGCTGTTGTAGTCGTAATGTCTAGCTCAAAAGTTTGAACTAATTTAGACTATTTGAGATGTTTATTTATTTTATTGAGTAGATGTGCAGTTTTCAAACCTTAATTCACAATTTATGTTTCCATTTCTAAAGTGTGTTTCTTGTTTAGGTGAATGTGAACTTATCAAAAGATGACATCAATTTTATACCACTCCAAAGAATTCACCAATTTCTATTTATAAATGTAGACAAAATTCATGTGTAAAAAGATCTACATTCTGTCCCTCATCAGAATGTATTTTCATCTCGTAAAGATGTAATTATCTTGGTTGTGCGTCGTGTCAACAAAACGATGTCGTTTGCTTTCAACATTATTTGCTGTGTGGCTTTAGTTAGAGCTTTCTAGTTTACCGATTGCTTGTATTGGTTTGTTGACTAGTTTGGACCGCTGTTTTATTCGGATCTTAAACATTATTTTCAAGTAGTTTTAGATTGGTGTACTTGTATTTTTATTATAGTGCTCTTCTGCGTGCTTCAGCTTCATGCTAGGCCCTGGTGTCACTGCCAATTGCTGTTTTTGTTTCTAATTTGCAGCCACGTTTTCCGCAGGTCTTTGTCAGGGGAAACGAGAGACCCTGACGGTCTGAAACCTCGATCTCTTCGCTTCACCTGGAGCATGAAAACCACATCTGCTATGGACCCTAATGATATGATGAAAGAAATTCGGAAGGTGGGTAAATAACATTTGCTGCTCTAGACGTTTTGACACTAATGTTATCCATTTCAAGTTTGTAAACTTGTCTTAGTCCACTCTGTGTCTGCGAGGTGTGCGTCCTCTCTGTGTCTGCAAAGTGTGCGTCCTCTCTGTGTCTGCGAGGTGTGCGTCCTCTGTGTCTGCGAGGTGTGCGTCCTCTCTGTGTCTGCGAGGTGTGCGTCCTCTCTGTGTCTGCGAGGTGTGCGTCCTCTCTGTGTCTGCGAGGTGTGCGTCCTCTCTGTGTCTGCGAGGTGTGCGTCCTCTCTGTGTCTGCGAGGTGTGCGTCCTCTCTGTGTCTGCGAGGTGTGCGTCCTCTCTGTGTCTGCGAGGTGTGCGTCCTCTCTGTGTCTGCGAGGTGTGCGTCCTCTCTGTGTCTGCGAGGTGTGCGTCCTCTCTGTGTCTGCGAGGTGTGCGTCCTCTCTGTGTCTGCGAGGTGTGCGTCCTCTCTGTGTCTGCGAGGTGTGCGTCCTCTCTGTGTCTGCGAGGTGTGCGTCCTCTCTGTGTCTGCGAGGTGTGCGTCCTCTCTGTGTCTGCGAGGTGTGCGTCCTCTCTGTGTCTGCGAGGTGTGCGTCCTCTCTGTGTCTGCGAGGTGTGCGTCCTCTCTGTGTCTGCGAGGTGTGCGTCCTCTCTGTGTCTGCGAGGTGTACAAGTCTTCTTTTCTCATGCTCAATCCTGTGTAGACCTTTCAGGTTACAGTGTTTGGTCTAGACTGTCCTGTCAGACTCCAGTGACACACCAATGATTACACTTACCTCCTGGCTGCCCTGTCAGACTCCAGTGACACACCAATGATTACACTAACATCCTGTCAGACCCCAGTGACACACCAATGATTACACTTACCTCCTGTCAGACTCCAGTGACACACCAATAATTACACTAACATCCTGTCAGACCCCAGTGACACACCAATGATTACACTAACATCCTGTCAGACCCCAGTGACACACCAATGATTACACTTACCTCTTGGCTGCCCTGTCAGGCCCCAGTGACACACCAATGATTACACTTACCTCCTGGCTGTCCTGTCAGACCCCAGTGACACACCAATGATTACACTTACCTCCTGGATGCCCTGTCAGACCACAGTGACACACCAATGATTACACTAACATCCTGTCAGACTCCAGTGACACACCAATGGTTACACTAACATCCTGTCAGACTCCAGTGACACACCAATGATTACACTTACCTCCTGGCTGCCCTGTCAGACCACAGTGACACACCAATGATTACACTAACATCCTGTCAGACTCCAGTGACACACCAATGATTACACTAACATCCTGTCAGACCCCAGTGACACACCAATGATTACACTTACCTCCTGGCTGCCCTGTCAGACTCCAGTGACACACCAATGATTACAATAACATCCTGTCAGACCCCAGGGACACACCAATGATTACACTTACCTCCTGTCAGACTCCAGTGACACACCAATAATTACACTAACATCCTGTCAGACCCCAGTGACACACCAATGATTACACTAACATCCTGTCAGACCCCAGTGACACACCAATGATTACACTTACCTCTTGGCTGCCCTGTCAGGCCCCAGTGACACACTAATGATTACACTTACCTCCTGGCTGTCCTGTCAGACCCCAGTGACACACCAATGATTACACTAACATCCTGTCAGGCCCCAGTGACACACCAATGATTACACTTACCTCCTGGCTGTCCTGTCAGACCACAGTGACACACCAATGATTACACTAACATCCTGTCAGACTCCAGTGACACACCAATGATTACACTAACATCCTGTCAGACTCCAGTGACACACCAATGATTACACTTACCTCCTGGCTGCCCTGTCAGACCACAGTGACACTAATGATTACACTAACATCCTGTCAGACTCCAGTGACACACCAATGATTACACTAACATCCTGTCAGACTCCAGTGACACACCAATGATTACACTTACCTCCTGGCTGCCCTGTCAGACCACAGTGACACACCAATGATTACACTAACATCCTGTCAGACTCCAGTGACACACCAATGATTACACTAACATCCTGTCAGACTCCAGTGACACACCAATGATTACACTAACATTCTGTCAGACTCCAGTGACACACCAATGATTACACTTACCTCCTGGCTGCCCTGTCAGACCACAGTGACACACCAATGATTACACTAACATCCTGTCAGACTCCAGTGACACACCAATGATTACACTAACATCCTGTCAGACCCCAGTGACACACCAATGATTACACTTACCTCCTGGCTGCCCTGTCAGACTCCAGTGACACACCAATGATTGCACTAACATCCTGTCAGACCCCAGTGACACACCGATGATTACACTTACCTCCTGTCAGACTCCAGTGACACACCAATAATTACACTAACATCCTGTCAGGCCCCAGTGACACACCAATGATTACACTAACATCCTGTCAGGCCCCAGTGACACACCAATGATTACACTTACCTCCTGGCTGCCCTGTCAGACCCCAAACTCTGCCAGTTTTAAGTTGTTAGCCTGATCTGCTGTTACCTATTTTACCACACCATCCTCCACAAGAAGAATTACATTGTGTGGATATTTTTAGACATTTTAACAACTTCTTTATACTGGTTTAGAAGGCTCTACAGAGTCTGTATACAACCAGATTATTCCATTCCACCAATCCTAAAAACAACAGGGCATCCAATTTATTTTTGAATGCATTAACTGACCCTGCCTCTGATTAAAACATTACCCAATCTGTTTCAGGCAAGACTGGTTAGTTCAAATTGTTTATGTATGTGTCATTGTCTTGTGGGTCAATTTATTTCTCATGTAGGTTTGTCAAGATCTTACACATTGATATAATTTGGGTTTGTAGTACCGGTACTACTACTGGGAGCCGTGTAGCGCAGTGGTTAGCAAGTTGGCTTCACACCTGAATGATCCTGGGCTCATTCCCCAGTTGAGGTGGACATTGTTTTTCAGGCCGCAATAGCTCTCAGGTTGACCTTTTGTCGCACCTTCTTCCCAGTTGACCTTACGAGTAAATTTGACTTGTGCTGGCATTTGTCTGTTTGTATTCTGGCGAGGTGTTGAGACCATCTAATTTTGTGTCTCAGTTTACCTGATTCATGTTGTTCCTGATCAATGAGATTATCTCCGTGGTCGAAGCTGCAGCACAGTGTATGAGCTGTCTGCAGTCAGCAACTCGTAGCTGGCCGCTTGTATCAGGGTCAGTGAACCAACTAGAGCTGACAAGACTACCTCCAAGCGATGGTGCTGGAAACATTAGTGTCGTCTAGCTAAGAGAATAGGCATCAAAGTGGAAAGGCATACCCAGTACCAAAAAACAAGCTGAATGTGACGGGCTCAAAGGGGCAGATATCGCTGTAAACTGTGACACAGAGCCCTTTTCAGGACGACCACAGAAGAAGAGATTATCTTCCAACAAGTTTCTGTACAGGAAGTAGCTATGAGTGGGGCAATCTACCCTTGCTCTTTGTCAAGTTATTGTCATTTTTTTGTTGCAGAAATTTTCAAGATTTGCCAATTTGTGTGCAGAAAATGGAGGGCTGTCACTAGAGTGACATGATTTTGTTGGGTTGAAAATGGAGGGCTGTCACTAGAGTGACATGATTTTGTTGGGTTGAAAATCTGAGCATTGATGTTAGGCACGAATACTTTGTGAAGCCAGTAGATTCACTCTCTCGTGGTTATTAGAGATATTCTGGATTCACTCTCTCATGGTTATTAGAGATATTCTGGATTCACTCTCTCATGGTTATTAGAGATATTCTGGATTCACTCTCTCGTGGTTATTAGAGATATTCTGGATTCACTCTCTTGTGGTTATTAGAGATATTCTGGATTCACTCTCTCGTGGTTATTAGAGATATTCTGGATTCACTCTCTCGTGGTTATTAGAGATATTCTGGATTCACTCTCTCGTGGTTATTAGAGATATTCTAGATTCACTCTCTCGTGGTTATTAGAGATATTCTGGATTCACTCTCTCGTGGTTATTAGAGATATTCTGGATTCACTCTCTCGTGGTTATTAGAGATATTCTGGATTCACTCTCTCGTGGTTATTAGAGATATTCTGGATTCACTCTCTCATGGTTATTAGAGATATTCTGGATTCACTCTCTCGTGGTTATTAGAGATATTCTGGATTCACTCTCTCGTGGTTATTAGAGATATTCTGGATTCACTCTCTCATGGTTATTAGAGATATTCTGGATTCACTCTCTCATGGTTATTAGAGATATTCTGGATTCACTCTCTCATGGTTATTAGAGATATTCTGTGTTTCTAAAGGCTGTTGGAACAGGTAGTGGAATTGTGGTTGAACTGTTAATTAGAAACAAATCCCCTAGGGCATCATAAAGTCCCGTCACTAGCAGTCTCATGGTAGCACTGTTTAGAGGTGAGTCACTGGCAGTCTCATGGTAGCCCGGTTTAGAGGTGAGGTGAGGAATCACTGGCAGTCTCATGGTAGCACTGTTTAGAGGTGAGGAGTCACTGGCAGTCTCATGGTAGCACTGTTTAGAGGTGAGGAGTCACTGGCAGTCTCATGGTAGCACTGTTTAGAGGTGAGGAGTCACTGGCAGTCTCATGGTAGCACTGTTTAGAGGTGAGGAGTCACTGGCAGTCTCATGGTAGCACTGTTTAGAGGTCAGGTGAGGAATCACTGGCAGTCTCATGGTAGCACTGTTTAGAGGTGAGGAATCACTGGCAGTCTCATGGTAGCACTGTTTAGAGGTGAGGAGTCACTGGCAGTCTCATGGTAGCACTGTTTAGAGGTGAGGAATCACTGGCAGTCTCATGGTAGCACTGTTTAGAGGTGAGGAGTCACTGGCAGTCTCATGGTAGCACTGTTTAGAGGTGAGGAATCACTGGCAGTCTCATGGTAGCACTGTTTAGAGGTGAGGAATCACTGGCAGTCTCATGGTAGCCCTGTTTAGAGGTCAGGTGAGGAATCACTGGCAGTCTCATGGTAGCCCTGTTTAGAGGTGAGGAATCACTGGTGTCCTAAAAACCAGAATACTCTGGCTGGTATGAACTTGCAAGTCATATGTGTCAGACAGGAGAAGCAGAACTCTAACTTGAAACCACTTGCTACCATGCAGGTAGCCTGAGGACAACCAAAGGGTACTTAGAGTAAATGGGATTTGTTGAAATTGAATGTGGCAAGCCAAAAGGCATAGATATTGCAGCTTAACTCTCAGTTGTGTTATACCATCAATTGTCACACCATCAATTGTGTCACACCATCAATTGTGTCACAGCAAGCCTTAAGCTTCAAAAGAAAAAGTGAAGTAGAAGAAGACTGTGAGTATGTGAGTATGATGTCTGTCTTGTCCCAAGGTTTTGTATGTGTGGTCTGGTCTGTCTTGTCCCAAGGTTTTGTATGTGTGGTCTGGTCTGTCTTGTCCCAAGGTTTTGAATGTGTGGTCTGGTCTGTCTTGTCCCAAGGTTTTGTATGTGTGGTCTGGTCTGTCTTGTCCCAAGGTTTTGAATGTGTGGTCTGGTCTGTCTTGTCCCAAGGTTTTGTATGTGTGGTCTGGTCTGTCTTGTCCCAAGGTTTTGAATGTGTGGTCTGGTCTGTCTTGTCCCAAGGTTTTGTATGTGTGGTCTGGTCTGTCTTGTCCCAAGGTTTTGTTGTATGTGTGGTCTGGTCTGTCTTGTCCCAAGGTTTTGTATGTGTGGTCTGGTCTGTCTTGTCCCAAGGTTTTGTATGTGTGGTCTGGTCTGTCTTGTCCCAAGGTTTTGTATGTGTGGTCTGGTCTGTCTTGTCCCAAGGTTTTGTATGTGTGGTCTGGTCTGTCTTGTCCCAAGGTTTTGTATGTGTGGTCTGGTCTGTCTTGTCCCAAGGTTTTGTATGTGTGGTCTGGTCTGTCTTGTCCCAAGGTTTTGAATGTGTGGTCTGGTCTGTCTTGTCCCAAGGTTTTGAATGTGTGGTCTGGTCTGTCTTGTCCCAAGGTTTTGTATGTGTGGTCTGGTCTGTCTTGTCCCAAGGTTTTGTATGTGTGGTCTGGTCTGTCTTGTCCCAAGGTTTTGTATGTGTGGTCTGGTCTGTCTTGTCCCAAGGTTTTGTATGTGTGGTCTGGTCTGTCTTGTCCCAAGGTTTTGTATGTGTGGTCTGGTCTGTCTTGTCCCAAGGTTTTGTATGTGTGGTCTGGTCTGTCTTGTCCCAAGGTTTTGTATGTGTGGTCTGGTCTGTCTTGTCCCAAGGTTTTGTATGTGTGGTCTGGTCTGTCTTGTCCCAAGGTTTTGAATGTGTGGTCTGGTCTGTCTTGTCCCAAGGTTTTGTATGTGTGGTCTGGTCTGTCTTGTCCCAAGGTTTTGTATGTGTGGTCTGGTCTGTCTTGTCCCAAGGTTTTGTATGTGTGGTCTGGTCTGTCTTGTCCCAAGGTTTTGTATGTGTGGTCTGGTCTGTCTTGTCCCAAGGTTTTGAATGTGTGGTCTGGTCTGTCTTGTCCCAAGGTTTTGAATGTGTGGTCTGGACTTGATTATTGAGATCTTATTACAAATCATTCTTCAGGTGCTTGATGTCAACAACTGCGACTACGAGCAGCGAGAGAGGTTCCTTTTATTGTGTGTGCACGGTGACCCCAACACAGACAGCCTGGTCCAGTGGGAGATGGAAGTCTGCAAGCTTCCACGTCTCTCTCTGAACGGCGTCCGCTTCAAGCGTATTTCGGGAACTTCAATAGGGTTCAAGAACATTGCATCAAAAATAGCCAACGAGCTGAAACTGTAGCACATTGTTCTTGCAAGTTACTAATTTATTGTTGATTATCATGTCCCGCTCCTGACATTGTTGATTACCATGTCCCGCTCCTGACATTGTTGATTACCATGTCCCGCTCCTGACATTGTTGATTATCATGTCCCGCTCCAGACATTGTTGATTACCATGTCCTGCTTCAGACATTGTTGATTATCATGTCCTGTTCCTGACATTGTTGATTATCATGTCCCACTCCAGACATTGTTGATTATCATGTCCTGCTCCTGACATTGTTGATTATCATGTCCCACTCCTGACATTGTTGATTATCATGTCCCGCTCCTGACATTGTTGATTATCATGTCCCACTCCTGACATTGTTGATTACCATGTCCCGCTCCAGACATTGTTGATTATCATGTCCCACTCCTGACATTGTTGATTACCATGTCCCGCTCCAGACATTGTTGATTATCATGTCCCACTCCTGACATTGTTGATTACCATGTCCCGCTCCAGACATTGTTGATTATCATGTCCCGCTCCTGACATTGTTGATTATCATGTCCCGCTCCTGACATTGTTGAGAATCTGGTTTAAAAAAAATATAACCTTTTTTTTTTTGTTTTTTGATTGTAACATTTTGTGAATGATTGCCAGTGTCTGTTTGATAACAACTCAGGTTTGCTCCTTCAAGGTTCTGGAATATTCATCTGGGAGACCTGTCCCAACATATGTGCTGCTTCATCTTCCCCTTCTCCTGTTGTGTAGGAGAGGCTATTTTTTTTGTCAGTCATATGAACCAGTTTTTTTACAGATGTGGTCAGTAGAATGTCTCGAAACATACCAACTGCATAAACCTATAACACCAAACAGCTGAGGAAGAGGAGGAAAAAAGGGATGGATTGTTAGGGTTGAAGAAATAAGGTTTTGAAGTAACAGTAACCACGCAGACTGCACTTGATAGGTGACTTCACCTCCCAAACATCATAGGAGTAGAGATGGCACTTGAAAGATGACTTCACCTCCCAAACATCATAGGAGTAGAGACGGCACTTGATAGGTGACTTCACCTCCCAAACATCATAGGAGTAGAGATGGCACTTGAAAGATGACTTCACCTCCCAAACATCATAGGAGTAGAGACGGCACTTGAAAGATGACTTCACCTCCCAAACATCATAGGAGTAGAGACGGCACTTGAAAGATGACTTCACCTCCCAAACATCATAGCAGTAGAGACGGCACTTGAAAGATGACTTCACCTCCCAAACATCATAGCAGTAGAGACGGCACTTGAAAGATGACTTCACCTCCCAAACATCATAGGAGTAGAGATGGCACTTGAAAGATGACTTAACCTCCCAAACATCATAGGAGTAGAGACGGCACTTGAAAGATGACTTCACCTCCCAAACATCATAGGAGTAGAGACGGCACTTGAAAGATAACTTCACCTCCCAAACATCATAGGAGTAGAGACGGCACTTGAAAGATAACTTAACCTCCCAAACATCATAGGAGTAGAGACGGCACTTGAAAGATGACTTCACCTCCCAAACATCATAGGAGTAGAGACGGGATGTGGTCAGTGGTGACCATAGTTAAAGACTTGAGCACTCTATCTAGTGGGAAGCCAAAATCTGGTAATCACGACCCATTGCAGTGTGGATTTCTATTATTCTATCGCCTGTGTTAGCCCTTGTTATGGAATAGTCCAGCAGTTTTAGGGGGGGGGGGGGTGACAGAAGTATGTTGTATTGACTGTGGACTGTTACCTCCTTGCTTGATTTCATGGAGCATAGGGGCTCTTCACCTTGCAAGACTACACAGCCAGTTGTAACAGGTGACTAATGGATGTTGCTTATGACGCTAGCGTCATCACTATGTTAACTAATGACATCACCAGGAAGTGCTTTGGTGCAGGCTTTCTGCTGGGTCTCATACTTTGTATGTGACGTGAGAGAGAGAGAGAGAGTGTGTAAGGAAGAAAAGAAAAGTACAGGAGTATGTTGTGGCTGTGACTTTCTCTAGGAGCAACAGCTGATTGTGGTTTGTGCTGCAGACACTCATTATTCTCATAGGAGCTGTTGGTTATGTCATACAGATGTGCCTGGCTGCAATATTTTCTTCATTGTCTTCAACATTCAACCGCACCACTGTCTTATCACTTTTGTCAACATTCTCTTGAGAGAGTGACGACATGCAATGGTCTTGGCTGGGGCGGGGGGTGTCTCGGCTGGCTACAGATAGGGTTGGATGGCTGGGGCGGGGGGTGTCTCGGCTGGCTACAGATAGGGTTGGATGGCTGGGGGGGGGGGGTGTCTCGGCTGGCTACAGATAGGGTTGGATGGCTGGGGGGGAGGGTGTCTCGGCTGGCTACAGATAGGGTTCTCATAGGGTTGGATGGGAGGGGAGTTGGTCCTTGCTGGCTACAGATAGGGTTGGATTGCTGGGGCAGGGGGTGTCTCAGCTGGCTACAGATACGGTTCTCATAGGGTTGGATGGGAGGGGAGTTGGTCCTTGCTGGCTACAGATAGGGTTGGATGGCTGGGGCGGGGGGTGTCTCGGCTGGCTACAGATAGGGTTGGATGGCTGGGGTGGGGGGTGTCTCGGCTGGCTACAGATAGGGTTGGATGGCTGGGGTGGGGGGTGTCTCGGCTGGCTACAGATACGGTTCTCATAGGGTTGGATGGGAGGGGAGTTGGTCCTTGCTGGCTACAGATAGGGTTGGATGGCTGGGGCGGGGGGTGTCTCGGCTGGCTACAGATAGGGTTGGATGGCTGGGTTGGGGGGTGTCTCGGCTGGCTACAGATAGGGTTGGATGGCTGGGGTGGGGGGTGTCTCGGCTGGCTACAGATAGGGTTGGATGGCTGGGGTGGGGGGTGTCTCGGCTGGCTACAGATAGGGTTGGATGGCTGGGGTGGGGAGTGTCTCGGCTGGCTACAGATAGGGTTCTCATAGGGTTGGATGGGAGGGGAGTTGGTCCTTGCTGGCTACAGATAGGGTTGGATTGCTGGGGCAGGGGGTGTCTCAGCTGGCTACAGATACGGTTGGATGGCTGGGGCGGGGGGCGTCTCGGCTGGCTACAGATAGGGTTCTCATAGGGTTGGATGGGAGGGGGGTTGGTCTTTGCTGGCTACAGATAGGGTTCTCACAGGGTTGAATGGGAAGAGGTGGGTTGGTCTTTGCTGGCTGTAAATAGGGTTGATGGGCGAGGAAGTGGTCTCGGCTGGCTACAGATAGGGTTCTCACAGGGTTGAATGGGAAGAGGGGGTGGTCTCGGCTGGCTACAGATAGGGTTCTCACAGGGTTGCATGGGAAGAGGCGGTGGTCTCGGCTGGCTACAGATAGGGTTCTCACAGGGTTGAAAGGAAAGAGGGGTGGTCTCGGCTGGCTACAGATAGGGTTCTCACATTGTTGGATAACTGTAGGGAAGGAGATGGGAGAACACTAATAAAAGTTGCTGGGTTAGCATCTCAAATCTTGGCAACTGTATGTCAGTTGTAAATGGTGATGTTATGATGGCTTCCACTGAAGGGCAATCAAACTAACACCTTGACCCCTTGCAGTAATGCTAAGCTTAAGAGTAAGTTCAAGCAGACTTCACTGCTGGTGTTAGATTCAGTTAACTAAACCACAGCTTGTGTCAGATGGGGTGGCACGTTCCCTTTCTCGCTGCGCCCCCGCCCCCAACTGCACTCATTTACAGCTGGGTCATCTGGAGCATGACATTGTGTGAGTGGAACCCCGTACCTTTACAGTAAAACAGCAAGTACTCACCCACTACACTAACCAGACACTAAGACTTTATTTTATTCAACCACACATTGTTTGTTTTGTGATTCAAATCTGACAAGTATTTTCCTCCAGATAAGGTTTTATTTTGAACAAAGAAAATCTTTTGTAAATGGTCAGAAAGTATAGACGCCCTGTCAAAAGTTTAAACACATAACGATCAAAGTATCAACTACAATCATTGAGAATGTTTAAATGATCAGTAAAAGGCCGGAGAAGACCACAATCCGCTGAATGTCTGCCAGGAGAAAGTCAAACAGGTGGACATTACTATCCTTCTCTGGATGCCAGGTAACACTACATAGACAGAGATCAAGTGCTTGTCGGTCATGGGAAAATGGTGATCAGCACTACATGCAACCGACTGATCAACTAACAGCATCACATCAGCCACTAATGGGGCTTTCAAACTCTGGTTAGGAGTGCATGCTTATTCATTGTCAGGTCATGAGAGACACACGCCAGTTAGGAGTGCATGCGCATTCATTGTCAGGTCATGAGACATACGCCAGTTAGAAGTGCATGCGTATTCATTGTCAGATCATGACACACTCGCACGCCAGTTAGAAGTGCATGCGTATTCATTGTCAAATCATGATACACACACACACGCCAGTTAGGAGTGCATGCGCATTCATTGTCAGGTCATGAGACACACGCCAGTTAGGAGTGCATGCGCATTCATTGTCAGGTCATGTGACACACACGCTAGTATTATTTCTGAGAATTAAATGTAGATTGTCATTGGAGACAAGGCAACCAGAAATGTTTATGACATAGAATGTGTGGAGTGTGTTTGTTGTGGGGCCAGTGGAGCAGCAATAATGAACAGTAATTCTAGATGGGATCTTGCTGTTGGTTGACCTTCACTCTAGATGGGATCTTGCTGTTGGTTGACCTTCACTCTAGATGGGACCTTGCTGTTGGTTGACCTTCACTCCAGATGGGACCTTACTATTGGTTGACCTTCACTCTAGATGGGTCCTTGCTGCTGGTTGACCTTCACTCTAGATGTGACCTTACTGTTGGTTGACCTTCACCTAGATGTGACCTTGCTGTTGGTTGACCTTCACTCTAGATGGGACCTTGCTGTTGGTTGACTTTCACTCTAGATGGGATCTTGCTGTTGGTTGACCTTCACTCTAGATGTGACTTTGCTGTTGGTTGACCTTCACTCTAGATGTGACCTTGCTGTTGGTTGACTTTCACTCTAGATGGGACCTTTCTGTTGGTTGACTTTCACTCTAGATAGGACCTTGCTGTTGGTTGACCTTCACTCTAGATGGGACCTTGCTGTTGGTTGACCTTCACTCCAGATGGGACCTTACTGTTGGTTGACCTTCACTCTAGATGGGACTTTGCTGTTGGTTGACCTTCACTCTAGATGGGACCTTACTGTTGGTTGACCTTCACTCTAGATGTGACCGTGCTGTTGGTTGACCTTCACTAGATGGGACCTTGCTGTTGGTTGACCTTCACTATAGATGGGACCTTGCTGCTGGTTGACCTTCACTCTAGATGGGACCTTACTGTTGGTTGACCTTCACTCTAGATGGGACCTTGCTGTTGGTTGACCTTCACTCTAGATGGGACCTTACTGTTGGTTGACCTTCACTCTAGATGGGACCTTGCTGTTGGTTGACCTTCACTCTAGATTTGACCTTGATGTTGGTTCACCTTCACTCTAGATGGGACTTTGCTGTTGGTTGACCTTCACTCTAGATGTGACCTTACTGTTGGTTGACCTTCACTCTAGAAGTGACCTTTCTGTTGGTTGACCTTCACTAGATGGGTTCTTACTATTTATTGACCTTTACTAGATGGGACCTTGCTGTTGGTTGACCTTCACTCTAGATGTGACCTTACTGTTGGTTGACCTTCACTCTAGATGGGACCTTGCTGTTGGTTGACCTTTACTCTAGATGTGACCTTACTGTTGGTTGACTTCCACTCTAGATGTGACCTTACTGTTGGTTGACCTTCACTCTAGATGGGACCTTGCTGTTGGTTGACCTTCACTCTAGATGTGACCTTGCTGTTAGTTGACCTGTACTCTAGATGGGACCTTGCTGTTGGTTGACCTTCACTCTAGATGGGACCTTGCTGCTGGTTGACCTTCACTCTAGATGTGACTTTGCTGTTGGTTGACCTTCACTCTAGCTAAGAGGCCATGTTACCAATGAGGTTGAAAGTCTGCATCAGCCCTTTACTATAATCCATGTGTATTGATCACTGTCAATGGGCCAAACATCTTCCACATAGGATATCATATCTGCAGCCAGCTCTGGACATGTTCGACAGATCATTATTTCATGGTGGCATATGTTTTTCTTGTCTGTATCTATCGAGCAGTTCAAAACCCTGCACTAAATTCTGTTGGCTGTCTTCTCATGTCAACCAGGACAGAAACTAGTGTAGCGTTTTTCTACACTTCATAATTTACACTCTGTTTTAATGAGTACAAGTATGAAAGTTTTAGTACAAGTATGAAAGTTTTAACCAGTACGAGTTACAATGGGTACAAGTATGAGAGTTTTAACGAGTATGAGTTACAATGAGTACAAGATTGAGAGTTTTAGCGAGTACAAGTGCGAGTTCTAACTAGTACAGTAATGAGTTTTAACTAGTAGAAGAGTTTTAGCTTGTCCGAGTAGAAGTATGAGAGTTGTAGTTGTTTATTTGGTGGTTGCATGTTTCCAAGATTTGACTAGCATTCTGACAACTTGTTTTAGAAGTTGTTCCTAGCCAGAGACAATCTGCTGCCAGTGACTTGTGACTGTAGTTGACGAGACATATCTGAGTAGTTGGTCCTCATTTCATTGTGACATGACTGTAGTCACTTTGTTTGAGCGTCTCGTGTGTGTACCTCTTCATCCCTGAGAGCATGTTTGCTGGATAAATTTGTTATTTTGTTGGTGATAGCTAAAGAATGCTTGTTCTAGTTGAGGCAGTCATTGAGATGAATCAACCTACTCAATATATCTATGTTGGTCCAGTTATTTGACCTAGTACCAGCAGCTGGTTTGATGATCAGATGAGCTGTCTCCTTATCTGCTCACAGCTTCAGGGCATTAATATCTGCAACTTGTGTTTCTATGCTTTTTGTTACATGGGAAGGACCTTGTCTTTTTGTAGTCACATTTCTGAGCTGCTTGTGGATAGGGTGAATATGCTGTACATGTATTCTGTGCTTGCAAATTGAGGATGATATAACTACAGGAAGTGTACAGTACACAACTTGGGGAGGAGATTCGTCTAATGTTTTGGCTTTGGTCAGACAGTAGAGCAAGACATCTGATGGTTGGGGTTTGTAAGGCTGACATTAGTTGGGGCTTGTAAGGCTGACATTGACATGAGTTGGGGCTTGTAAGGCTGACATGAGTTGGGGCTTGTAAGGCTGACATTGACATGAGTTGGGGCTAGTAAGGCTGACATGAATTGGGATTTGTAAGGCTGACATTAGTTGGGGCTTCTAAGGCTGACATGAGTTGGGGCTTGTAAGGCTGACATTGACATGAGTTGGGGCTTGTAAGGCTGACATTAGTTAGGGCTTGTAAGGCTGACATTAGTTGGGGCGTGTAAGGCTGACATTAGTTGGGGCTTGTAAGGCTGACATGAGTTGGGGCTTGTAAGGCTGACATTGACATGAGTTGGGGCTTGTAAGGCTGACATGAGTTGGGGCTTGTAAGGCTGACATGAGTTGGGGCTTGTAAGGCTGACATTGACATGGGCCTGTAAGGCTGACATGAGTTGGGGCTTGTAAGGCTGACGTTGACATGAGTTGGGGCTTGTAAGGCTGACATGAGTTGGGGCTCTTAAGGCTGACATTAGTTGGGGCTCGTAAGGCTGACATGAGTTGCGGCTTGTAAGGCTGACATTGACATGAGTTGGGGCTTGTAAGGCTGACATGAGTTGGGGCTTGTAAGGCTGACATTGACATGAGTTGGGGCTTGTAAGGCTGACATTGACATGAGTTGGGGCTTGTAAGGCTGACATTAACATGAGTTGGGGCTTGTAAGGCTGACATTGACATGAGTTGGGGCTTGTAAGGCTGACATTGACATGAGTTGGGGTTTGTAAGGCTGACATCGACATGAGTTGGGGTTTGTAAGGCTGACATGAGTTGGGGCTTGTAAGGCTGACATGAGTTAGTGCTTGTAAGGCTGACATGAGTTGGGGCTTGTAAGGCTGACATGAGTTGGGGCTTGTAAGGCTGACATTGACATGAGTTGGGGCTTGTAAGGCTGACATGAGTTGGGGCTTGTAAGGCTGACATTGACATGAGTTGGGGCTTGTAAGGCTCACATGAGTTGGGGCTTGTAAGGCTGACATTGACATTATTTGGGGCTTGTAAGGCTGACACTGACATTAGTTAGGGCGTGTAAGGCTGACATTGACATGAGTTGGGGCTTGTAAGGCTGACATTGACATGAGTTGGGGCTTGTAAGGCTGACATTGACATGAGTTGTGGCTTGTAAGGCTGACATTGACATGAGTTGGGGCTTGTAAGGCTGACATTGACATGGGGCTTGTAAGGCTGACATGAGTTGGGGCTTGTAAGGCTGACGTTGACATGAGTTGGGGCTTGTAAGGCTGACATGAGTTGGGGCTTACAAGGCTGACATTGACATGAGTTCAGTGAATGATGATATGCTGGCGTTGTGTATTATATTTTTCCTGAAACAGAAATAAGAAGACTTTATCACTTTTTTGTGGTCCTCCATTCTTGAAATACAGTACTGTTGTTTGTTTGTTGACAAGCGTACTTCAATATTATGTAAATTTTGTATAGAGAAAGTCTATAAATCCTCATTGTACAGCTGTGCCTTGAAGATTGGCCAGCAATTGTGGACTGACATTCTGTGTGGTGTGACTTCAGATTTGACAATTATATGAAGTAAGCTTTCTCTGCCTGACTGAAGACACCCTTCCATTAATCATTGTGTGACGTCACCATGTGACACTGAAGACTTCAACTGGTTAAGTACATAACTCAGTTGACAGTTGAGAAGTATATACAGGGCTTGGAAAATTTTTGGGTGGCACATCTGTCAGCATGGTCGAACTACAGTTTTGCAATTTATGTTAACAAATTTGAACTTGGCACTAATTCACCTTTATTTCTACATAGTATAACGTACCAAACCAAAATATATTTTATTACTTACACAATATTAGTCTATTTCTTCTTTTTAAAAATGCACTACTGTCAGAGGCATGGCGTGTGTGTCCTTGAACATTCTTGGTTGTTGTAGCACTGTAGTGCCAATTATCGATGGCTTTAGTAAGTTTAAATCGTGGCCGCGGAGGTCCATTTTGATTCACCATCATAAACTAGCTTATGTACAATCTATTCGAACTAATATTAATAATCGTGTGAGGGTCGTTATGTAGTAACGATTAACATTTGTTTTCTTTTTACTCGTCAAGCAAATATGTTTACTCATCGCAGGCGAGCGCTTTTTGTCAAGCACTGGGTATATATAATCAATGAACTATACAGTAACCATCCACATCCTTCGATGGCTGCTGACACACACGGGAGGGGGGTGTAGTGAAATGTTGGTTCTGCTTACACAAGTCTAGCACAGGTTAGGACTAAGGCATGTCATGGCTGCTGGCAGATTTGGATTGAAGGCATGTGGCTGCTGGCAGATTTGAACTGAAGGCATGTCAAGGCTGCTGACACACACGGGAGGGGGGTGTAGTGAAATATTGGTTCTGCTTACACAAGTCTAGCACAGGTTAGGACTAAGGCATGTCATGGCTGCTGGCAGATTTGGACTGAAGGCGTGTCAAGGCTGCTGGCAGATTTGTACTGAAGGCATGTCATGGCTGCTGGCAGATTTGGACTGAAGGCATGTCATGGCTGCTGGCAGATTTGGACTGAAGGCATGTGGCTGCTGGCAGATTTGGACTGAAGGCATGTCATGGCTGCTGGCAGATTTGAACTGAAGGCATGTGGCTGCTGGCAGATTTGGACTGAAGGCATGTGGCTGCTGGCAGATTTGTACTGAAGGCATGTCATGGCTGCTGACAGATTTGTACTGAAGGCATGTCATGGCTGCTGACAGATTTGGACTGAAGGTATGTCATGGCTGCTGGCAGATTTGGACTGAAGGCATGTCATGGCTGCTAACAGATTTGGACTGAAGGCATGTCATGGCTGCTGGCAGCTGTTATTTAGACCAGCAGAGATGTGGACTGAAGGCATGGCTGCTGATAGCTGTTATTTAACTTTGTTGAGTGTCAAACATTTGTTATCTTCAGTCTGGTGACATCTCTGCTGAACTCAAACTGGCTGAGTGTTTTCCTGTGATGAAATTGACAGTGGGAGCTGCATGGCATTCATGTATACCATTGATGGCAAAGTACAGAGGATGGAAGGCATGTTTTGTTTTGTCAAGTTTAGATCATATATGGCTGTGTATGTGTACAGCTCTACGTGTATGTGTGTACACAAGCACTGCATGTTTAAATCATATGTGTGCATGTTTAGATCATATGTGTATGCTCTTTGAGAGAGTGTGTGGGTGGATAGATGTCATGTTGAGACTATATATGACGGTGTATGTGTGTACACATAGATTGCAAGCTTAGATCATTTATGGCAGGATATGTGTACTGCTCTGCATGTGTGTGTGTACACATAGATTGCAAGTTTAGACCATATAAGGCTGTGTGTGTGTACACATAGATTGCAAGTTTAGACCATATATGGCTGTATATGTGTACATCTGTGTGTGTGTGTACACAGATTGCAAGTTTAGACCATATAAGGCTGTATATGTGTACAGACTTGCATGTGTTGTACACACTGTGGTAACTAAAAACAACAGTTACTATCATGTGTCTATCCCTCCTATCCTCACCTATAAATAGCCCTCAAAGACATCAAATCCTTATCAAATATCATCACTTTTGTTGTATACTTGTCAGTGTCAAGTTATTTACATGCAGAAAATATGAATCTTGAAGAGTGTTGTGTGCATGTTTGTGTTGGGTAGAGGAATTTGGTATGACCAAGTTTTGTGTATGGTTTTGTTCTATTCTTGTACCTGTAGACCAGTTCTTAGTTTGTTAGCTTATTGGGGATTATTGTTTCCTGCTCATATGTCTGTATTCTTGTGAATGTACATAAGTGTAGTATGGAGGTTTGTACATAGGAATGTGCGATTGAACATGTGACGCAGCTTTTCATCCAATTGGCCAAGCAGCTGAATTGTTTTTGCTGCTTTTACTTATTCTGGCCTGTATTTGACATTGGCACTAAAGACGTTTTTTTTAATTTTTGTTTTTATTTATTAAATCATACTTTGTCAATGATAATATTATTAAAATGAAAAAAAGAGCCAAGTTGTCACAAACACTAATGATTTTTAAATACTTTCTGCAATGCAAAATATATAACTGTTGGTTTGTGTGGCATTTTTGTTCTGCTTGTCAACTGTTAACTCTTCACAGACCAGCCTAATTTTGCAGATTTGTGTCTTGGACTAAGGCAAGTCCTGCATCTGTGTATGTCAAATAGTTGTTTTTCAAAATAAAATCAATTAATATTGCCTCTTTTCAGTTGGGGCAAATTTTGCCGATTTGTGACTTTCTGTCCTCTATCCGTCCGGGCAAAATGCAGGAATTCCGTGGAGTTTTATACAAATAAAATCAATTCTTCTTCTGCGTTAGTTCTCAATCTCCCGCTACCAAACCCTGAAAGGGCTTAAGTAGCAAAATGTAGTCCAGAGAACGGAATGCGTTGTGTCGTAGTTTACAGCTTGACTGCGATATTTGCACCTTTCGTTCCAACACATCCGACTTCAGCAACCATTTTTTTAGTACCAGGTTAGCATTCCCTCTTCGATCCCTTCTCCTTAGCCAGTCTGCCCTGCTACAGCCTGTTATTCAGGATCACCGCGTGGAGGTGTAGAAGGGTCTTGGCAGCTCTGGTTCGCTGGCTCTGACGCTAGCAGTCAGCTATGGGTCGCTGACCACTGCAGCTCATGCGCTGCTCAGCGTCTTGATCCCACATAAAATCAATTAATATTAGACAAATTGATCTAAAATTCTGATCTAAGCACTGTAGGACACATGATTAAACTATCTAAGTCATGACTTTTTCATATTAAAGATGACAAATTAGTAAAGGTCAAGGTTTGTCCTGTTTACCTTCGGGGAATGATGTTGTTAGAGACTTCAGTATACTAAGCTACAACTTTTATGAGGTACAGTGACCAGTTCTTTTTCTTGCTCCCTTTTACTTCCATAATCACATGCCAGGTACCCATTTACAGCTGGATCGACTGGAGCAAGATGGTTGTGGGAATTGAACCCCACACCTTTGCTATGAAGTGTTAAATGACATTAATGAGCAGGAGGAAATTTGTTTGGTACCTACCACATCTATTTGGCCAATATATTTTGTCAATTCCTTTATTCGTACCTTTCATATTATGTGCCCCATAGTATCTAAATGCGTGATCATTGCACTGTTCAAATAATAATTTCTCGAGTCTTGAAGCTCAGCTTTACTCACGAAGAATGATTTGAGTTTCAAATATCGTAACTTTCACAAATTTCCATAGTGAAAAAAAATTAACACCAGTATCAAATGCAATATGTAGAAACCTATACACAAAAAATGAAATTTCACAAACTAAATCACGAAACACAAATGCATGTTTCAGAGGTAGGTTTTGGTCATGTGATGGGTGGCCATTTTTAGGTTTTCGGCAGCTGACCTCATCACTTAAGAGCTGAAAATAGTTCAACAAAATTGAGCTAAAAGTTACAATCAAAATATCTTGATATACATAATAATCTATGACATGAAGTTTTCAAAATAAAAATATATATTAGTATGAGTAGTTATAGGTGGTGGTTAAATGTGCAACTAACAGAAAAAAACACATGCACCAGATAACTATTTATAGTTCAAACAAATTTGCCTATTTGTCCCTTTTTTGACCAGGACAATTGCCGCAACTTCGCATGTGAAATAATTGTATTCCAAAACAATAATTCATTAATATAAAAACAAATTGTGCTAAAATTGTGAACTTTGACAGGAAGTATTCATAATAAATATGTTTATATACGTATGAAGCGTTAGTCATTAGGTGGGGTAGAAACATTTCGTTGGTGCTCACCATGGTAGCTATATATTTGTGTTAATCCCCTAATAATGTTAACACCACTTTCTTCAGAATCTGAATCTATGATGTGTTTTTTAATATTCACATGTAATCCAGATGCATGATCATTGACCTTATCCTTCTTCTTCGTACGCTGTCAGACGTCGACCTTTATTTTTTTGAAAAAAGCAGCGGTCATACTGAGGCTGTCGACACTGCCGTAGAGCTTGTCTAGTGTTGCCACTGATGATGGCCACATCTGCTCTCTCTGATCCTCGTATGTTGGGCAGTTTTGCAGCAGACGTTCAGCGGTCATTTTCCCTGTACCATACGTGCATTCGTCAGTGCCACCTATCTTCAATTTGTTGAATAGGTGGTACCTCAGTCTATTGTGGCCAGTGCGAAGTCTGAAGACCACGACCTGCTCTCTTCTGTTCAACTGGTAATAGGCATCGTTTTTTGTGTAGCCAGTATGTTCGGTTTCCCATTTGGTCATGTATCTAGCTCTAATAAGCCTTTTTGACTTTTCGTATGTCACACTAGTATCTGTTTGTGGTAGTCTTGCACCTTCTTTTGCCTGTCTGTCTGCCTCCTTGTTGTATTGGATGTTACAGTGGGATGGAACCCACTGTACCACTACCCTTTTGGTACGGACTGCTGGCATAGTTGACAGAGTACTGCTCTTAAATCATTAAGTTCAGTATTTTTCTGGCTTTTTAGTGCTGTAACTATGGCCAGGGCATCTGTAAGCAGGACTATATGGCTTTCATTCCTTCTACTTGTCACCATTTCTTCTACTGCCGCCCTCAGTGCCTCCGCCTCCGCTCTGAAATTGCTTTTGTATTTTCCAGTTGCCAATGACAGTGTTATTTTCCTGCCATTTGGTAGGCTCAGGAATGTTCCTGCCCCTCCGTTCTGTGTTGTTTGTTACAGAGCCGTCGGTGTATGCATGGGTCCATTCCATGCTTGGGTAATTTTCGTTATGTACCTCAGTGTTGTATCTCTTCTTTCTTTTTCAGTCTGGCAGTTTTTGTTTCCAATTCCTGGTATATTTTCTACCACCTCTGGAAATATATCCTACCTCCAGGTAGGTTTTCGTACAGTAGGGATGGGTTGACCTGATCCTACAATAGGTCATTTTTCTGCTGTTAAAACGTGATTTCAGTCACGAAAATGTGACAATTTTGAAAATTCACATTTGCAAATTATCAGAAATAACTGAACACTAAACTTGACATACACAAGATAGTCAGCCATCTTTAGGTCGGCCTAAATGTGTCTGCAAAGTTAAATGAAGGAACGTTGCTGTTATATACAAAATCTTATTGAATCGGACAGTAAATGTATAGGCTGTAAAGAGTTAAACGACATTAGTATGTGTTCTTTTGTTCTGTTTTATCATTCGTGGGGACATTACACATCCATTATTCTGTTTATCATTCGTGGGGACATTACACATCCATTATTCTGTTTATCATTCGTGGGGACATTACACATCCATTATCTTACATCTGCTGCTCACAACTCTGATGTATTTAAAGAACACCAAAAATATCTGATGACAGATTCAACTGTTGTTACGTGAGCCTAGGGATGAATTAGTCCAACAATCTGTCAAGTATAACGTGTCTGGGCTGGGTCTTCTTCTACATCAATGTACATTCTAGCCATAGGCATCAACACTGGTTGGCACAGGGCTCATCTTCTATTTTGGTGAACAGATCCATGTTATTCCTATAGTAGAGGGAGGCTACTCGGATAAAACTAGATTTCCATAGAGGGAGGTTACTCATGATAAAACTAGATTTCCATAGAGGGAGGTTACTCATGATAAAACTAGATTTCCATAGAGGGAGGTTACTCATGATAAAACTAGATCTCCATAGTAGAAGGAGGCTACTCATGATAAAACTAGATCTCCATAGTAGAGGGAGGTTACTCATGATAAAACTAGATCTCCATAGTAGAGGGAGGTTACTCATGATAAAACAATATCTTTGTATCCTAGGATACAAACTAGAATTCTAGTTAGTGCTCAATGTGAGGAGGGGGAACACTGGTTCCAATATTTTCCCTCCAAGTTTGTTTAACTAGCAGAATTTTGATGGCAAATATAGAATGGATTCCCACCCATATGTTACCTCGACTCTAAAGGGGAGCAAAGTATCATGCACTGCAACCTGCCAAGCATGTCGTAAGAGTTGATTAAGGAGGGTTTGACATTGGATACCCTAGCCTGTAGAACTATAAACCTCAAGTAAAATTAACGACGCACTCTACACTTCATTGGTAGAAGAGGAACAGCTAAGTTAGTCAGTAAATATAGAACGGGATGACAACCAGGCAAGTACTGAGGACAAATATAGAACGGGATGACAACCAGGCAAGTACTGAGGACAAATATAGAACGGGATGACAACCAGGCAAGTACTGAGGACAAATATAGAACGGGATGACAACCAGGCAAGTACTGAGGACAAATATAGAACGGGATGACAACCAGGCAAGTACTGAGGACAAATATAGAACGGGATGACAACCAGGCAAGTACTGAGGACAAATATAGAACGGGATGACAACCAGGCAAGTACTGAGGACAAATATAGAACGGGATGACAACCAGGCAAGTACTGAGGACAAATATAGAACGGGATGACAACCAGGCAAGTACTGAGGACAAATATAGAACGGGATGACAACCAGGCAAGTACTGAGGACAAATATAGAACGGGATGACAACTAGGAAAGTACTGAGGACAAATATAGAACGGGATGACAACTAGGAAAGTACTGAGGACAAATATAGAACGGGATGACAACCAGGCAAGTACTGAGGACAAATATAGAACGGGATGACAACCAGGCAAGTACTGAGGACAAATATAGAACGGGATGACAACTAGGAAAGTACTGAGGACAAATATAGAACGGGATGACAACCAGGAAAGTACTGAGGACAAATATAGAACGGGATGACAACTAGGAAAGTACTGAGGACAAATATAGAACGGGATGACAACCAGGCAAGTACTCAGGATAAATATAGAAAGGGGTAACAACCAGGAAAGTACTCAGGACAAATATAGAACATGGTGACAACCAGGAAAGTACTCAGCACAAATATAGAACATGGTGACAACCAGGAAAGTACTCAGGACAAATAAAGACCGTGGTGACAACCAGGAAAGTACTCAGGACAAATATAGAACATGCTGACAATCAGGAAAGTACTCATGACAAATATAGAACGGGGTGACCAGGAAAGTACTCTAGACAAATATAGAACGGGGTGACCAGGAAAGTACTCTAGACAAATATAGAATAGGGTGACCATAAAAGTACTCCGAACAAATTAGAACGGGGTGACCAGGAAAGTACTCAGGACAAATATAGAATGGGATGACCCTAGAATTCCAGTAATACTTAACTTCTATCGATTCACAGAGAAAGGTGGTATGTGGGAACCAATGAGTTGTGGAGTCTTCTACCTAGAGGGCTTAGGTAAAATAAATATAAAATGGTGTAACCCTTGAGTAAAGTAAAAGGTAAAGAACCTGTTTCGTGCCGTGTGACGTATTACAAATATGATGTTATACCCATATTATTTTGTGACCCACTGCACGTAGTGGATGATGTGGTCAGTGTCACGTCAGCCACCTTTACTTCCCCGATTTTTATTCTGGTACCTAATTTCTGTGGTTGAGTTGACCACATGAGCTGGTTTGCCTTCGGAAAAAATATCCTACACCAACTGGCAGCAGACTGGCCTTGTTATATTTGTACAACTCCACAAACCTTGTTTCATATAATATGTGCAAAATTAATTTGCGCATTTGCAAGAACTTATCTCTTAGAAATTGAAATACAGTGGCATAATGAGGGGGTAGAGAGGCGACCCCCATACTAAACCATTCGTAGTCATCTCTTGTGGCATGTCCTTCCTGACAGTGTACCATGTAACACACAGATGTGTAAATTGTGGAGGAAACAGAATTATCTATCAAGTGGCTTTCTCTCAGTGATGTTGTACAGTAGACGTCTGGTTAACCAACATAAGTCCATGGATTGTACAGGTTGTGTACAGTAGACCTCTGTGGTTAACCAACATAAGTCCATGGATTGTACAGGTTGTGTACAGTAGACCTCTGTGGTTAACCAACATAAGTCCATGGATTGTACAGGTTGTGTACAGTAGACCTCTGTGGTTAACCAACATAAGTCCATGGATTGTACAGGTTGTGTACAGTAGACCTCTGTGGTTAACCAACATAAGTCCATGGATTGTACAGGTTGTGTACAGTAGACCTCTGTGGTTAACCAACATAAGTCCATGGATTGTACAGGTTGTGTACAGTAGACGTCTGGTTAACCAACATAAGTCCATGGATTGTACAGGTTGTGTACAGTAGACGTCTGTGGTTAACCAACATAAGTCCATGGATTGTACAGGTTGTGTACAGTAGACCTCTGTGGTTAACCAACATAAGTCCATGGATTGTACAGGTTGTGTACAGTAGACCTCTGTGGTTAACCAACATAAGTCCATGGATTGTACAGGTTGTGTACAGTAGACCTCTGTGGTTAACCAACATAAGTCCATGGATTGTACAGGTTGTGTACAGTAGACCTCTGTGGTTAACCAACATAAGTCCATGGATTGTACAGTAGATGTCTGGTTAACCAACATAAGTCCATGGATTGTACAGGTTGTGTACAGTAGACCTCTGTGGTTAACCAACATAAGTCCATGGATTGTACAGGTTGTGTACAGTAGACCTCTGTGGTTAACCAACATAAGTCCATGGATTGTACAGGTTGTGTACAGTAGACGTCTGTGGTTAACCAACATAAGTCCATGGATTGTACAGGTTGTGTACAGTAGACGTCTGGTTAACCAACATAAGTCCATGGATTGTACAGGTTGTGTACAGTAGACCTCTGTGGTTAACCAACATAAGTCCATGGATTGTACAGGTTGTGTACAGTAGACGTCTGTGGTTAACCAACATAAGTCCATGGATTGTACAGGTTGTGTACAGTAGACCTCTGTGGTTAACCAACATAAGTCCATGGATTGTACAGGTTGTGTACAGTAGACGTCTGTGGTTAACCAACATAAGTCCATGGATTGTACAGGTTGTGTAAAGTAGACGTCTGGTTAACCAACATAAGTCCATAAATTGTACAGGTTGTGTACAGTAGACGTCTGGTTAACCAACATAAGTCCATAAATTGTACAGGTTGTGTACGAAAAAAAATGATTGTCAATCCGTTGTGAAAACAAAAGACATTCATGCTCTTAGCTTCTTCTGCGTTCGTTCTCAATCTCCTGCTTCTAAGCTCTGAACAGGGCTGTGGAAGTAGCAAGATCTAGTACGGAGAGTGGAATGTGTTGTGTTGCTAGTTTACAGCTTGACTGCGATCGGTCCGACACATCCATCTTCGGCAGAGTGCTCTTATCTAAAAACATCCAGAAACTCGTCTGGTGTACCCTGGTTGATGACATTCTATGAGCATCCAGTGGGTAGAGCTCCTTCTTATTGGGGCAAAGAGCTTTCACCCTCTGGCTAAAAATTTGTGAGCAAGACAGCCAGAAAGAGAACTGATCAACTCAACCTCAGAACAATCTCAATCCTAGTACACTTCCTCATTGACAGCAGTATCTCCTATGGCACTTTATCTACTTATTATTTTCTATAGCATCATAATGGAAACAACCATTGGTCAATCAAATCCTTGTCAGCTCCCTGTGAAGCATATGTCCTCAGCAAATACATGCCAAGCCTTCAAATGTTGACCTCCCCATATCTCTGAAAGATTTTGTGGTTTAAAGTTTCTATAGGATCAGGTAGCCAACTCTATGCCCAATCCTCTTTAGTATGCCAAACAGATTACAGTGTTACTATTCTTTGCTTCTCATTTGGGCATCAATATTACAACAATTTGTACAGTTGTTAAATTGTGTTTATTTTAACCGTTTACAAAACAAGACAAAAGCTATTAAAATGTGTCTATTCACATTCACTTCTGACAAGTATTATTTACAATCTTTGGCTATATATATATATATATATATACACACACACACACACACACATCTAGGCAACTTTGCGTACACAGACTTGTAAAATATCAACGTTCTATTCTATTTCTTTTATCAATGTGTTTTCAAGGTTGGCAAAGACTTATATAACAGTGATTGGACAAAATCACATTGATATATATGAGAACTTGTAGGTTGGGAGGTAATCTCTTCCCCATTATCAGCCTCAAAATTCAAGATCTAGATGGTTTAATTGGGATACATTTAATTTCTTCTTCATCGTACGCAGTCAGACAGTAACCATTATTTTTTCGAAAAAGGCAGCGGTCATCCTGAGGCTGTCGACACTGCCATAGAGCTTGTCTAGTGTTGCCACTGGTGATGGCCACATCTGCTCTCTCTGATCCTCGTATGTTGGGCAGTTTTGCAGCAAATGCTCAGCGGTCATTTTCCTGATACCACATGGGCATTCGGCAGTGCCACCTATCTTCAATTTGTTGAATAGGTGGTACATCAGTCTATTGTGGCCTGTGCGAAGTCTGAAGACCACGACTTGCTCTCTTCTGTTCAACTGGTAATAGGCATCATTTTTGGTGTAGCTAGTATGTTCGGTTTCCCATTTGGTCAATACATTTAATTTAATATTTAATAAAAATCTAAATTTAAACTGAACAAAAAAATACAAAACATCATATTCTAGCCTAGAGAAAGTGTTGACATAATGGTTATCAGTTGACAGATAGCACGTCAGGACAGTTGTATGTTTAAGGATAACAGGCTTGGTTCCTTATACCGAAGTTAGCAAAACTGATCGTCCAGGAAATGTGGAGCGTGCATCCCTCCAGCAGTTGTCACACTTAGTTGTCAGAAAGTGATTTCTCTCCCACCTGACACATACAAACACACCGCTGGATGTTTGACGAGACAATCTATGGCATGTGCATCCCTCCAGTAGTTGTCACACTTAGTTGTCAGAAAGTGATTTCTCTCCCATCTGACACATACAAACACACCGCTGGATGTTTGACGAGACAATCTATGGCATGTGCATCCCTCCAGTAGTTGTCACACTTAGTTGTCAGAAAGTGATTTCTCTCCCACCTGACACATACAAACACACCGCTGGATGTTTGACGAGACAATCTATGGCATGTGCATCCCTCCAGTAGTTGTCACACTTAGTTGTCAGAAAGTGATTTCTCTCCCACCTGACACATACAAACACACCGCTGGATGTTTGACGAGACAATCCATGGCATGGTCGTTTCTTCACATATTTGTATAGTACAGCAGAGTAACGTAAAAGTGTCATCTTGTCAGAGCAATGACAGAACATCAATATAATATTAGGTGTGTACCCAAGATGTTCAATCTTCTAGAATGGAAGACTCCTATGTTTACTTATAGCTCATGTAATGATGGCTTGTTTGTGCATTCAGTTTGGCACTTGAACATTTTCTCCCGAATCATCTGTGGTAGGCTTCCACTCCATCTTTATCACTCATGATAACAAACAATTTTCCCCCGTGTCCAGAATTTGTACATAAATGTCAGAATTGACGACGCCCTGTGATTTGTGTGTCACATACACCATAATTCATCCATTATGTCAGAGCATTAATTTGTGATGAGTAAGTTGGCTGATGGTTTTCTGTGCCAGTGTTTTATCTGCTTCATTATTTCAAGCGAGGCTCTAAGTTGTGTCTGGAAGCTGTGTGTATTTTGTAAGACAGGAGCTGTTTCTATATTGAATGTATCCTCATATAAAACTGTATTGGTGCATATCTTGTGGGGCGGAGGCTGGTTGAACTTGAGAACATAATATGGCCGTTTTGCAAGTATGAAAGACATTCAAATTGTTTCTGCTGTTTTTGTGTGTGTGATATTTGGTTTTCTAACACCACTTTTATTTTTGGTTGTGTGAAAGTGATTACAGATTTTTGTATTTTACAGAGTGAAAGCGGAAACATTTTCATATGGTCATCTGTAGCATTGTCCACAAAAATTCAAACTCAGTAAAACTTGGGAAAAAACAAATGAAAGTTGTAATAACCTGTATCAGTGTATTTATTTGTGATACATATTCTTGACTTGTCCATCACTTATTTGTGTTACATATTGTTGACTTGTCTATCACTTATTTGTGTTACATATTGTTGACTGTCTATCACTTATTTGTGTTACATATTGTTGACTTGTCTATCACTTATTTGTGTTACATATTGTTGACTTGTCTATCACTTATTTGTTATCTGAACTAAGAAACACTCAATTTATATTCCGTAAAGAAATTAAATGTACAGATGCTGCCGAAGACGGATGTGTCTGACCGAAAGGTGCAAATATCCCATTCAAGCTGTAAACTCGACACAACACATTACATTCTCTGGACTACATCCTGCTACTTGCAAAGCCCTGTTCAGGACTTGGTAGCGGGAGATTGAGAACGAACGAAAAAGAAGGAGATGTACAGATGCCTTATTTACTTTATGACAAGTATGCATTTGATTAGCGGAGCAGCATGGATGGTGCCTGACAGGCTGCGGTTCCACCTTGCTCTAATTTACGCTTCCACCACCACCAGTCCCAAAAATAGGCGATTGTATATTCCAGGAGCTAACAGATGCTGGGATTGACTTGGCAAGTCACCAGCAGATATTTGGCTGCCAAAAAATATGAAACAAAGGAGGTCACACCTCCCCACGACACAAGTGGACTGAAGATAGATAGACAAGGGTGCTTTCACCATTATGTTCACAATTTATATAGACAACAGATTTCAGTCTAATAGTAAAACCAGAGGGTGGGGGAACACAACAGAGGGAGAGAGTAATATACTTGACAAAGGTGAGGAAAAGATCATGGACAGCAATGAATACTTGTAAAATTGTGTTCCTTGTCTTTCTAATTATGAATTATTGTTATTTAAGTGGCCATCACCAGTGGCAACACTAGACAAGCTCTATGACAGTGTCGACAGCCTCAGGATGACAGCTGCTTTCTTCAAACAAATACAAGTTGACGTGACTGCGCACGAAGAAGAATATCCACATACGCAGCACAGGCAGAACATGCACTACCTTATTTAGTCACCTTTTACAGCGTGTTTGGGCAGTTAGAGGTCGTGTTCTTATCAACCCAAGTACCAATGGATTGAATCCTTCAACCCTCTCTAATGTGCTCCAGCCAATGACAGCTGGTTGTACACTCTCCTGCTCTGTTCTCTCATGCGTCATACTCTGCTCGAACCTCGTTTAATGTCGAAACTGCAGACTGTAGATTACTGCATCATCAAATGCGGTGTCCTCATCTAGCAGGCCATCATTGATTGATTTCAAAATGTCACTTCTATCCATCACTAATGTGTCCATGATGGGAGCTTGTGAAGCCAAGATGTCAGCTTTTTCATTGCCCTGAACCCCAACATGACCAGAACAGTAGATCCATGTCAACCCCTGGAGGTTTGAGGCCTCAACAGCTGCTATCCACTTGTACCTAAGCCATCTCTTCTGAAGCACCACTTGCGCATCTGTCACGATGACTGCCCTTGTTATAGAAGTCTCAGATATCCATCTCAGCGCTGAGGTCACTGCTTCCATCTCCATTCTCAAACTGGAGGTTGTTGACATGTATGCCCTACTGCGCTCAGCAACGACCTGTCCGCTCACTCTAGCCGAGAAGCCCCAGCCTGTTGTCCCACTGCGCAGCACTGATCCGTCGGTGTAAATAACCGCATCATTATGCTGCGTGATCTCAGCTGATCCACCTCATGCTCTGCTCTCCCGTTCCTCCATTCTCGGCGTGTCTTACCTAAGGTTATAACTCTCTGGTACTCTATCATTCTTCCCCCTTGGCTATCGTCTCAGCTGGGGTGGACATGTCCGATTGTTTTCTCCGCCTGTGCCATCCATGACACCCCTCCCTTGATGACTGAGATACTACTGTACTGAGGGTGCTGCGTGTCTGTGGTGACATGCATATAGACTTTGGCTTGTGCCAATTTGCTTGGATGTCACAGATAGTGGCTTACTATTATGGCTGTAGTTATCAGTGATTTCTTCTTCTTCGTCTTCAGACCTCAACTTCAATGACTTACTATTATGGCTGTAGTTATCAGTGATTTCTTCTTCTTCGTCTTCAGACCTCAACTTCAATGACTTACTATTATGACTGCAGTTAGCAGTGACTGTAATGTTTTGACTCATATATTCATGCCCAGAAACATGATGACTGCCGTCTGACTCCCTATTGCTTGCCATACAAATATCTATATCTCTGACTGACACCCAAGTTCGTGTCCACTCCATCTCCACATACTTGAAGGTTGTCCTGACCAGAATACCACATTTGTTTACTTTCTAGTGACTTGACTGATAATCAAGTTCGTGTGTTGTCCTCTTCTTCTTTGTTCTCAAACTCCCGCTACCAAGCCCTGAACGTTCTCAATCTCCCACTACCAAGCCCTGAACAGGGCTGTGCAAGTAACAGGAAGCAGTTTGGGGAACGGAATGTATTGTGTCGTAGTTACATCTCGACTCCCATCAAAGACGGATGTGTCGGACCAAAATGTGCAAATATCACAGTCAAGCTGTAAGCTAACAACACAACACATTCCGTTCTCCGGACTACATCCTGCTACTTGCAAAGCTCTTTTCAAAGCTTGGTAGCGGGAGATTGAGAACGAATGCAGAAGAAGACATCTTGACTACAATATTTGCAGTCTGTTCCAATTGATTAGATTCTTAAACCCTTTAGTCTGGTCTTAAGCCACGAATCTAATCAATTAAACCGGACTTCTTTAACGGGTTAAGAGGAAGCACACAAGGCTGGTCAGTTTACAGAGAAATCCTGGGACCTGTGGTAGCAATAAGTTGAGAAGACAAACATGGAGGGGTTTACCAGGAACAGGATAGTGTGTACAGCGTGCCATGGGTGATATACGATATAGTTTAAATATATACATCCATCACAATCAATCATACAGCTACAGCGTCGATGTGTGGAATGACATTGATATGAAATCGAAGCAGACGAGGATGACGGGCAGCTGAGGCTGATTTCACTTTAGGCTCTTGTTGAAGCATATGCTCACTGCTACAGATGGCCCCTTTACAGGAAGCCTGTACCGGTACCTAAGCATTTTTAGTGGCAGTTTAAATAGTAATGGTTTTACATGATGATGTTGCTAGCCTCAGGAACAACCCACTTTAGTCACCTTTTACAACATGCTGGGAAGGTTACAGTGGTCCTATTTGCTTCAACTCGGGTAATTGACAAACTTGCGTCAGCAGTATTTTAAAAAAGAATTAAAAGTACTGCCCCTTTGAGAAGCTGCTTTCACATGATCAGATTTGGGGTATTGTTCCAAATCAAGGTGGCTACTCTCCATGAGACAGGCAATGCCCTAATTTGGAGACAGCTACTTTCCATTCAACAGGCAATGCCCTAATTTGGAGTCAGCTACTCTTCATTCGACAGGCAATGCCCTAATTTGGAGACAGCTCCTCCCCATTTGACAGGCAATGCCCTAATTTGGAGTCAGCTACTTTCCATTCAACAGGCAATGCCCTAATTTGAAGTCAGCTACTTTCCATTCAACAGGCAATGCCCTAATTTGGAGTCAGCTACTTTCCATTCAACAGGCAATGCCCTAATTTGGAGTCAGCTACTCTTCATTCGACAGGCAATGCCCTAATTTGGAGACAGCTCCTCCCCATTTGACAGGCAATGCCCTAATTTGGAGTCAGCTCCTCTCCATTCGACAGGCATTGCCCTAATGTGAAGTCTTCTTCAACCCTGGAGAGCTTTGAGAACACATGCTAACAGACCTATCACTCAACCACAACATTGACATTTATTCCTGGGGTCTGCCGGGAGAGTTATATGGCTGAAGAATAAAGGTCAATTACTCCTGCAGTAGCTGCACAATGTGCAAGTTGGACTTTAATTTGTACATCTCAATACAAATTTCTAGCTTGTGCCAGGGATCTGAACTCATGGCCAAGAGGCCAAAATGATAATAGCTGGGCCACACACACGTTCAAATGATTGTCAGCAAGTTTCTGTCTCCAATAGCTGGGCCAACCCACACGTCCAAATGGTTGTCAGCAAGTTATCTTCAATAACTGGGCCAACCACCAAATGGTTGTCAGCAAGTTTAGGTCTCCAATAACTGCGCCACCCATCCACACCTAATAGTTGTCAGCAAGTTCTGTCTCAAATATTGAATCCAGTCAGTTGGACCAGTCGGTTCATACTCTTCTCAGTTGTCGGAGAATGCTGTCATGTAGCAACAGATTGTGATTATACAAATGCAAGAACTTACTCATTAAAACAATCACGTATGGAAACACAATTAGCACCAACTGTACGGGTTGATAAATAAATTGCCTTCTGTCTGTGCGTAGAAGTGCGTACAAGAAGCAGTGACAAGACCAATCAAGTCTCACTCAAAAACAGCATCCTTGATCTGTTGATGTTACTGCAACCCATCTCCCTCAGCAAATGGTGAAGAGAATACTGATGATTCCAGTAGCCCACTGGTTGTACATAATCTTGATCAACCCGTGATTGATTCTGTCGTTTGCCTGTTTATGGATTGCAGTGTTCGCATTTAAGAGGTGATCATTGATCCACATCCAAGAGGTAATTGATCCACATCTAAGAGGTGGTCATTGATCCACATCCAAGAGGTAATTGATCCACATCCAAGAGGTGGTAATTGATCCACATCCAAGAAGTAATTGATCCACATCCAAGAGGTGATCATTGATCCACATCCGAGGTAATTGATCCACATCCAAGAGGTGATCATTGATCCACATCCAAGAGGTAATCATTGATCCACATCCAAGAGGTGGTCATTGATCCACATCCAAGAGGTAGTCATTTATCCACAACCAAAAGGCTATCATTGATCAAACTTCAGAATATCACCCTTATCCGCATCCAAGTCCCCATTTGGTTGCCCCTCATGTGAGGATGTCAGCTTGGTCATTAAGACACGCCCCAGCATGACCAGGCCAGTGGATCCACAACAGTCTTGACCAAAAAGTCAGAAGAGATATGCTTACACCATTAAAATACTGGACACTTGGCTACTAATTCTGTGTCCACTAGGCACTCACATAAACACTCACACAAGTGACAAAAGTTTATATATATTTTATTTAGATATAATTACACACACACATACGCGCAGACTTTCACACACACACAAACACGAGCAGACTTTCACACACACACAAATACAAGCAGACTTTCACACACAAAACACAAGGAGACTTTCACACACACACACACACGAGCAGACTTTCATACACACACAAACACGAGCAGACTTTCACACACACACAAACACGAGCAGACTTTCACACACATACATACACGAGCAGACTTTCACACACATACATACACGAGCAGACTTTCACACACACACAAACACGAGCAGACTTTCACACACATACATACACGAGCAGACTTCCACACACACACATACACAAGCAGACTTCCACACACAAACATACACAAGTAGACTTCCACACACACACACATACACAAGCAGACTTCCACACACACACACATACGAGCAGACTTTCACACACACATATACACGAGCAGACTTTCTCAAACACATACATGAGTATACTTTCACTCACACACATATACACGAGCAGACTTTCGCACACACATACATACACGAGCAGACTTTCATACTGACATACATGAGCAGACTCATACATACATGAGCAGACATTCGCACACACATACATACACGAGCAGACTTTCGCACACACATACTTACACGAGCAGACTTTCGCGCACACACATACATACACCAGCAGACTTTCGCACACACATACATACACGAGCAGACTTTCATACAGACATACATGAGCAGACTCATACATACACGAGCAGACATTCGCACACACATACATACACGAGCAGACTTTCGCACACACATACATACACGAGCAGACTTTCGCACACACATACATACACGAGCAGACTTTCGCACACACACACATACATACACGAGCAGACTTTTGCACACACATACATACACCAGCAGACTTTCGCACACACATACATACAAACATACACGAGCAGACTTTCATATACACATACACGAGCAGCATGTTAGGTTACTCCAACATTTGAATCATAATATCTGAACAGAGTACAGAAATAATTACAAGAAGATAATGAAGGCGTAACATATGAAGAGGCATTGATATTGAACAGTTAACATTATGTGGCAGAAACTAGCCACCATGTCTACAAGTTATGACACTTCCATGAAACTATTTCTACTATCTCTCTCTCTCTAATCTAATCTAATGATTCAACAACTACACAAATAATGTGTCAATTAAATATTACAAACATCAATTTGTTATGAGCCAATAACTGAGCAGTTGAACACAAAATTTTCCAATTCTCTTGACATGATCTAAGAATTCTGAAAGCCTCCACATGGTGGCTTCCCCTTAATTCTGTTGCAGCCTTGTCCATGCGATGATTGCAAACAGTCCAACACGGAGCTGTCCTCCATGCACAGTCAATGGGTTCAGTCACTCAACGATGATGGTTGTCTCCCCTATAGCAGATGTTAACTTTCATTTGATGAGGTAGTTCATTTAGAAACACATTATGTCCTTGCCACCGCAGTTACTCTGGTACATGTGTACTGACAACATTTATCATTATTCGAGAAGTTATTTCAAGTTGGAGAAAACTATAAATAGTACAAGCCATTAACTTGCACTCATTCCTTCTAGAAGGCTGACCGCCAGGAAAGGCTGACCACCAGGAAAGGCTGACCGCCAGGAAAGGTTGACCGACAGGAAAGGCTGACCACCATTTGTTTCCTGTGGCTTCTCTTTGAGCCATTGTACAACAATCTTCATTATTTAGTTGAATGAATTTTCTTGAGTTGTCTCTTGTGTACATCAGTTGAAGACATCACTTGTTTATACATCCTGTTATATTGCTTACAGGTTTGTCTAGTCTACTAAGAAAAATGAAAAGACCAGTTAATGGGAAATAAGATAGAAATACATATACATACATACATACATACATACATATTTAGAGAGAAGAGAGGGAGAGATAATGGTAAAGGTCTTGAGAGCCTGTGTTTTTCCTGTGGCAGCTTATGGCTGCGAATCATGGACAATTACCAAAACTTCCAGGCAAAGAATCGAATCCTTCGAGTCTAAATATTACAGAAAGATCCTCAGGCTATCCTGGCCAGAGAAAAAGACAAATGTAGACATTTGGCAAGAGTTGAACATAGAGGAGAACTGGTTTATCGATTCCATTTTGGTTAGAAAATGTAAATACTTTGGTCACATCAAGAGACACAGCGGTCTCGAGAGAACGGTGACGGAAGGTATGGTGCCAGGTAAAAGAGGAAGGGGTAGACCAAGAAGACGATGGCACCAAGATATCCAGGAATGCCTGGGTATGACTGTGGCGAAGGCTGGAGTTTTGACAAGGGAACGAGTTTCTTCAGGCAGACTGTGATGGGACCGACGTTCTATAAAGGACATGCTACATGATGACGAAGAGAGGGAGAGCGACAAAGAGAGAGAGAGAGAGAGCATGTACAGAAACTGACATCTATAATTTCAACAACTATGATTTGTATCACAGATTATACACAGGATTGCGACTTTCAGCCATCAGCTGTTTTCCATGGACATTGCAATAGCTTTCTCCAGAAGTTCTTCCTCAGTCAGTTCTAAGAAAAATA
Source organism: Ariolimax columbianus (assembly GCA_036924085.1). Taxonomy (NCBI): domain Eukaryota; kingdom Metazoa; phylum Mollusca; class Gastropoda; order Stylommatophora; family Arionidae; genus Ariolimax; species Ariolimax columbianus. The sequence continues at coordinate 2,648,829 of JAVGWX010000007.1, read as the reverse complement.
GAAACAAAGATATGATAACCTTACTGGTGATGTTGTTGTTGTTGATTAACTAGGTCTAACTGCTGCCTTGCAGTTAGGCTGGGGACAGCCAAAGGCTAAGGAGGGCAACCCTACAGAAACGCCTGTTGAAATCGGATGCACTGAGCCACAGGCGTAACAAAATAAAACAGTGCAACGTAAATATCGCTGTAAACAGTGTACGATGAAGAAGAAGATTAACTAGGTCTGTGGAACTGTTGCTCTTTTGTAGTCAAGTGTGAGGACATACAGTTGTGTTGTAGCTGGTGAGGGGAGTGGTTTAACCCTTCCCTGTCTAGCCAACAGTTTAACCCTTCCCAGTCTAGCCAACAGTTTAACCCTTCCCTGTCTAGCCAACAGTTTAACCCTTCCCATTCTAGCCAACAGTTTAACCCTTCCCATTCTAGCCAACAGTTTAACCCTTCCCAGTCTAGCCAACAGTTCAATTCTTCCCAGTTCAACCCTTCCCAGTCTAGCCAACAGTTCAACCCTTCCCAGTCTAGCCAACAGTTCAACCCTTCCGTCTAGCCAACAGTTCAACCCTTCCCAGTCTAGCCAACAGTTCAACCCTTCCCATTCTAGCCAACAGTTTAACCCTTCCCAGTCTAGCCAACAGTTTAACCTTTCCCATTCTAGTCAACAGTTTAACCCTTCCCATTCTAGCCAACAGTTTAACCCTTCCCAGTCTAGCCAACAGTTAAATTCTTCCCAGTTCAACCCTTCCCAGTCTAGGCAACAGTTAAATTCTTCCCAGTTCAACCCTTCCCAGTCTAGCCAACAGTTCAACCCTTCCCAGTCTAGCCAACAGTTCAACCCTTCCCAGTCTAGCCAACAGTTCAACCCTTCCCAGTCTAGCCAACGGTTCAACCCTTCCCATTCTAGCCAACAGTTTAACCCTTCCTAGTCTAGCCAACAGTTCAATTCTTCCCATTCTAGCCAACAGTTTAACCCTTCCTAGTCTAGCCAACAGTTCAACCCTTCCCAGTCTAGCCAACAGTTTAACCCTTCCTAGTCTAGCCAACAGTTCAACCCTTCCCAGTCTAGCCAACAGTTTAACCCTTCCTAGTCTAGCCAACAGTTCAATTCTTCCCATTCTAGCCAACAGTTTAACCCTTCCTAGTCTAGCCAACAGTTCAACCCTTCCCAGTCTAGCCAACAGTTTAACCCTTCCTAGTCTAGCCAACAGTTCAATTCTTCCCATTCTAGCCAACAGTTTAACCCTTCCTAGTCTAGCCAACAGTTCAACCCTTCCCATTCTAGCCAACAGTTCAACCCTTCCCATTCTAGCCAACAGTTTAACCCTTCCTAGTCTAGCCAACAGTTCAACCCTTCCCAGTCTAGCCAACAGTTTAACCCTTCCTAGTCTAGCCAACAGTTCAATTCTTCCCATTCTAGCCAACAGTTTAACCCTTCCTAGTCTAGCCAACAGTTCAATTCTTCCCAGGCTAGACAACAGTTTAACCCTTCCTAGTCTAGCCAACAGTTCAACCCTTCCCAGGCTAGACAACAGTTTAACCCTTCCTAGTCTAGCCAACAGTTCAATTCTTCCCAGGCTAGACAACAGTTTAACCCTTCCTAGTCTAGCCAACAGTTCAATTCTTCCCAGGCTAGACAACAGTTTAACCCTTCCTAGTCTAGCCAACAGTTCAATTCTTCCCAGGCTAGACAACAGTTTAACCCTTCCTAGTCTAGCCAACAGTTCAATTCTTCCCAGGCTAGACAACAGTTTAACCCTTCCTAGTCTAGCCAACAGTTCAACCCTTCCCAGGCTAGACAACAGTTTAACCCTTCCTACAGTCTAGCCAACAGTTCAACCCTTCCCTGTCTAGCCAACAGTTTAACCCTTCCCATTCTAGCCAACAGTTTAACCCTTCCCATTCTAGCCAACAGTTTAACCCTTCCCAGTCTAGCCAACAGTTCAATTCTTCCCAGTTCAACCCTTCCCAGTCTAGCCAACAGTTCAACCCTTCCCAGTCTAGCCAACAGTTCAACCCTTCCGTCTAGCCAACAGTTCAACCCTTCCCAGTCTAGCCAACAGTTCAACCCTTCCCATTCTAGCCAACAGTTTAACCCTTCCCAGTCTAGCCAACAGTTTAACCTTTCCCATTCTAGTCAACAGTTTAACCCTTCCCATTCTAGCCAACAGTTTAACCCTTCCCAGTCTAGCCAACAGTTAAATTCTTCCCAGTTCAACCCTTCCCAGTCTAGGCAACAGTTAAATTCTTCCCAGTTCAACCCTTCCCAGTCTAGCCAACAGTTCAACCCTTCCCAGTCTAGCCAACAGTTCAACCCTTCCCAGTCTAGCCAACAGTTCAACCCTTCCCAGTCTAGCCAACGGTTCAACCCTTCCCATTCTAGCCAACAGTTTAACCCTTCCTAGTCTAGCCAACAGTTCAATTCTTCCCATTCTAGCCAACAGTTTAACCCTTCCTAGTCTAGCCAACAGTTCAACCCTTCCCAGTCTAGCCAACAGTTTAACCCTTCCTAGTCTAGCCAACAGTTCAACCCTTCCCAGTCTAGCCAACAGTTTAACCCTTCCTAGTCTAGCCAACAGTTCAATTCTTCCCATTCTAGCCAACAGTTTAACCCTTCCTAGTCTAGCCAACAGTTCAACCCTTCCCAGTCTAGCCAACAGTTTAACCCTTCCTAGTCTAGCCAACAGTTCAATTCTTCCCATTCTAGCCAACAGTTTAACCCTTCCTAGTCTAGCCAACAGTTCAACCCTTCCCATTCTAGCCAACAGTTCAACCCTTCCCATTCTAGCCAACAGTTTAACCCTTCCTAGTCTAGCCAACAGTTCAACCCTTCCTAGTCTAGCCAACAGTTCAATTCTTCCCATTCTAGCCAACAGTTTAACCCTTCCTAGTCTAGCCAACAGTTCAATTCTTCCCAGGCTAGACAACAGTTTAACCCTTCCTAGTCTAGCCAACAGTTCAACCCTTCCCAGGCTAGACAACAGTTTAACCCTTCCTAGTCTAGCCAACAGTTCAATTCTTCCCAGGCTAGACAACAGTTTAACCCTTCCTAGTCTAGCCAACAGTTCAATTCTTCCCAGGCTAGACAACAGTTTAACCCTTCCTAGTCTAGCCAACAGTTCAATTCTTCCCAGGCTAGACAACAGTTTAACCCTTCCTAGTCTAGCCAACAGTTCAATTCTTCCCAGGCTAGACAACAGTTTAACCCTTCCTAGTCTAGCCAACAGTTCAACCCTTCCCAGGCTAGACAACAGTTTAACCCTTCCTACAGTCTAGCCAACAGTTCAACCCTTTCCACCAGGATAGAATTGCTGACTGGACTGGAAAGTGTTACGGTGTTGGTGATTGCTGTACTGTCTGATATGGGTACAGTCCTGGACAACAGAGCAAGACATGTTGTACTGTCTGATACGGGTACAGCCCTGGACAACAGAGCAAGACAAGTTATACTGTTTCATATAGATGGGTACGAGGGGGACGGCATGGGCTAGTGGATAAGTGACATGGCTCACAATCCAGAGGTGCTGGGTTCAATCCCCATCTCAGCACCGACTTACCCCGGGGAAGCAAACCCTTAGAAAATGCAGGAGGAAGCAGACCCTTACATAAAATGCATGCTGAAGTTGGATGCATTGGGCCGACAGGTGCAAAATAAAAACCACAGTGCAATGTATACTGCCTTGGGGGATAGAAAAATAAGGCGAACGCAAAAACAAAACAAAAAATTTAGATGGGTACAGTCCTGACAAGAGAGCAACACATGTTGTACTGTCTCATATAGATGGGTACAGGCCTGAAGAAATGAACAACACATGTTGTACTGTCTCATATAGATGGGTACAGGCCTGAACAAATGAACAACACATGTTGTACTGTCTCATATAGATGGGTACAGGCCTGAACAAATGAACAACACATGTTGTACTGTCTCATATAGATGGGTACAGGCCTGAAGAAATGAACAACACATGTTGTACTGTCTCATATAGATGGGTACAGGCCTGAACAAATGAACAATACATGTTGTACTGTCTCATATAGATGGGTACAGGCCTGAACAAATGAACGACACATGTTGTACTGTCTCATATAGATGGGTACAGTCCTGACAAGAGAGCAACACATGTTGTACTGTCTCATATAGATGGGTACAGGCCTGAACAAATGAACAACACATGTTGTGCTGTCTCATATAGATGGGTACAGGCCTGAAGAAATGAACAACACATGTTGTACTGTCTCATATAGATGGGTACAGGCCTGAACAAATGAACAATACATGTTGTACTGTCTCATATAGATGGGTACAGGCCTGAACAAATGAACGACACATGTTGTACTGTCTCATATAGATGGGTACAGTCCTGACAAGAGAGCAACACATGTTGTACTGTCTCATATAGATGGGTACAGGCCTGAACAAATGAACAACACATGTTGTGCTGTCTCATATAGATGGGTACAGGCCTGAACAAATGAACAACACATGTTGTACTGTCTCATATAGATGGGTACAGGCCTGAACAAATGAACAACACATGTTGTACTGTCTCATATAGATGGGTACAGGCCTGAACAAATGAACAACACATGTTGTACTGTCTCATATAGATGGGTACAGGCCTGAACAAATGAACAACACATGTTGTACTGTCTCATATAGATGGGTACAGGCCTGAACAAATGAACAACACATGTTGTACTGTCTCATATAGATGGGTACAGGCCTGAACAAATGAACAACACATGTTGTGCTGTCTCATATAGATGGGTACAGGCCTGAACAAATGAACAACACATGTTGTACTGTCTCATATAGATGGGTACAGGCCTGAACAAATGAACAACACATGTTGTACTGTCTCATATAGATGGGTACAGGCCTGAACAAATGAACAACACATGTTGTACTGTCTCATATAGATGGGTACAGGCCTGAACAAATGAACAACACATGTTGTACTGTCTCATATAGATGGGTACAGGCCTGAACAAATGAACAACACATGTTGTACTGTCTCATATAGATGGGTACAGGCCTGAACAAATGAACAACACATGTTGTACTGTCTCATATAGATGGGTACAGGCCTGAACAAATGAACAACACATGTTGTACTGTCTCATATAGATGGGTACAGGCCTGAACAAATGAACAACACATGCTGTACTGTCTGGTATGGGTTGGCACAGTTCAAGTTAGTGTTCTTTGATGTATTTGTTGAGTCCAATGTTTGTTAGAAGACCATATATATAATATTTGATTGACAGATTATACACGCACTTAATCTACTTTTCCAGAGTGGAAGTATGTTCCGAATGACTTAATGTACCCAGACAGTTCATGAACCAACTGTCCCTGAGTTTGTGGAAGTATGTTCCGAATGACTTAATGTACCCAGACAGTTCATGAACCAACTGTCCCTGAGTTTGTGGAAGTATGTTCCGAATGACTTAATGTACCCAGACAGTTCATGAACCAACTGTCCCTGAGTTTGTGGAAGTATGTTCCGAATGACTTAATGTACCCAGACAGTTCATGAACCAACTGTCCCTGAGTTTGTGGAAGTATGTTCCGAATGACTTAATGTACCCAGACAGTTCATGAACCAACTGTCCCTGAGTTTGTGGAAGTATGTTCCGAATGACTTAATGTACCCAGACAGTTCATGAACCAACTGTCCCTGAGTTTGTGGAAGTATGTTCCGAATGACTTAATGTACCCAGACAGTTCATGAACCAACTGTCCCTGAGTTTGTGGAAGTATGTTCCGAATGACTTAATGTATTCAGACAGTTCATGAACCAACTTTCCCTGAGTTTGTGGAAGTATGTTCCGAATGACTTAATGTACCCAGACAGTTCATGAACCAACCGTCCCTGAGTTTGTAACTTAGCACTGAGTGCATTAAGATAATTTGTAAAGTATACAAGAAATTCCAGATGATACAGCCAGCTTTTGTTTTCTAACTCCCGCAGTCATCTTCCAAATCATAAAGTCACTTCAGCATCTCCCCCTTATCTAACGAATGCACTTCACGGAAATAGGTGAGCTCCTCGTGTTTGGATTTAACGTCTTCCGGAAATTCTTGAAACAGCTGGTTGTTTAATAGGTCATATAGCCAGATGACAAGATGGAGTACCATAACCACCTTGTGGTACATCCATATCACAAAAATCCATCTCAGAGGCAGCCCCCAACTTGCTGAAGAGATTCACCAGACAAGCACAACACACACGACCCCACAACAAACAGACTACTGTCCCACTGGACGACACGCCAGTGACAGAAACAACTGGAATCTGCGTTGGGACCCTCTGAAGGGTGACCACCCCTTGGCGAAGAATGGGTCGAACTAAGAGCTAAGAACGGGTCGAACAAAGAACTAAGAACGGGTTGAACTAAGAACGGGTTGAACAAAGAACGGGTCGAACAAAGAACGGGCTGAACTAAGAACTTATAGACATTTTTTTTAGGAAACTACTACGATCACTGGGGAACTGAGACACTAGTCCAGTCAGGCACCACTACTGACCAGGACGTAGGGCCAGGCACCACTACTGACCAGGACGTATGGTCAGGCACCACTACTGACCAGGACGTAGGGCCAGGCACCACTACTGACCAGGATGTACGGTCAGGCACAACTACTGACCAGGATGTTTTGTTAGGGCTAGGGCCAGGCACAACTACTGACCAGGATGTAGGGTCAGGGCTAGGGCCAGGCACCAGGACGTAGGGCCAGGCACCACTACTGACTAGAACGTAGGGTCAGGCACAACTACTGACTAGGATGTTTTGTTAGGGTCAGGCACAACTACTGACTAGGATGTTTTGTTAGGGTCAGGCACAACTACTGACTAGGATGTTTTGTTAGGGCTAGGGTCAGGCACCACTACTGACCAGGATATTTTGTAACGGCTAGGGTCAGGCACCACTACTGACCAGGATGTTTTGTTAGGGCTAGGGTCAGGCACCACTACTGACCAGGATGTTTTGTTAGGGCTAGGGTCAGGCACAACTACTGACTAGGATGTTTTGTTAGGGCTAGGGTCATGCACAACTACTGATCAGGACATCGTGTCAGGGTTAGGCACACCTAATGACCATTACGTCGCGTCAGGGACAACTACTGACCAGGATATAGTGTCAGAGTCAGGCACAACTACTGATCAGGGCGTTGTGTCAGGGTACTGCATGCTCCCACCTTGGGTCATACTGTAGCCTCAAGTACTGCATGCTCCCATCTTGGGTCGTACTGTAGCCTCAAGTACTGCATGCTACCACCTTGAGTCGTACTGTAGCCTCAAGTACTGCATGCTACCATCTTGGGTCGTACTGTAGCCTCAAGTAAAAGCCTCTTCTCCGTGTGTCCCTTGTTGAAAAAAGGATGTAGGAAAAGCAATCTCTTTTTGCGTTTGGTTGGTCCTCGTCGTAGACCATGTTAAGGAGATTGGTTCCTTCAAAGGGCAGCTCACTTAGTAAACTGGTTGATGTTCATGCAGCAGTAATGTTTTCATAGGGGGGGGGGGGGGGGGGGGGAGAGAGAAAGACTTTCCCTAACAGATGTCTCCATCGTATGCTTCATGTTAGAGATGATTGTGAACACAGATCTCTGGCAAAGAGCACAATAACAGACAATATAGCTGAAGACTGGGAAGACAAGGTGGAGATAGATAGGACACACCATTAGAGAGTCTCCACACAATATAGCTAGATATGCACTGGACTGGAGCACACAGGAAAAGAGACAAGTGGTGTGGTCAAACAATACTTGGCACAGAATGGTGGTAGAGGAGGCCAGTGTAGCTGTTGTCATAATCAGGAGTTAAGAATGTGGTCCAGAATAGAAACATACGGAAAACATTAACTGTGGGCCGGTGTTCCAAGAGGAACCAGATGGATGAAGTATATAAGTAGCCGAAAACTGGTTCCATGGCTTGGCTTGTCTTCGTTCATTCTCAATCTCCCGCTACCAAACCCTAAAAGGGCTTAAGTAGCAGAATGTAGTCCAGAGAATGGAATGCGTTGTGTTGTAATTTACAGCTTGACTGTGATATTTGTACCTTTCGGTCCAACACATCCATCTTCAGCAAGCATTTTTTGAGTACCGGGTTAGCCTTCCCTATTCAATCCCTTCTCCTTAGCCAGTCTGCCCTGCTGCAGCCTGTTATCCAGGATCACCGCGTGGAGATGTAGAAGGGTCTTGGCAGCTCTGGTTCGCTGGCCCTGACGCTAGCAGTCAGCTATGGGTCGCTGACCACTGCAGCTCATGCGCTGCCGGTTCCATGTCTAATCCTCCTCCGTTACTATCGGGGCTTGGAACAGACCATAGCCAAGTTTGACCCCCCTTTATATTTTCCCAATGTGCAACTAACGAATTCAAATGTCAAATACCTATATTATCACGAGGCTCTGAAGTTTGACTAGCATTTGTTGTACTGCCAGTACTCGGCTTGTCAAGAGCTACCAAACGTTTCTGACGCAGCTCATCCTGAGAGGTTGGCTGTGAATAGCTACTGGTTGAAGGCGCTCCACCAGATACTTTCCCAGAAGCATCCACATCACCGATGGGGCTGGCATGGTACCCTTTGGGATAATATTAATATATAGATATGTTACACTCTTATAGTGACATAGGTCATTTCATGAATTGAGCAATTTTCTGTCCATTCTATGAACTAGTTTCTTCGTAACGTATTTATACTGGTTTGGAAGACTCTGTATACAACCAGTTTCATTTACATTACCTTGCTCTAAAAGCTATGTGCATCCAATCTATTCTTAAATGCATTAATTGTCCTTGCCTCCACTACTTCCTGTGGGTAAGCATTCCAAGGTTTCACCACTCTCTAAAAAAGTATTTCCTAATATCTTCTTCTTCTTCTTCTTCTGCGTTCGTTCTCAATCTCCTACTACCAAGTCCTGAACAGGACTTTACATGTAGCAGGATGTAGCCCGGAGAACGGAATGTGTTGTGTCGCTAGTTTACAGATTGACTGCGATATTTGCACCTTTCGGTCCGACACATCCGTCTTCGGCAGGGCCAAATATCTAATCTAGACCTTTCTTTAGTTAATTTGTAGATATGCCCCCGTGTTATTGTAGGTGGCTGTATTTTAAAAAACTTGTTATAGTCTAATTTATCGATTCCTCTGATCATCTTATAAACCTGTATTAAGTCACCACGAATTCTTCTCTCTTCTAGACACTGTAGGCCAGTTTTTCTGAGTCTTTCCACATAACTGTAATCCTGTAATTCCACTATCACTAACTTTATCGCTCTTCTTTGTATCCTTTCCAGCATGTTTATATCTCCTCTACAATAAGGACTCCCCACCTGTATGCAGTACTCCAATCAAAGTCTTTCTTCTTCTTCTTCTTCTTCTTCTTCGTACGCAGTCAGACAGTAACCATTATTTTTTCGAAAAAAGCGGCGGTCATCCTGAGGCTGTCGACACTGCCATAGAGCTTGTCTTGCAGTTCCACTGGTGATGGCCACATCTGCTCTCTCTGATCCTCGTATGTCGGGCAGTTCTGCAGCAGATGTTCAGCGGTCATTTTACCGGTACCGCACGGGCATTCGTCGGTACCACCTATCTTCAATTTGTTGAATAGGTGGTACCTCAGTCTATTGTGGCCAGTGCGAAGTCTGAAGACAACGACCTGCTCTCTTCGGTTCAACTGGTAATAGGCATCGTTTTTGGTGTAAACAGTATGTTCGGTTTCCCATTTGGTCATGTATCTGGCTTTGATAAGCCGTTTTGACTCTTCGTACGTCATACTAGTATCTGTTTGTGGTAGTCTTGCACCTTCTTTTGCCAGTCTGTCTGCCTCCTCGTTGCCTTGGATGTTGCAGTGTGATGGGACCCACTGTACCACTACCCTTTTTGGTGCGGACTGCTGGCACAGTTTGCAGAGTGCTGCTCTTAAGTCATTAAGCTCAGTGTTTTTCTGGCTTTTTAGCGCTGTGACTACGGTGAGAGCATCTGTCAGCAGGACTATATGGCTCTCATTTTCACTGTGTGTCACCATTTCTTCCACTGCCGCCCTCAGTGCCTCTGCCTCCGCTCTGAAATTGCTTGTGTACTTACCAGTAGCGATTGACAGTGTTATTTTTCTGCCATTTGGTAGGTTCAGGAATGCTCCTGCCCCTCCGTTCTGTGTAGTGTTTGTTACAGAACCGTCGGTGTAGAATGGGTCCAGTCCATGCTTGGGTAGCTTTTCGATATGAAGCTTAGGGTAGTATCTCTCCTTTCTTTTTCAGTCTAGCAGTTTTTGTTTCCAATACCTGGTATATTTTTTACCACCTCTGGAAATATATGCTGCCTCCAGGTAGGTTTTCGTACAGTAGTGATGGGTTTTGGTGTTGTTAGTGCGTTTATGGGATCTTCGTGCATCTTTGCTTTGGCTATTTCTGCAAAGTTTCTCCGCTTTAGTTTCCCATTTCCCAAATTGTTTAGTCTCTGGTGCATTGGATGGTCAGTCAGTCTTCGGAGTTTCTCTGACTGCAGCTGGGCTCTGCAGTCTCTTCTATCGGTCATGGATTGCAGTTTTGTAATCTTTTCAAGTTCTACAATTGGCGTTGACTTCATGCCTCCTGTTATAACTCTCATGGCTTGGTTTTGAAGTTTGCTAACTTTATCGAAGTTCGCCTTCGCTGCTGTTGTCCATGCCGCAATGCCATACTCGAGAACTGGTCTCACTCTTCCAGTGTACAGTTTCTTTAGCATGTCTTCGTCTGCTCCCCAGCTTGTGCCAGCAAGTTTCCTCATGATTGCCATTCTTTCTCTGGCTCTCATTCGGTTTCTCTCGATCTGACTTTTCCATGTCATGCGCCGATCAAATGTGACTCCCAGATAGGTTGGGTTGTCGTTTGGCTGCAGGAATTTGCCATTTAGACTTAATTTGGTATTTTGGGGTTTTGTTGAAAGCGAGAATATTGTGCATGTGGTTTTCTCCTCGTTTATTTTGACCAGCCATGAGTTCGCCCACTCTTCCAGCGATGTTAGGGCCTGCTGCATCCGATTTCTTGCTATGGTGAGATTCTTTTCAGAGGTCCACATAGCCAGATTGTCTGCAAACATTGAGCTATGGACTCTTCTTGGTATATTCTCTGTAATATCGTTTATATATACCAGGAAGAGTGTGGGTGACAGTACTCCCCCTTGGGGTACTCCCTGCTCGAGTGTCACCTTTTTGCTCATCTGCCCTTGTACTTGGACTCTGGCCGTTCTTTGTTTGAGGTAGTGGTTGATCCACTTGTACATTTTCCCACAAACATCACTTCTTCTTAGCTTGACTCTAAGTCCGTCTTTCCAGACTTTGTCAAATGCCTTTTCCAGATCCACCCAAACAGCTACTGTGTGTTTCTGTGCCTTGTAGGCATCTTCTATTTCCTGGGCTATGAGGATGACCTGGTCCTCAGTGGATCTGTGCTGTCTAAAGCCGGCTTGCTGTGGAATTAGTATTCGTTGCTCTTCCAGATGCCACATCAGTCTGGTGTTTATCATACGTTCCATCAGCTTGCCGACACAGCTCAGTAGGCTGATGGGCCTGTATCCATTTGGATCTGTTTTGTCCTTTCCTGTTTTTGGTACTGGTACCAGTATTGCGTCTTTCCATGCCTGGGGTTCAATTCCCCTTTTCCAGCTTTGGTTCAGGACCGATAGCAGTTTCCTCTTCGCTGTTTGGCCCAGCCCCATCAGCATTTCGTTTGTTATCCCGTCTTTTCCGGGAGATTTCCTTTTCTTTAATGTTCTCATAGCCTCTTCCATTTCGCTCATTGTTAATTTGGCCATCATATGCTCTTCAGGTGCCGTATTGATGTTGTCGTGCCCCTTTAGCGCTTCGCTAATGTCTGTATGCCTATCTGCAGGGACCTCGATGTGGTTTGCTCTGGCATAGTGATCGACAAAAGCGTTTGCGGCTTTCTTACCTGTGAGCAAGTTTTCGCCCTGCTTGGTGGTAATTTGTTTGTTTGACGGGGTTTCGTCGCTCATGGCTCTGACTAGCTTCCATAGGTTGTTCCCGTCTTTGTCCAGGTTTAGGCTTTCCGTTTTGTTTTTCCAGCTTTCTCTTGCTGTTTGCTTGAGAGTGTATATGTATTTCGCCGTGGCGGCTTTGAGGGCGATGTTTGCCTCCATAGATTGTTCTCGCTCTGCCATGTTCCTAGCATTTGTTACTGCATCTTCTGCTTTCTGCAACTCATCATTCCAGTAGGGCTTATAGTTTTTCCTAGCTCCTCTTGGGATGGTTTCAGTGGCGGCTTGCATTATTGCCTTGCTTAGGCTTTCCACCATGGGCTTCATTTTGTTGTTTCGTGTGTTGATGGTTTCACACAACCCATCTGTCAGGATTGCAAATCTGTCCCAGTCGGCTCATTTGTAATTCCAACGTGGGAGCGGTTTTGTTTCCTGTGAGCCTACTTCCATATCAACAATCAAAGTCTAAATAATGCTTTATAAAGTTTGACAATCACTCCCTTGCACCTATGTTTAATATTTCTTGTTATCATACCTAACATCGCATTGACCTTTGTCACTGCTACCTGGACTGGACTTGCTCACTCACCTTACCTGTATGATCTATTATAACCCCTTCAATTGTCCATTTCACATACCAGGCAATAGCTCATCTCCCTAACCATAACTTTGGCTCTAGACTCTATTTATTGTAACAAAGGGTGTTCCATTGCAGTGGCTCAATCCGCGTAGCAATAATCCAGTCAATACTAGTCCAATCAAAGGTGTTCCATTGCAGTGGCTCAATCCGCGATGCCATAATCCAGTCAATACTAGTCCAATCAAAGGTGTTTCCATTGCAGTGGCTCAATCCGCGATGCCATGCTCCGATCAATACTGGTCCAACTCTTCCTGTGTATAGTCTTTTCAGAATTGTGTTATCTGCCCCCCAAATTGTGCCTTCTCGCTACACCCATCTGGCACCTGGCTCTTTTTTCAGCCATTTCTATCCAGTTTATAGAATTGTAGTTCACGGAATGGACAGAAAGTGGGTTCATGGAATAGCCAGATATTCACCCAATTCATGAAATAGTAAATTCTACTAGTATGGTGTAACATATAATAAGTGACACTTGTACGTATACGGCAGTAATATATGTATTAGCAACAATATACTGAAAGCTATACTTTTATTCTGTAAATTCATCTGGTGGTACAGACATGTGTCTTCCCTGGTTTACCTTTCATTTGGCTATTAGTAGTAAGAATGTGAGTGGTTTCTTTCCAGTGACTTACTATGCCTGGAAAAGGTGTGACTGAGGCTGTTCCCAGTCAACTTTGCCTAACCTTTAGCATGCCCTTGTAACACCCTAGCGGACCAACTCGGCCTAGAAAAACGGTGTGCGATAGTGTTTTTTTTTACGGAGCCACTCCCGACATCCATTTTTTAAATGCTGAATACGTCACCATATATACACAGCATTTTGCCGGCTAAAGTATCGTATGTTAGATTACAAATGGCTTTTGAACAGTTTTAATTTTGTATACACCGTTTGGAGCAAGCCGACTTTTAGCGAAAGGTGAAGTAGGTTGTTGGGAACGATCTTTATCGAGTAGATCTGTTTATTTTGTTTGTTTAGATGAAAGAACTACGTTTGAATTGGAAACTAACAGTATCGATACATTGTTAGTGGTTTCCATGGTTTTTTTATCGGAGCAACTAGCAGTCGATTCAAATTTTTTCCCCGAGATTTTCATAAATTTTCAACTTCATCTTTTTGTATCTCAGAAACTTACAAACACACAACAAAAAACAATAACATCCACATGTTCGTTATTCAATTGTGTCTCTACACACACAAAAATCATATTTGTTGACAAACAAACAGAAAAGTTACAGATTTAGAAAGTCGACTACCATAGCGAGAAATTAAGTTAATTAATTAGGTCAAATTTTCGCAATTAAAAAACGTGGCGTGCTAAAGGATAACCAGCAGTGTAGGGTCTGCCCTTTGTTTTTGGTGGTGCTGTTAAGCTGTCATTGCATGAGGTCTTGCTACTGGATGTCTCCCCCATCACCTCTATGGTGAGGTCTTGCTACTGGATGTCTCCCCCATCACCTCCAGGAGGTTAGTTGCCCATCGCAAGCGACGATCGCGATGATGTAACTTGCGCTGTGTTTGGATGATAGTGAGGAAGAAGCTGCGCTGGTCGTCAACCTCCCTCTCTGGTCCCGAGCTACCTTGGGCCAGTGGCAAGTCATAAGTCAAGACGACTGAGGGTAATTCAGGATGCAGGCACTCTGGTTCAGAGCTCAAACCCACATTGTTTCCGTTCATTGCTTTTAGAAGCGAGTGCCTTACCTCTTGACCACAGCCACCCTGAAGGTATGTCAAAATTGACTGGGTGTTTTCCATCACGGTTAAATAAATACCTAGACTTCACAGATATGCAGCCTTTATTTCTCAGACTTAAAAATATCTATCTTCCCTGAAGTAGCTGTATTCAAGTTACCTTCCATGCTGAGCTGTAGTGCTCGCTGTAGAGCTGTGTCATCACTGTCAACCAGTTCTCTGCTGGCTCGTAATGCTTCTGTCAACGCACTGTCATCTGTATCCTCTGTGTTCCCTCCCTCCCAATCCTCCTTATCTGTTAGTAACCTGGGCTTGACCGTCTGGACAGCCGGCATGAGTCGTAACAGCTGATCAGCTTCGCACTCTGGTAACGCACCAGTCACGATGAATATTGAGTAACCTGAGGGGAGCAATGGAGATTAACTTAAGAAAGGTTGGCTTTGAAGGTGGCACACAAGAATTAGTAGTTATCTGACAGAGTGGCTCCTCTTCTACCTTAGTGTGTAAGGTTTTGTTTTCATGTCTCTGTAGCTAATAACTATTGATATGGAAGAAGAGAAACTCAAAGAAGCATTAAACACCCCCGAAAAAAATCTGGGTTTGATAACAAAAAATAACTCTAAAAACAATATCCCATAAGTGATACAAGAACAGAAAATAGACACTTTCATAAATGGGTGTTTGTGCTGAATCAATCAATTCAAGTGTCATCTCTGCAATGAAGGTTCACTGTGATAGACCTTCAAAATACTCTGTCTCTTTGTCTTGACAGTATACTCTGCCAGACTGCCATCTTTTGATGTTGCTCTCCTGCTTACAGAGCTGCCCGCTTCTTGTCCGTCAGCATTCAACCTTCCCCTCGAGTATTGTGTTCAATAAAGTATCGTGTCTTTTTATCCGACCAAAATAATTAACTTGCCAAATTTTAATGTCTGTCAGAATATCTCTACCCATGCCTACTCTCGTCGAGATGTCACTATTTGTTTGTTTTTCTTTCCACGAAATGCGATATATTCCACTGTACAACCACATTTTGATGGCCTCTATTTTGTTTTCCAACTCTTTGTTCATAGTCCATGTTTCTGCACCATATAATATCTGTCCATCGTTGTCGATGTGGGTCACCGACATCATCCATATCACAGCTTATCTTGATGGGTGTGGGTGCGCATTACGGACACCAAAACATCTGATGCATGATGGGCACACAAGGTCTGTAGGTGTTTCCATTGTTCGTGATTTCCTGCTTTGACTCCACTTCTCCAGTTAGATCTGTCTCGCGCAAGATATTTCCAGGTGGTGACATCAGTGAGTCCTTCAGACTGTATTTGAAATGTTTCTTTGGGTGCCCTCTCTCGTGACATCAGTGAGTCCTTCAGACTGTATTTGAAATGTTTCTTTGGGTGCCCTCTCTCGTGACATCAGCGAGTCCTTCAGACTGTATTTGAAATGTTTCTTTGGGTGCCCTCTCTCGTGACATCAGTGAGTCCTTCAGACTGTATTTGAAATGTTTCTTTGGGTGCCCTCTCTCGTGACATCAGCGAGTCCTTCAGACTGTATTTGAAATGTTTCTTTGGGTGCCCTCTCTCGTGACATCAGCGAGTCCTTCAGACTGTATTTGAAATGTTTCTTTGGGTGCCCTCTCTCGTGACATCAGCGAGTTATTCAGACTGTATTTGAAATGTTTCTTTGGGTGCCCTCTCTCGTGACATCAGTGAGGCTGTTTAAGTTGAACCACTGGCGTCCTAGCTTCCGTACGCAGAACCAATGCTGGTGATAGTTACAGATGAAGGCAGACATGTGTCTGTTGAGGAGAAGTGGGTTCAATGAGTCAGTACCTGCAGGATATGTTAGCCGAATATTTTCCTCATGTCCGCAAGCAACTTGCACTCAATGAATAGATGTCGAACTGTTTCATCAGGATTAGAGCAATGTCTGCACAAGGGCAGTTGCTGTGGATTGATGCGATTCAAGTGGCTATTGACTCTGGTATGACCTGTTCGGAACTGAAAGATGAGACTTTGGTCTCTTCTATATAGTTTATTCAAGTCATAGTTACTTTTTGACTGTGACATTTCGCTAAATACACTGCGACCTGTTGTTCCAGCCCCCCACCTGTTCATCCAGATTTCCCGAGTATTATTCTTAATAATTTGTTAATAATACGCCGCTGCGGGTACCAACTTCATTTCCATTGTCTTCTGTCTTGGGCCACATATAATTATCCCATCTGTAGCATGTATAAAATAAAAATATAAAAATAACAATCCAAAATTACATCATTTTTGTGTTAATAACAACGAATAGATCAAGAAAATTGTATATGGAAGAATAACATTTGCCAGTGCCTCGGTGCTACTCAACAATACCAATACATGGTGCATACTAAATGACGTCACTCACTCCATGTAGTTTATAATGGAGTGTTCTTGTGAGTCATTTCATTAGTTTCAATTACAATTACTGTTTCAACTAAGAGTTTTAATATTAAAATGAGGGGACTCTTCTATGATTGAGTGCATATTTATCAAATATCACAGTGAGGGACGTGTGTGTCACTGTGTATGTGTCTGCATATTTTTGGGATTGTCAAATGTCAATTTCATAACTTGAGGCAGTATCTGAGTACACATAAATATTATTATTAATAAACAAACTACCCTCCCCTAGGAGTTTTGAAAGGAATAAACTCAAAACTGGCAACCAATTTTGTTTATGTCTACTAAGTATTATGTATTGACGCATATACAACTACCAAACTAACCGAAGCTAAGTGAAATCCTTTACGTAAAGTGTAACACATCCATTAAAAATTGTTGTGGGTTCATTTAATTTCCCCCCCCCCCCCCCCATATTCTTTATTATTATTGTATGAGAAAGCTTAGCAAGTAACATAATATTATAATAATATATTATATTATGATATAGTTATGATACATACCTATTTAATATTTATATTGGGGGTTGATGTGGTCGAGAGGTAAGGCACTCGCCTCTCAAAGCGATGAACAGAGTGTAGGTTTAAGCCCTGCAGCTTGTTTTTTACATTATATATCTACAGTGCCACTGTAGACTTCGGTGTGGTATCTGACCACACCCATTTATAATTTTTGGTCACTTAGTTTTTTACATGACTTATCATATGTCTTGCCAATGTGAATAGTCTATAGATTAGTTCGGGGCCAGAGAGTGAGGTTGATGACCAGCGCAGCTTCTTTCTCTCTATAAAATAATCAAAATACTGCCTAACTGCCCAGCCCCAAGTTACATCATCAAGACAAAAACTGTCTGATTGTGTCTTTATGATTATCATCACTTGCGATTGATAACTAAATCTAACTCATTTATATTGAATTGTATTATTATTAGTAGTCTAATTAATAATGTTTCTTTGGGTGCCCTCTCTCGTGACATCCCTCCCTCAGCTTGCCGTAGAGGAGCTTTTTTGGGAGCCGTTCGTCTGACACACGAACGAAGTGTCCGACCCATCCTAGTCGTGCTTTTTCTAGCAGTGCATGGATTCCTGCACCATATAAAATTGTTGAATTTATATAAGACATGTCCAGAAGAAAGAGGTTGAAAGGGCCTGATAAGACATGTCCAGAAGAAAGGGGTTGAAATGGCCTGATAAGAATATTAGTGGAACATAATGTGAGGGGAAGATGCTGACATTGGATAGAACACCAGGAAACCAGCTGATAGTATTACAAGGCAGTCTCTGTTCTGGAATACCCAGGGTAAGAGAGGTACAGACAAATCAAAACAGATGTGGATTTGAGATCTTGAGACAAACTTAAGGAAAAATGGAAGATGTTGACAGAGCTGCAGAAGTTGACTCAGGACAACAAGATTGGGCATGTATTGTTGAAGGCATGTGCTTCACAGGAAGCTGACATTTTTGTCTGGTGGTAATCATTGATCTGGAAGTCAAGAAACTTAAAGGCACATTATAACTGAACAAAATCTTGGCTTGACAAAAATACTCTACAAACAATGTCCCATATATGGTACAAGAATAGAAAGAAAAACAGGCACCTCATTTCCTCCGGGATTATAATCTAAAAAAAACAAACTTGAAATTAAATACAAACCTGAAAGCGTGGTACAAGAACAAAAAATATTCATAAACAACAAAGCATAGTTTTAACAGGAAACAAGGGATTATGAGGCTAACGTCTGGTCAGGCAAAACACACTGATCAGAGAATGTTAGCCAGGGTCAGGAGAAATAAACTGGCCAAGACCCTCATCTGACGGGATGATGAGGCTAACATCTGGTCAGGCAAAACACACTGATCAGAGAATGTTAGCCAGGGCCAGGAGAAATATACTGGCCAAGACCCTCACCTGACGGGACGATGAGGCTAACGTCTGGTCAGGCAAAACACACTGATCAGAGAATGTTAGCCAGGGTCAGGAGAAATATACTGGCCAAGACCCTCACCTGACGGGACGATGAGGCTAACGTCTGGTCAGGCAAAACACACTGATCAGAGAATGTTAGCCAGGGTCAGGAGAAATATACTGACCAAGACCCTCACAGGTCTGGCTAACAAGGTGAGGTTCGACATGATCTCCGTAGACATGCAGATGAAGCCAAGCATAGCACAACCGCCTGGAGGACCCCGATCCACCTTCATCAGCACGCTCGAGATGTGAGGAAAGCTACTGCAACCCGTCACTTAACGCTCTTTTCAGTGCGCACATAAGAGTAACCTACTCGTTGTGGGCATTCAAAACAACAACAGGAAACAAGCAGAGGGAGAAGGTTAGAGAAAAGATTCACCGAGGTTGACACAATACTGTGTTTTTCTTCATTTTTAAAAAATGAATTCTTTCTACACAAATCTTAACACAACCTTGACCTTGTGAGTTCTAGCACTGACCTTCCTGCCGGAGCTGTGTAAGAAACAAAGACAAGTAAGTGTCCGAGATTAATTCTGGTCCTGAAAGCAGGCTGTTTAAGTTGAACCACTGGCGTCCTAGCTTCCGTACGCAGAACCAATGCTGGTGATAGTTACAGATGAAGGCAGACATGTGTCTGTTGAGGAGAAGTGGGTTCAATGAGTCAGTACCTGCAGGATATGTTAGCCGTCAGGTGCCACTAACAGGTTTTTATCAGGTCAGGGTTTACCTAACATGGTATGCCTAACCGATTTTTATCAGGTCAGGGTTTGCATAACAGGTTTTTATCAGGTCAGGATTTGCCTAACAGGTTCTTATCAGGTCAGGGTTTGCCTAACAGGTTCTTATCAGGTCAGGGTTTGCCTAACAGGTTTTCATCATATAAGAGTTTATCTAACAGATTTGTATCTGGTGAGGGTTTGCCTAACAGATCTGTATCTTGTGAGGGTTTGAATAACCTATTTTTATCAGGTGAGAGTTTACCTAACATTTTTTATCAGGTGATGGTTTACCTAACCTGATATACAAACCCCATATCTTCCCAAGTTTGGAACCCATGTCCACTGAGTCAGAAGACTTGTATGGAAGCTGTTGGGCCATCATCTCCTCCCAGTTTGCCATCTATGTTTCTAATTGTGTCAACTGAATTTCGGGATGGACCTATGATATTTAAATACTTCTGAGGGGACGGCGTGGCCTAGTGGTTAAGTGGCACAGCTCACAAACCGAAGGTGCTAGGTTCGATCCCCATCACAGCACCGGCCGTTACCCAGGGGAAGCAAACCCTTAGAAAATGCAGGAGGAAGCAGACCCTTACATAAAATGCATGCTGAAGTCGGATGCACTGGGCCGACAGGCACAAATAAAAACACAGTGCAACGCACACCGCCTTGGGGATTAGAAAAATAAGGCGAATGCAAATATAAAAAAACAAAAAAACTTCTGCACTGCCAACAAAGACTGCTACACAAATCTGATCAATACTTATGCCTAAATAACCTTTCTTCTTCGTTTGTCCTGAAATGGATGTTGTGCTATTGTTTACAGCGACGCTGCAATATCTGCGCTTTCCAGCCCGCCACATTCTGTTTCAGTACATCACATTTTTGGGAATGGAGTTGGGAACTCTCAGCCAGCTTGCACAGGTGCAGCCTGTATCCAGAGCCACCACTTTCTAATAATAAACATACGCATAAGGTCAGGTCCTTTTGAAAACCTATTGGCAACTGTCAAAAGAAGGAAGCTCGCTTGGTACAGGCAGATATCAAGATCAAACTGGTCCTGCAAATACGATTCTCCGCGGAAAGGTGCAACGCAGACGACGAAGAGGCCGGCCCAAAAAGAGATGGGAGGACAACATAAAAGCATGGACCAGTCTCCGACTAGAAGAGTCACAGGCAGCGGCATCTGACAGAGAGGGGTGGCGTGGAGTTGTGAGGCTGTCTTCATGTGTGCCCCAACGACCTCACCAGTTATGGGATGACCTGACCTGTTGTTGAACACCCACAACGAGTAAGTTGACTCTTTTGTGAGCCATGAAAAGGACGTTAAGTGGAGGGTTGCAGTAGCTTTCCTCACATCCCGAGTGTGCTGATGAACGTGTACTGCAGGCCTTTAGGCGGTGGTTGTGCTATGCTTGGCTTCATCTGCGTGGCACTCACTTCTACGGTAATCACATCGATCCATATCTTGTCAGCCAGGCGACTTTGAAAACAGCGTGTTTCCAGGGAACGCTACATGGAAGAGAGATTGTGGTCTTAATGAGTGTACATGACATCCTGGTCAGTATGTTGTGCCTGACTGAACTAGCATCTCAGTTCCCCAGGAGGACAACATAAAAGAATGGATTAATCTCCAACCAGAGGCGGCACAGGCAACGGCCACTGACAGAGACGTTGTGGGAATGTCTTCATATAACCATAACGACCTCACTGGTTGCGGGATGACCTGACCTGACAAGGTAGAATATACTGGAGAACTACCTTATCCAAGTGGTAATTCTTACTTACTTCCCCTGTCCTGTGCACAGACATCATGTTTCCAATGTTTGGCCATGTGGGTTCCCCTTCTTCTTCTTCTGCGTTCGTTCTCAATCTCCCGCTACCAAACCTTGAAAGGGCTTAAGTAGCAGAACGGAATGTGTTGTGTCGTAGTTTACAGCTTGACTGCGATATTTGCACCTTTTGGTCCAACACATCCGACTTCAGAAATAATTTTTTGAGTGCTGGGTTAGCATTCCGTCTTCGATCCCTTCTCCTTAGCCAGGCTGCCCTGCTGCAGCCTGTTATCCAGGATCACCGCGTGGAGGTGTAGAAGGGTATTGGCAGCTCTGGTTCGCTGGCCCTGGCGCTAGCAGTCAATGGGTAACTGACCACTGCAGCTCATGCGCTGCTCAGCGTCATGATCCCGGGTTCCCCTTCAACATGTCATCCGATTGCCAGTTTCCAGAAGGTTTGGGCAGATAATCTGGGTCTTGTGTTCCTCCAGTCGCATGTCTCATCATCCCTGTATCCCAATCTCTTTCAGTTCTTCCCACATCATGATACACCAGTTCCAAGTCTATTTAGTGACCTCCGTGTTGCTTTAGGCAAGTTATGTGTAGGTACAGGTACCTCCTTAACTCAGACCAGAGAAACTGTCAGTTCATTCCATTTTTGGAGGTGCCGTTTTCCAAGTCTATCCTGTGTGTGTGTGTGTGTGTGTGTGTGTGGGGGGGGCGCCCTGTGTTGACTGTAAGAAACTTTGTCCACAGTTCAGTCTTGCGCACTGAGAGGGGTCTGAGGTGAAAAGCACATACTTGGTTTTGCTGGGGTCTGAAGCGATTTTCTGGTAATATACAGCAGGTCATCATGAGCACTTGTAAGTGGTGTGGGTTCAATCTCTTCAAAACCATTTCCCTGTACAGCGACAGCTAAGTCGTCAACACAAATGAATGTTGTTATAGCTAATAAGATGCTTCCTTGAGCCAGGCTGTTTGTTCATTCCCCGCGACATTCTGCAAGAGATATTTGATGAGGTTAGTGAGATGCCAATCATTTGTCATAGAAAACAGCTTTGTCAGCAGCTTCTGCTGGTTGAGTGTCATATGCTGGACTTCATTGACAAAAGTCACTTCTGTGATCTGCCTGCATTCATATCTGTCCACGATTAGCTGTGCCTACTGTAACATGATCTACCAGATATCTTCTTCTTCGAACGCTGTCAGACGTCAACCTTTATTTTTTCGAAAAAAGCAGCGGTATCTATCTGATTTGAAACCTGCTTGTTTGTTGATAAGCTTCTTGTCTATCAAGTCGGTGATCTGGTTCGGGACCATCTTTTCATAAACCTTATATGGATGGCATAGTAATGACACCGGTTGGAAATTCTTAGGTTCTGTAGGGATTTTTGTCTAGTTTGTTTCAACACAACCATGTGGGATCTTCCTCCAGATTTTATAGACTTGCATGTGTGAAAAATTTGTTGCAGTCATTTCATAGTTTCTGGTGCAAATGTTTAATTTGTTCTGTTCTCAAATCATCAGGACCTGCTGGTTTATTGTTTTTCATTTGATGTATTGCATCATTTAATTCCACTATGGAGATGACCGTTCCAAGTAAGTCATTGTCATTTTTATAATCCTGCTGGATCTCAATTTTCTATGGTTTTTTTTTAGTGATATTCCTGTCCTGCGGTAACTGCTGGGTTATTTGGTTTGGGCTAACTTGCATTATGCCAGTGAGAGCACTTGCTGGAACATTCATTCTTGATAAGTTTCCAGTGTTGGCTGTTTTGTTTTATGTCCACATCCTGCCGAAGACAGATGTGTCAGACAGAACGGTGCAAATATTGCAGTCAAGTTGTAAACTAGCGACACAACACATTACATTCTCTGGACTACATCCTGCTACTTGCAAAACCCTGTTCATGGCTAGGTTGCGGGAGATTGAGAACAAACGCAGAAGAAGATGTCTAGATCTTCCACAAAGTGTTGCCATTTTTCTGTTTTCGAGTCTGAAATCGTATGTAGATCTTCCCTAACCTGGGTGGCCTCCTATAAGGTGTTACTTTTAAACAGTTCTTGGTATTGCTCGTATAGTGCCTTTGAGTATGTGTTTAAGGCCAGAAATATACTTGGTTCTGCAGCAACTCTGTATGTGACATCTGGAGATCCTTGATATCCACATAAGCCTTGTATATTGTGGGGGCTGGTTACAGTTTATACATCTCTTTGGCTATGTCATGGGTGAATGAACCCATTTTACTCATTCTATGTTAAAGCGTCTTTTGAAAGGTGCAGTCTCAGGTTTGACATCTGCTGTAACGCTGTACTAGATGGGCGTGTACTAGATGGGCGTGTACTAGACTGGCCTGTACTAGACAGGCCTATACTAGACTGGCCTGTGCTGCATCCGTGGTATAGACTCCTCTACAGATTTTGACACTTGATGTATTGTCTTGTTTACAAATATGTTATCAGAATTGTATCCTCTTCGCCATCCGCAGCTATTAAAAGATGGTGGTACCTTTGGGCCATGTAAGAGCTCTAATCTGTTCTACTCTGCCTAGTTCTCCAGCTCCTTGCCCTACACATCTGACTCATTGTACCGCCATGCAGTGCCGTTATAGTTAAAATCTCCCATAATTATTTCGTGATCTGAAATTATCAGGCGTTTCAAAGACAAAAGTTGTATTTGGGTGGCTTATATACAGATGCTGTTGTGCATTATTGGGTTTGAATTGTCAGGGTCTCTGTTCTTGTGATTTCAAATGCCCTCAATGAGTTCAATTACTCTTTTGCGAGTACTGAAAAAGACGTCAAGTGGCGGGTTGTTGTAGCTTTCCTCACGTCCCGAGCATGCTGATGAAAGTAGACCAAGGCCCTCCAGGCAGTTGTGCTACGCTTGGTTTCATCTGCGTGATGTTCACTATTGCATGGATCATGTCGATCTCCACCTCGTTAGCTAGGCTCCATAAAAACAGCCCGTTTCCAGGGCGGAATGCGAGTAAGTCGAGGTGGGGGGTGTCTTGGCCAGTATATTTTGCCTGACCTTGACTAACATGTCTGACCAATATGTTGTGCCTGACCAGACGTTAGTCTTCCTCCCCTGAGGATCTCTGTATTGTCACTGAAGGTTAGGCTCACCATTCTTGTCTAGGGCCTGAGTAGAATGCTGGCAGGGCAGAATAGGACCTGTAAATGTCCAAGCTGGCAGCAACAGCAAATAAGACAAGGTATGCATGGGACTAACAACCTCATCATACAAAATGAATCACTACTGGAATAGAGCAGTGTCAGTGTTTTGTTGGAACAGGCTCCATGTAAGAGGACCAGCTGCAGTGGTCATCCTATACTTCACCTAAAGCTGAATAAAGACAATGAAAATAACTTTTAGTACTATGAAGATATCTAACATTGAACGGACAGAGCTAGACAGCAACACTTCGCTTGGCTGCTTACGTGGGGTCTGCTCTGGCTTGTTCTGAAACTGGGTCCTGGCTGTTGTATAGGACCATATCCAGGCCCCAGACCGACAATGCCTCAGTGATTACTTGAACAGAAAAAAATCCACTGTCGTCAAAGTTACTTGATGGCTCCTAGCAGGACAAAAATGCGTTAAGATAAACCACAACTAACTTGAGCAAATGTTTCATAATTTTTTTTAATGCAGCACTGAGTAGATGAATGATTAAAGTGTTTGTTTCCTGTGGCAAAGGACCAGGGCTTGGTCGCCGTTTTTTATAACCTCCAGTCTACCCAGCTGTAAAACAAGTACCTGACTTATGGTTGTGGAAGGCAATACAATAAGGTAGGAAACTGATCTCTCCACCCCAGAAAACATTTAGATTTAGTACAGGGTATAGGAAGGAAACGTGTCATTCCACCCTAGAGAAAGTATAGATCTAGTACAGGGTACAGGAAGGGAATGTGTCATTCCACCCTAGAGAAAGTATAGATCTAGTACAGGGTTCAGGAAGGGAATGTCTCATTCCACCCTAGAAAAAGTATAGATTTAGTACAGGGTATAGGAAGGGAATGTGTCATTCCACCCCAGAGAAAGTATAGATTTAGTACAGGGTTCAGGAAGGGAATGTCTCATTCCACCCTAGAAAAAGTATAGATTTAGTACAGGGTATAGGAAGGGAATGTCTCATTCCACCCTAGAAAAAGTATAGATTTAGTAAAGGGTACAGGAAGGGAATGTGTCATTCCACCCCAGAAAAAGTTTAGATTTTGTACAGGAAAAGAAAATTCGAAGCTGCGTATTTATCAGTCGTGTGTGATTTCTGTGCTAATGTATGGAGCCGAAAACTGGACTCTGTATCGTAGAAGATATCTGAGACCTGGTACAGTAAAGGAACTATTGACCCCAGCATTTAAGAAATCTGAGACCTGGTACAGTAAAGGAACTATTGACCCCAGCATTTAAGAAAGCTAAGACCTGGTCATTTCCCCCACTATCTTCATAATATTCATCAACAACATTGCTGAGACACTTTCCAAGCACTTCTCAACAGCTCTCCGTGCTGATGACTTTGCAGCCTGGAGTGCTGCTAAGAACCTGACTACTGTAAAATACAATGCAGACAGCACTAAACATGATTGGCAACTGCACATCTGATTTGGGAGTACAGATTCGCCCCTTGACAACAGTAGCAGCCTGCTTCTCGCTGCCAATGAGGGCAGGCTTGCATTTGCTTGGGGGCAAGGCTGAGTGTGCGACTCACAAGGAGGCCACACCTAAATGCCATTGAGAAAAAGGCTACAGAAAGGCTTTCCCTCATGAAGAAGCTGGCTGCTGGCACAAGCAAAGAGAGGCAAAGGCTATCACCCATGATCAGTATGGCTCAAAATGGAGGAGAGAAATGGACATGGGCACCAGCTCCACAGACACCAACAAACCATCATCTTTCACTTGAGAATAGACCTCTGCAGACTATTAGACCACCTATGCCAGCTCAAGACATCACAAACAAGTGAGTGCCCAAGTGTGACCAGGGTTCAGACCCTCAGAAATATCCTGCAGGACTGCCCAGCATACAGACCCGGCCACAGGGAGCAGAGCTGTGGAGCTGCCACCCAGACCTGGAGAGTACTGCGGACTTCATCTTAGTGACTGAACTACAGATCTAGCAGAACCAAAACACCTTAATGCAGAATGAGGAGAAAAATTAAGATGGGCAAGAAAGAAAGCATTCAATATTTTCTGCCCGTAATGGAATCATGCAACTAAACTTTCAATTGAAAAAAAGATTTCAACATAAGATTGGATGCTGAAGATGCAGCACGGTGAATGAGCTGACAGCAGCAAGCGAACCACAGCTGATAAAGACCCTATTCCGCCTTCACATGGCGGCCCTGGAAACAGGCTGCACTGTTGAAGTCTGACTAAAAGAATAGGGATTGGGGTGGGAAGGCACCAGAAACAGCCAACTGAAACCAAACGTGTTGGGCTGAATGGTGCAGACATCGCAACCTCGCTGGTAACTATGACACAACATTCTTTTCAGCACCAAAGTCAAAGAACACAAGATTGGATCTCGAGTTCAAACATAACAAAACATCTATAGGCCTAGTCATTGGAAGATAATGGACAGAAGATAACAGGGAACTTTCAACAGCTTATAGGGGACGGCGTGGGCTAGTGGTTAAGTGACACGGTTCACAACTGGCCGTTATCCCAGGGAAGCAAACCCTTAGAAAATGCAGGAGGAAGCAGACCTTTACATAAAATGCATGCTGAAGTCGGATGCACTATGCCAACAGGTAGAAAATAAAAACGATAATGCAATGCACACCGCCTTGGGAAATAGATAAATAAGGCGAACGCAAATAAAACAAATTTTTGTTAACAGCTTATAGAAGTTAATCTGATAGTTTCTCAGCCAACTAGACTAATACTGTTATAATCAAGGAGACAAAGATACAGCAGTGAATGAGCAGACGACAGCCAGCGACTTATATCTGGCTGTTTGTGTCAGGGTCAGCAAACCATAGTTTTCCAAGAGCCTATTCTGTCTCAAAGTGGTGGCCCTGGAAATAGACTGTACTAATGTAGTCTGGCTGGCTGAGCATAGGGATCAAAGAGGGAAAGAAAACCCAGTCCCAGAAATGCAGTGCTGATACTGGATGTGGTGGGCCAAGAGGCACAGATATCGCAGCCTCGCTGAAAACTATGATACATCACAACGTTCATCTTTGGATGAACACTGAAGAAAAAGAAATCAAAGGGAGACTTAACTTACTTATAAAGGTAATCTCATAGCAGACACTGTTGTTGGGGATGAAGTGTAAGAGACTTCATTGTACGAGGCCACAGACTGTGGTATGAGGTGGGGTGTCCAGTTCCCTACTTGCCGCCTTTCCTTCCCTAACAGTAAGCCAGGCAACCATTTACAGCTGGGTCAACTGGAGAATGCCAGTAACGAGAATTGAACTTCAAACCCTTGACATGAAAATACAGTGATCTACTACTATACCAATCAAACACTCTTAAACCGTATACACATCTTGATATCTAACTGATGTTATCTTTAGCGCAAATCATAATGTTTTCTCTTTTTTTATTTTAACCTTTATGGTGTCAATGCAGTAATTTTTTAGTACTCACCTCAATAAATTGTTGATCTTTAACCAGTATGGTGTCAATGCAGTAATTTTTGAGTACTCACCTCAATAAATCGTTGATATTCATTGGTGCCAATGCCACCCTCTGCCATTCGGTCTCGTTCTCTGTCATCTAACCTGCGACCAATCTGTGCTAAATCAACTGCACTAAAGTACTGATTCTGAAGTAGAGCATTCAAGCAGTGTTGTGCGCAGAGAGAACCTTCCTGCTGTTGTGTGGAGGAAAAAACAAAGAAATTTGACTTTCAGAAACAAGTTGTTGTTATTATCCCGTAGCTAATGAGCAAACCTGCTCTTGGCAGCCCAATGCCATTCTGATATAGATAGTCCTCTTCAGTTGTGTCACTGCTCCGTACAGTGTGTTGGTAATTGTCGGCAGTGCTTGTAAGAATATTTTCCTCATGTCCGCAAGCAACTTGCACTCAATGAATAGATGTCGAACTGTTTCCTCAGGATTAGAGCAATGTCTGCACAAGGGCAGTTGCTGTGGATTGATGCGATTCAAGTGGCTATTGACTCTAGTATGACCTGTTCGGAACTGAAAGATGAGACTTTGATCTCTTCTATATAGTTTATTCAAGTCATAGTTACTTTTTGACTGTGACATTTCGCTAAATACACTGCGACCTGTTGTTCCAGCCCCCCACCTGTTCATCCAGATTTCCCGAGTATTATTCTTAATAATTCGTTAATAATACGCCGCTGCGGGTACCAACTTCATTTCCATTGTCTGCTGTCTTGGGCCACATATAATTATCCCATCTGTAGCATGTATAAAATAAAAATATAAAAATAACAATCCAAAATTACATCATTTTTGTGTTAATAACAACGAATAGATCAAGAAAATTGTATATGGAAGAATAACATTTGCCAGTGCCTCGGTGCTACTCAACAATACCAATACATGGTGCATACTAAATGACGTCACTCACTCCATGTAGTTTATAATGGAGTGTTCTTGTGAGTCATTTCATTAGTTTCAATTACAATTACTGTTTCAACTAAGAGTTTTAATATTAAAATGAGGGGACTCTTCTATGATTGAGTGCATATTTATCAAATATCACAGTGAGGGACGTGTGTGTCGCTGTGTATGTGTCTGCATATTTTTGGGATTGTCAAATGTCAATTTCATAACTTGAGGCAGTATCTGAGTACACATAAATATTATTATTAATAAACAAACTACCCTCCCCTAGGAGTTTTGAAAGGAATAAACTCAAAACTGGCAACCAATTTTGTTTATGTCTACTAAGTATTATGTATTGACGCATATACAACTACCAAACCAAACTAACCGAAGCTAAGTGAAATCCTTTACGTAAAGTGTAACACATCCATTAAAAATTGTTGTGGGTTCATTTAATTCCCCCCCCCCCCATATTCTTTATTATTATTGTATGAGTAAGCTTAGCAAGTAACATAATATTATAATAATATATTATATTATGATATAGTTATGATACATACCTATTTAATATTTATATTGGGGGTTGATGTGGTCGAGAGGTAAGGCACTCGCCTCTCAAAGCGATGAACGGAGTGTAGGTTTAAGCCCTGCAGCTTGTTTTTTACATTATATATCTACAGTGCCACTGTAGACTTCGGTGTGGTATCTGACCACACCCATTTATAATTTTTGGTCACTTAGTTTTTTACATGACTTATCATATGTCTTGCCAATGTGAATAGTCTATAGATTAGTTCGGGGCCAGAGAGTGAGGTTGATGACCAGCGCAGCTTCTTTCTCTCTATAAAATAATCAAAATACTGCCTAACTGCCCAGCCCCAAGTTACATCATCAAGACAAAAACTGTCTGATTGTGTCTTTATGATTATCATCACTTGCGATTGATAACTAAATCTAACTCATTTATATTGAATTGTATTATTATTAGTAGTCTAATTAATAATTTCATTATGATCAATGATGTTTGTCACTTTGTGTCTCCAATCCCTCGGGGTAGAATAATCAGCTTATATTACTATCACACTATCACATATTTTCCTAATGCAAACTTGAAACTAAAACTTAACAAGGAGTTTCAATACAGTTCGGTTAATATGATTGAATAACAACAACAATACATTCTATGATTCTTGTAAGGATGATTTCAATAATTTCATTTATTTATCATTACGATTCGGATTATCGACATCGGGTAACAAGGTATAACACACTATGAACCTTCTTTTCAAATGTGATTTCCCGCTAACGCTGTATATACACGAAGCTCAGTTTATACTAGAATGAGGCGTTCTCTCTTTAAATATTGCTGGCTAGGAAATCAGAGCAACAACTTCGTATAGATACACCCACCTTTTCGTGAAATATAGTTTCCATGTTGATTGATTATGGAGAACTCTCTTGAGATGAGTATTACTTTCAGCTAAACCGGAACTAGTCTAGTCACTATGGCGTCCCCTTTCCTACACTGTCTGCATGAACAGTTCAATTCAAAGTATAGGAAGGCTTCCATTGAGTGAAGATAAACTGTTTCTTTTTTTGTTCTGTTCCTAAAAATCGACTTTACTACACTCCAGGCATACCCATATATGCACAGTCACTCTCCGTATATGGCGAATGATGTGGGGACTGATGGTAGCTGCAGTTCTTTGATTGTACACACTTCTGCTCCGTCCTCTTTTGCGTCCCAGTTATCGAACCTCGCTCGTTCGATATCAAAGATCTTAATTTAACTTCATTATTCTGGTTTAGAAGGCTCTACAGAATCTGCGTACAACCAGTTTATTCCATTCCACCAATACTAAAGTTAACTGTATGCATCACAATTTATTTTTGAATGCATTAACTGATCATGCCTCCACCACATCCTGGGACAATGCATTCCAAGCATTAACCATGCTCTGGTTTAATCTGGACCTGCCTTTAAACACTTTGAAGTTATGCCCTCTTGTTCTTGTAGCCGGTTGTACTTTGAAAAATGTGTTATAGTCTAATTTGCCCTTTCCTTTAATTATCTTATAAATATTTTTTAAATCACATCCAATTCTTCTCTGTTTTAGATACGGCAGACCAGTTTTTCTTAAGAGTCTCTCCTCATAACTGGAATTCCACTATAAGTTTTGAAGCTCTTCCTTGTATTATTTACATCATGTTTATATCCCTTCTACCCAGAACCGTTTCTAGGTCAGTCTAGGTGTTTTGCCGCCCTAGACGAGAACTGAAAAATGCCGCCCCCTCCCTTTTCCTACCATCACTGACATCCAGACTAGACGAATTCATGTATTAGATATAAAAGAACGTGTATTCAACTTGTATAATATAACATTAATAGTAACTTATCTCTTTTTTATGAAACACGAATTTCACTTACCTTTTAGATATGTTGAGAGAGAAGTACAAAACCTAGCTCTTGGTCGATCATAAAAAATAAATAATTAATAGTAACATTAAATACATCAACAGAACCAACATTTTTCCTCTATTTCATTTGTTTTCTCCTAATTTGCTCTATTTTTTCGCTGTTTGATTTCAAATGAGAGACTTCGTTGCCTAGGGGTTTCACAGTCCAAACATTCCGAGTTCGATTCCCGCTTGTGTCCAGTTTGGCAGACACTGGTAATTGGCGCCAGTGAAGCCAGGATGTCCGTAATTGTCGCCTGTGAATCCAGGATGTACGTAATTGACGCCTGTGAATCCAGGATGTCCGTAATTGACGCAAGTGAAGCCAGGATGTCCGTTTTAGGCGCATTTGAAGCCATGATGTCAGCTCTTTCGTTGCCCTGAACCTTAGAATGACATGGGCAGTAGATCCAGACCAGCCGCTACATATTGATGCCTTTGCAGCTGACATCCACTCGTGCCTTAGCCCACCATGCTGTACCTACCGAAGCAAAGCTTTGTAGTTTGACACGACGACTGAACCTGAGGTCTCAGAATCCATATCAGAGCTGCAGTCACTGCTTCGATCTACATTCTCGTTGCTGTATACTCTGTTCTGTTCAACGATGACCTGAACTCTCACTCTATTCGAGAATTCCCAACCAGCACTTGGTACAAACAATGGCATCACCTCTCGATATATATATATATATATATATATATATATATATATATATATATATATATATATATATATATATATATATATATATATATATATATATATAAACGACATCACTAAATGCTGCCATCAGCATGTCTCAAACAGCTTGCATGCAGGTGACTTTGATGTATGAACAGCCACAGAACACACAACAATAGCCTCATACTTGCTCTAAAACTTTGCTGTATGAACAGCCACAGAACACACAACAATAGCCTCATACTTGCTCTAAAACTTTGATGTATGAACAGCCACAGAACACACAACAACAGCCTCATACTTGCTCTAAAACTTTGATGTATGAACAGCCACAGAACACACAACAACAGCCTCATACTTGCTCTAAAACTTTGTTGTATGAACAGCCACAGAACACACAACAATAGCCTCATACTTGCTCTAAAACTTTGATGTATGAACAGCCACAGAACACACAACAATAGCCTCATACTTGCTCTAAAACTTTGCTGTATGAACAGCCACAGAACACACAACAATAGCCTCATACTTGCTCTAAAACTTTGCTGTATGGACAGCCACAGAACACACAACAATAGCCTCATACTTGCTCTAAAACTTTGATGTATGAACAGCCACAGAACACACAACAATAGCCTCATACTTGCTCTAAAACGTTGATGTATGAACAGCCACAGAACACACAACAACAGCCTCATATTTGCTCTAAAACTTTGATGTATGAACAGCCACAGAACACACAACAATAGCCTCATACTTGCTCTAAAACTTTGATGTATGAACAGCCACAGAACATGCAACAATAGCCTCATACTTGCTCTAAAACTTTGATGTATGGACAGCCACAGAACACACAACAATAGCCTCATACTTGCTCTAAAACTTTGCTGTATGGACAGCCACAGAACACACAACAATAGCCTCATACTTGCTCCAAAACTTTGATGTATGGACAGCCACAGAGCACACAACAATAGCCTCATACTTGCTCTAAAACTTTGCTGTATGGACAGCCACAGAACACACAACAATAGCCTCATACTTGCTCCAAAACTTTGCTGTATGGACAGCCACAGAACACACAACAATAGCCTCATACTTGCTCTAAAACTTTGATGTATGGACAGCCACAGAACACACAACAATAGCCTCATACTTGCTCTAAAACTTTGATGTATGGACAGCCACAGAACACACAACAATAGCCTCATACTTGCTCCAAAACTTTGCTGTATGGACAGCCACAGAACACACAACAACAGCCTCATACTTGCTCTAAAACTTTGCTGTATGGACAGCCACAGAACACACAACAATAGCCTCATACTTGCTCCAAAACTTTGATGTATGAACAGCCACAGAACACACAACAATAGCCTCATACTTGCTCCAAAACTTTGATGTATGAACAGCCACAGAACACACAACAATAGCCTCATACTTGCTCCAAAACGTTGATGTATGAACAGCCACAGAACACACAACAACAGCCTCATACTTGCTCTAAAACTTTGCTGTATGGACAGCCACAGAACACACAACAATAGCCTCATACTTGCTCCAAAACTTTGTTGTATGGACAGCCACAGAACACACAACAATAGTCTCATACTTGCTCTAAAACTTTGATGTATGAACAGCCACAGAACACACAACAATAGCCTCATACTTGCTCTAAAACGTTGATGTATGAACAGCCACAGAACATGCAACAATAGCCTCATACTTGCTCTAAAACCTTGATGTATGAACAGCCACAGAACATGCAACAATAGCCTCATACTTGCTCTAAAACCTTGATGTATGAACAGCCACAGAACATGCAACAATAGCCTCATACTTGCTCTAAAACCTTGATGTATGAACAGCCACAGAACATGCAACAATAGCCTCATACTTGCTCTAAAACCTTGATGTATGAACAGCCACAGAACATGCAACAATAGCCTCATACTTGCTCTAAAACCTTGATGTATGAACAGCCACAGAACATGCAACAATAGCCTCATACTTGCTCTAAAAGACAGTAGAAAAGGTGGAGAACTGGACAAAAGAGCGGGGACTGAAAATCAACCACACCAAAACCTTCACCATTCTCTTATCCCTCTCCCCTAAAAACAGACAATAACAATACAGATAGGAAACTAACAAATACCCTAGTTGGACACACCCACATTCCTTGGAGTCAGATTTGATTCGAAACTCACAAGAAAGCCACATATAAAGACAGTCCAGACAAGGAAACCAGCACAGAGAATACAAGCCAGAAAATGTCAGCATAGACAAATTTAGCAGAGATGGGCAGACAAAGATCTTCAGACTCAGAACGGGCATTGCAGACTCAAGGACCACCTCCACATAATGGGACTCGTAGACCATGCCAGGTGCTACTGTGGAACAAACATCAGAACATATCCTGCAGGTCTGTCCTACTTATGCAGACCAAAGAGAGGCAGTCTGGCCCGGAGAAGCAACCATGCTTAAAAAGCTGTGGGGCACTGGCGAAGACCTAAAACGCACAGTCTCCTTCGTGAACCTCACGAAACTAGAAGTATAGCATCAGCTGATCATGAACCTCACCGGTCTAGAAGTATAGCATCAGCTGATCATGAACCTCACCGGTCTAGAAGTATAGCATCAGCTGATCATGAACCTCACCGGTCTAGAAGTATAGCATCAGCTGATCATGAACCTCACCGGTCTAGAAGTATAGCATCAGCTGATCGTAAGCCTCATTGGTCTAGCCGTATTGCATCAGTTGATCGTGAACCTCACCGGTCTAGAAGTATAGCATCAGCTGATCATGAACCTCACCGGTCTAGAAGTATAGCATCAGCTGATCATGAACCTCACCGGTCTAGAAGTATAGCATCAGCTGATCATGAACCTCACCGGTCTAGAAGTATAGCATCAGCTGATCGTAAGCCTCATTGGTCTAGCCGTATTGCATCAGTTGATCGTGAACCTCACCGGTCTAGAAGTATAGCATCAGTTGATCGCAAACCTCACCGGTCTATAAGTATAGCATCAGCTGATCGTAAGCCTCATTGGTCTAGACGTATAGCATCAGCTGATCGCGAACCTCACCGGTCTAGAAGTATAGCATCAGTTGATCGCGAACCTCACCGGTCTAGAAGTATATCATCAGCTGATCGAAGAAGAAGTAGAGGAGGAGATGTCATCACAGTACCGTATGTTGTCATTTATGAGCTTGCTAATCTCCACCTCTGCCCTCTCGCACCATCTTCTGCCTAGGGTTATGATGACTGGTAATCTTCTTCTTCTTCAAAATGTGTCCAACATTATTCATGTTCCTTATACCGGCACTGAGTTCAAACAACATGAAGGGCCCCAAACACGTCAAGTTCAGACGTTAGCATCGACAAGAAACAACACAGTCACACGGTAACCGAAACCCTACCTCGAACAGCTGAGCGATGACCTTGCCAGAATACTCGAATGGAAAACACCACACAACTAACTAGCAACTAATCTAATGGAAACATACAACGTGGTGATATGGATACAAGCAGAAGTCGTAACCCAAACATAAATTCCAGTCAAATTCGTGTCCTGGCATCAGCCCCGAAGGACTAACACCAGAGCAAATTCAGACTCGCAGCCGGTAAGGCGCCATATTGAACTTTTTGTGGGAGTTAATTCTTAACAACGTTTCGTTGGTTACAGTGGCTCCTCTTACATCCTGAGGTGGTGTACTTGAGATGCTGGGCGGAATGCAAGGCTCCTTAGTAAGCTTACCACGTTGGACACACATTCTGTTTACAGGAGTACGAAAGAGAAGGACGTGAGTGGTGGGGTCTTGTTAAGTATGTTTCACCTGAATGTAAAATGAGCCAATAATTGGTGCTTTTGAAGCTGTCACCACTATCCCGAATCAGCAATTCACAAACTGCGAGAATTTAAGGGCCGAGCGGATGACATGACGCAGCAAGGTGATGTGTAATCAAAGAGCGACAAATCAGTATTCACACTTTCACCATTATCAGAGAAAGATATATATATATATATATATATATATATATATATATATATATATATAGAGAGAGAGAGAGAGAGAGAGAGATAGAGCGAGAGAGTAAGCACCTATGGGTATACCCAGAGTGCAATGAAGTCGATTCTTAGGACCAGAATAAAACAGAATAGTCCCAGTTCCTTGTGCTTAGTCCGTGTTTTTTTGTTTACCAAGGGCAGTGACTCTAAACCAACCTAACGTATGTTGACTTGATCAGACGTATGTGGCGAGTAATCATCAGAGAATTGATTTATGAAAGTGAATAAGAAGTCCTTGATCTGTCAGAATGACAACATATAACAGAATGCCTGATTTGATAAGCAGTAGTGTTACTATTGAAGGTTTGTTGTCATATTTTGGTAAATTACAATTTACATTAGACTAGTATTAGCTGCCTTCTTGGCCCTGCTTGGCATGGAATAAAAAAGAAAAATAACAACACGTAAGCGGTAAGGTAGTCGAAACTTAGTCTGGTAGTAGCAATTACAGCGACATATCACTGAACTCACCACTGGACAACATTGATGGAGTCATTCTGAGAATTCGAATATCTTATTCTCAGCCATTGATTGAAATGATTGATAGAAGTTAGACTAAATACTATTAAAATTGATATTATAAATTATCATATTATGGGCATGGCTAGATCTAAACTATCTTGTATACGAGAACTAGTATAAGTATCGGTCAGTACGATAGTGAGTGGAACCTACGTACATTATTTTGTAATATTATATATTTATAAAGATTCTGAAATCCTTTATATATAAAATAATTTATATTCATGAGGTGATAATCACATGATAACAGATAATCACAATGTGCCTGGGCTGTTTTGATGAGACTATGAGTGTTAACTGTAGTATGAACGTAATCGTCAAGTACAGTAATGTCAATTAATAATTAATTTTATGTGTCTCGTACCTACTATGTAATTGTAATGTTGCTACAATGTAGCCTTTGTGAAGTTTGTTTTGTCTAGAGGACGAACCGAGTAACTGCTCAGCACTTTCATTAGCCACTTTAGCTAGCTTCAGTATTTCTCTTGGTGTATCCTGTTCTATCACAATAATTACTACGTTTGTTTTGTCGAGGAGGAACTGAAATATAATTTATAATATTTACAGCAGTAATCACATGTTGGCTCTTCTATAGTAAAGTAGACTGTTCCAAGTTTTGTTTATTGGTATTTCTAGCTTGCCCTTGATTTGACATTTATTGGTGGGTCCCTTGAGTGAGTCCCTTCCTGCTACTATTCTATGATTTCTGTACACTCCTCCTGTATGATCTTTTTAACAATACTCTTTGGTTCAGATTGTTCTAGGTCAGTTTTTTCATTTCTTCCCTCTTTTGACTGCTTTATCTGCAAGTTCGTTGCATTTTTGTCCTGCATGTGTTGGTATCCACACAGTTGCAACCCTGCTTATCATAAGCCGTAATTTACGAATGGCCGTATAGATCTTTCGCTCATCTACATACTTATCCTGTTCAATAGATATAGTCTGAACAGGAGACTTGACTTTTCGCAGCAAACTAGTGGTTGAGGGATCTCTTGTTTCCACCAGCAGTTTCCACCTTTCAGAAATGGATACACGGGTTCAAAGCACGCCAAATGTGCTTTCAGATCAACTTTTTGATTGCCATTGTATGGAGGATGGTTAATAATTTCTAGAAACAAAGAAAGATGAAATAAAACTAAAATTGCAAGCTAATGTTGTAAAAAAAGATATAAGAAATATTAAATGTAATGCTAATTCACAGTTACTAATATTACTATAGTGAGTATACTTGTGGAGTTAATGATTAAAATAAAATGGAGGGCAGGATTTTGCATTTTTTTGAAAATAGCTTACTTTGTAATTAAACATCACATGTCTTAAATATACATTTTATTCACATCAAATTTAGCAAACATACAGATAAGAGATTGCAGAATGTAAAAAATATCAATATTGTATCATTACATCCATATCAATATGTGATATGGCCATTCAAAGTTAAACAAGTAAAAATAATTTACCTAGTTTTGATAACTTCAAAACACACGACACTCAACTGCAATTTTTTGAATTGTTCAAATCACGTGTGTTTGGTTCATCAGTAAACTAATATGACTATCATCTATGATCATGTTTAAAATGATTTATGTACTAGTTGTGCAATTGATTAATCAATCCGGCTATTCTTTTACACCATCATTCACCAATGTGGATGGAGAAAAGCAAAAATGGCCGACATTTAGTGACATTTTTTGTAAAACTGCTTACTTTTATATAACTCCACGTGCGTTAGTTTTTGTTTGAAATGCCATCAAATTTATTAAACAGACAGATAATTGGATGCAGAATCATATATTATTAAAAGGCTATTTAGCACGTATATAACTAAGTAAACGTACCTCTATTTTTCAATTGCTGGAAAATGACTATAGTCGATATCGATTTCCGATCACATGCACTCTAAGATCAAAAACATTCAAAGTTTAAAAAAAAATTGTATATGTTTGCCTCACTAGTTTCTACTGACGGAGGCGTGGCTATTCCGCTCCAGACCGCAGTCAATTTGGCGATACTAAGACGCATAAACCAGTGCTTGGATGCGTGTGTGAATCTGTTTGTACCTAACCTGGTGTTTCCGTGATGTTCCTCCCGTTGTTCTTCACTTTTGACGATCCTCGTCCGCCGTAGGTATTTGCATAGATATGCACAATTGTTTTCCTGGGACCATTTTGGGAATGAGTATATTTATTTTCCTTCATACTTGATTCGGATCTCTTTATTTATTTGCTGATTTAAATATATTTATCCCCCTTTTTAAAAATTTAAAAAAAATTATAAAACCCCATCATACATTTTATACACAATTGTGAAGATAGCAGTGTAGTGAGGTGTACAACGAGAATGAATAAAATGGAATGATTGGGAAATATGACAAACAATATACTTGATACATAAGGATTAGCAGTACAATATAAATTAATTGAAAAGGGTCTTCCTTCTGTTGTGAGGCCCATTTGTGTTGACTTCCTTCCGTCTGGTCTTGGTGTATCAGGTTTTGCCTGCTCTCATATATTTTTATGTCGCAGCCATGTACTCCAACTTGTAAGCGATTTACTGATTTGTGTGTCACTTTGTAGATCCTTTGTTTCGCAGTTAATTAGGTGTTGAATGTGTGGTAGGCTCAGGAACAGAAATCACAATTTAAAAAAAAACAACAAAAGAACAATAGAAAGGCAGATAATTGATTAAATAATTATAGATAAATAAGGTTGATGTAGTAGTAGTATAATTATATTAAGTGTAGATATATAGTGGTGAGGATGCCTGCAGAAGGGATATACATATATAAACCTATATATACATACATAAGTGTAACTTAAAATGTCCACATATATATACTCATACGTACATATCTACACACCTACATATGTGCACACCTACATATGTGCACACTGTAGCGTTTGTGAATTGTCACAACCACTTGCTACATAACAGATGGGCTAATTGTAGTGTGGGTCCGTTACATCATCAGTCGACGTATTTCCCCACTTAATCCACAAGCGATGACCACCGATCAACACGTGCAAGGCACGGGTGACACAGAAACTGTGGCCAAGCTAGAGTAATCTACCGAGTTTATCGCCATATGGGTACTTGTGTGTTAATTCACCCACGGATTATAATAGGTCAAATTTAGTAGAATGTAGCCACACGAAGCACCATATTTTTAAGTCACGTGGTATACGTATGTCCAATGTCATTCTCAGATCTAACTCCGTACGTGGGAGATGGATTTCTTGCACCACAAGAAAAAAACTTTTTGTGTGCAGTTATTGCAGGAAAGACAATTTATACGCACCGTCGGACTGTGTACTAAACAACGTGTTATGTCTCTCACAGTTCACCAAGATCGTTAGAGGTGGTCGTACATGTCAGCAGGACATTCCTGTTCGTTCTGGCACATGGTTAGAGGGCACATGTCAGCAGGACATTCCTGTTCGTTCTGGCACATGGTTAGAGGGCACACGTCTGTTCTATAGGGAGATTATTCTCTTCATGTATTGAGTAAAGAGATGACTATCATTGCTTTCTGTAAATCAGAGCTAGGAATTGTCAATAATGGTGCCATAAAATGGAACAGTAACCTCCGTGAGGTTTGTGCAAATTCATTAATTGCCCACAAAACTCACAAACCAGCATCAAGGTCCTTTTTTGGGTCCATAAAAAGCAACAAATCTGCACCCAACCAAGTGATAGCTAGACACACAATTATTTTGGTACGGAAGACCGTGTGGTCATAGAATTTCAGAATGGGTGAATTAACGCACAAGTACCGCTTTTTCTATTACTTTCTCTGTTTCTTTTTTAATTGTTTGGTAAGATTTTTGGTTGTCTTCCGTTTTGTATTTCCTGTATTTATTTAGAGCTTTTTGTCTTTTTTTTATTTGGTTAGTGCATTCCTCATTCCACCAGGGTACAGGTGTTTTGTTGTTTTTACGGTTACCGTAATGGTTTTCTTTTCCTGTGGATTGTATTAAGTTAGCTGGCATGTTTTTGTTGGGTATGTGCTTTATAGCTATCTGCAGGATGTTGGTTGTTAGGTTATGGTTGAATACGTCTACGATATCTGAGATTAAGTCTTCTCTTTTCAGTCTGAGCAGATCTTCTTGGAATCCGTTCCAGTCTGCCTTATGGTAGTTGAAATAGGGTCTGATTGATCGAGTATTTCGTATGTATTTTTCTTTTAAATAAATTGCTATGGGCAGGTGGTCTGATCCTGCATTATCCAGAACTTCCCATTTGATGGTTGCTAAGTTTGGCGTCATTATTGTGATGTCTATAGCCGTATCTGATCCATTTGGATTGTTATTTATTCTGGTCATTGACACATCGTTTATTATTATTAGATTGTTTTCTTCGCAGAAGGTCATTATTTGTTTCCCTGCCGTGTCTATGGCGCTTCCTCCCCATGCTGGATGATGTGCGTTGAAATCCCCTACTATGATTGTTCTATTGTTTATTTGTGCTTTGATTGTTTCCATGTCATTTGGGGTGAAATTTCCTCTTGGGTTGTATATGTTTATTATTGTGATGCTCGCTGGACTACTGTCTATTTTAATGGATAGGCCTTCTAGGTTTTCGGTATTAAATGAATCCCAGTCTATTATTTTGTATTCTTCATTTACTATAAAGGCTACTCCTCCTTTCGCTCCTGTCTCTCTATCGTTCCTAACTATATTGTACTTTGGAATATTGAGTCTTTTGGTTGGGTTGAGCATGGCATATATTATGGGCCAGTCCTAGGTATGGCTTAATGTTTTTGTGTAGGCCTCTGCAGTTCCATTGTATTATTTTCAATGGGGGTTATTTTCACTTTGGTTGTGCTTCGTGGAATTTTTAATCTTTCGTGAGGTTCAGTGGTTCAATACGGTCCAATTTAATAAAAGTATTGTTCTGATTTGGAAGATTTTATTTTGTTGTTGTTTTTTTTTGGGGTTATCTATCTATGTGATTTTACTTGCAAGGTTCTGACCTTGGCTATTTTCCAACAAAGTTTTGATTCATCAATATTTATAAAATAGCATAAATCATATTACCTTGATTCTGCATGGGCGACGTTTTACGTACCGATACTTTACACTGTTGCTTGTGCTTCCTGTTTTACAGCATTTCCGAATATCTTCTTCCCGCCTTTGTCTCGCGCGTCTGGCTCTGAGTAGATGGATAGACCAGGGGGGGGGGGGGGGGTGGTCCTACTTTTGTTTGTTGTTGACCGATTGATTCCCTCCCCATTCAAAGTTGTTGTTGTTGCTTAGATGTTTGCCTCACTAGTTTCTCCTTTTTTTTTTTTTTTTTTGCTTAGATGTTTGCCTCACTAGTTTCTACTGGCGGAGGCGCGCCATTTTCCACCCCAGACCGTAGTCAATTGGTCAATATCAGGACGCATAAAGGAGAGAGAAAGGGAAGAGTGGCCCCCAGGGTGATGAGCCCACCTGTACACAGTACTCCAATCTAGGTCTAACTAAAGCTTTATACGGTTTGACAATCACTTCCTTGTTACTATGTTTAATATTTCTTTTTATTATACCTAACATTGCATTTGTTCCCTATTGTTCTTGTAGGCTGCTGCAT
The DNA here is from genome assembly GCA_036924085.1 of Ariolimax columbianus. Classification (NCBI taxonomy): domain Eukaryota; kingdom Metazoa; phylum Mollusca; class Gastropoda; order Stylommatophora; family Arionidae; genus Ariolimax; species Ariolimax columbianus. Next base: position 2,606,791 of record JAVGWX010000007.1, on the reverse strand, counting down.
TTTGAAAAACATGTTATAGTCTAATTTATCCTTTCCGTTGATTATCTTATAAACCTGTATCGTCAATAAAATATTACAACTAAATGCATTGATACATAAGCTAGGTACGTCGATTTCGCCCGGAAATCTATTTTTTTTAAATGGCGGTTTCCTGCTTCTGGGAAAACCCTTTAGGGTATCCCGCTAAACGCATAACTTTTTATGACGCGTTACGAATTTTTCTTTTCTAGGCCAAACACGTGATTTTTTGAGTGTATTTAAGGACGATCGGTATCGCACTTTGAATTGGAGGCAGGACTCACCCTGGGGGCCACTCTTCCCCCCTCTATCTCTTCTCACCTCACTCTGTTTCATTTGACTCTGTCCTACAGTCACACCCTTGCACAACTTTCACACGTGCCCTCGTGATGAGGCCCTTCCATTGCACTTTGGTTGGGCTAGCTTCTGAGGGCGCACAAACCTAGCATAGGTACATACAGATGCACACATTCATCCAAGCACTGGTTTATGCGTCCTGATATCGCTCAATGGACTACGGTCTGGGGTGGAAAATGGCGCGCCTCCGCCAGTAGAAACTAGTGAGCCAAACATCTAAGCAACAAAAAAAAAAAATGTGTACATGTGTGGAGTCCTAATAATAGATGAGATACAAATATGCTGGAAAGGATACAACAAAGAGCGACAAAGCTGATAGTGGGATTCCAGAATTACAGTTACGAGGAAAGACTCCGAAAAATCGGCCTACAGTGTCTAGAAAAGAGAAGATGTCGAGGTGACTAATACAGGTTTATTAGATAATCAAAGGAAAGGTTAAATTAGATTATAACAAGTTTTTCAAAATACAACCACCTACAAGAACAAGAGAGCATATCTAGCTACAAATCAACTAAAGAAAGATCCAGATTAGATATTAGGAAATATTTTGTTAGTCAGAGAGTGGTGAATGCTTGGAATGCATTGCCACAGGAAATAGTGGAGGCAGGGTTAATTAATGCATTCAAGAATGGATTGGATGCACATATCTTTTAGATCAAGGAAGTGTAAAAGAAACTGGTTGTATACAAACTCTGCAAAGTCTTCTAAACCAGTATAAAGATGTTAAGTTACGTCAGGCCTATGGTTTCACTTGTTTGAATTGTTAATATTGAAGGTAGATAGTCTATTACTAGTATTAGTTAATATTGAACGTAGATAGTCTATTACTAGTATTAGTTAATATTGAAGGTAGATAGTCTATTACTAGTATTAGTTAATATTGAACATAGATAGTCTATTACTAGTATTAGTTAATATTGAACATAGATAGTCTATTACTAGTATTAGTTAATATTGAACATATATAGTCTATTACTAGTATTAGTTAATATTGAACGTAGATAGTCTATTACAAGTATTAGTTAATATTGAACGTAGATAGTCTATTACTAGTATTAGTATTGCTACTTTTGGTGGGGTTGTTGGGTTCCATTACTATCTGATTCCTTTGATATTGATGCAAGTATGTAGTGTGATGGTTGTTGTGTTGTCTGTGGCCTTTTAGCTTTTAATTATTTCCCAATGGGATGTTATTGTCTGTGCACTTATTGTATTATCATCTGCTTTTGACCCATGCTGTGGAAATGGTCAGGTGGTTTTCTTTGATGCAATCATATGATTCTTTTCTTACTTTTCATTATTCCGATAATTTTTTTTGTTTGTTAGAGGTGAGGAATGTATGCAGTTTGATGATATTCCAAGATTGAGTAATGAGCTTCCAGTGGAGTGATGAGGAGTGGAGTGATGAGCATCTAGAGTGGAGTGATGAGCATCTAGAGTGGAGTGATGAGCTCCCAGTGGAGTGATGAGCATCTAGAGTGGAGTGATGAACATCTAGAGTGGAGTGATGAGCATCTAGAGTGGAGTGATGAGCTCCCAGTGGAGTGATGAGCATCTAGAGTGGAGTGATGAACATCTAGAGTGGAGTGATGAGCATCTAGAGTGGAGTGATGAGCTCCCAGTGGAGTGATGAGCATCTAGAGTGGAGTGATGAGCTCCCAGTGGAGTGATGAGCTCCCAGTGGAGTGATGAGCATCTAGAGTGGAGTGATGAGCTCCCAGTGGAGTGATGAAGCTCCCAGTGGAGTGATGAGCTCACAGTGGAGTGATGAGATCCGAGTGGAGTGATGAGCTCCCAGTGGAGTGATGAGCTCCCAGTGGAGTGATGAGCTCCCAGTGGAGTGATGAGCATCTAGAGTGGAGTGATGAGCTTCTAGAGTGGAGTGATGAGCATCTAGAGTGGAGTGATGAGCTTTTAGAGTGGAGTGATCAGCTCCCAGATTGGAGTGATCTGCTTCTAGAGTGGAGTGATCTGCTTCTAGAGTGGAGTGATGAGCTTTTAGAGTGGAGTGGTGAGCTTCTAGAGTGCAGTGATGAGCTTCTAGAGTGGAGTGATGAGCTTCTAGAGTGGAGTGATGAGCTCCCAGTGGAGTGATGAGCTCCCAGTGGAGTGATGAGCTCCCAAAGTGGAGTGATGAGCTCCCAAAGTGGAGTGATGAGCTCCCAAAGTGGAGTGATGAGCTTCTAGAGTGGAGTGATGAGCTCCCAAAGTGGAGTGATGAGCTTCTAGAGTGGAGTGATGAGCTCCCAAAGTGGAGTGATGAGCTTCTAGAGTGGAGTGATGAGCTCCCAAAGTGGAGTGATGAGCTTCTAGAGTGGAGTGATGAGCTCCCAAAGTGGAGTGATGAGCTTCTAGAGTGGAGTGATGAGCTCCCAAAGTGGAGTGATGAGCTCCCAAAGTGGAGTGATGAGCTTCTAGAGTGGAGTGATGAGCTCCCAAAGTGGAGTGATGAGCTTCTAGAGTGGAGTGATGAGCTCCCAGTGGAGTGATGAGCTCCCAAAGTGGAGTGATGAGCTTCTAGAGTGGAGTGATGAGCTCCCAAAGTGGAGTGATGAGCTTCTAGAGTGGAGTGATGAGCTCCCAAAGTGGAGTGATGAGCTTCTAGAGTGGAGTGATGAGCTCCCAAAGTGGAGATGAGCTTTTAGAGTGGAGTAATGAGCTCCCAAAGTGGAGTGATGAGCTTCTAGAGTGGAGTGATGAGCTCCCAAAGTGGAGCGATGAGCTTCTAGAGTGGAGTGATGAGCTTCTAGAGTGGAGTGATGAGCTCCCAAAGTGGAGTGATGAGCTTCTAGAGTGGAGTGATGAGCTTCTAGTGGAGTGATGAGCTTCTAGAGTGGAGTGATGAGCTCCCAAAGTGGAGTGATGAGCTTCTAGAATGGAGTGATGAGCTTCTAGAGTGGAGTGATGAGCTCACAGAGTGGAGTGATGAGCTCACAGAGTGGAGTGATGAGCTTCTAGAGTGGAGTGATGAGATTCTAGAGTGGAGTGATGAGCTCACAGAGTGGAGTGATGAGCTTCTAGAGTGGAGTGATGAGCTCTCAGTGGAGTGATGAGCTCCCAGTGGAGTGATGAGCATCTAGAGTGGAGTGATGAGCTCGCAGTGGAGTGATGAGCTCCCAGTGGAGTGATGAGCATCTAGAGTGGAGTGATGAGCTCCCAGTGGAGTGATGAGCATCTAGAGTGGAGTGATGAGCATCTAGAGTGGAGTGATGAGCTCCCAGTGGAGTGATGAGCTCCCAGTGGAGTGATGAGCTCCCAGTGGAGTGATGAGCTCCCAGTGGAGTGATGAGATCCCAGAGTGGAGTGATGAGCTCCCAGTGGAGTGATGAGCATCTAGAGTGGAGTGATGAGCTCCCAGTGGAGTGATGAGCATCTAGAGTGGAGTGATGAGCTTCTAGAGTGGAGTGATGAGCATCTAGAGTGGAGTGATGAGCTCCCAGATTGGAGTGATCTGCTTCTAGAGTGGAGTGATCTGCTTCTAGAGTGGAGATCTGCTTCTAGAGTGGAGTGATGAGCTTCTAGAGTGCAGTGATGAGCTTCTAGAGTGGAGTGATGAGCTTCTAGAGTGGAGTGATGAGCTCCCAGTGGAGTGATGAGCTCCCAGTGGAGTGATGAGCTCCCAAAGTGGAGTGATGAGCTCCCAAAGTGGAGTGATGAGCTTCTAGAGTGGAGTGATGAGCTCCCAAAGTGGAGTGATGAGCTTCTAGAGTGGAGTGATGAGCTCACAGAGTGGAGTGATGAGCTTCTAGAGTGGAGTGATGAGCTCCCAAAGTGGAGTGATGAGCTTCTAAAGTGGAGTGATGAACTTCTAGAGTGGAGTGATGAGCTTCTAGAGTGGAGATGAGCTTTAAGAGTGGAGTAATGAGCTTCTAGAGTGGAGTGATGAGCTTATAGAGTTGAGTGATGAGCTTCTAGAGTGGAGTGATGAGCTCCCAAAGTGGAGTGATGAGCTTCTAGAGTGGAGTGATGAGCTTCTAGTGGAGTGATGAGCTTCTAGAGTGGAGTGATGAGCTTCTAGAGTGAAGATGAGCTCACAGAGTGGTGATGAGCTTCTAGAGTGGAGTGATGAGCTTCTAGAGTGGAGTGATGAGCTCACAGAGTGGAGTGATGAGCTCACAGAGTGGAGTGATGAGCTTCTAGAGTGGAGTGATGAGATTCTAGAGTGGAGGGATGAGCTCACAGAGTGGAGTGATGAGCTCCCAGATTGGAGTGATCTGCTTCTAGAGTGGAGTGATCTGCTTCTAGAGTGGAGTGATCTGCTTCTAGAATGGAGTGATGAGCTTCTAGAGTGGAGTGATGAGCTTCTAGAGTGGAGTGATGAGCTCCCAGTGGAGTGATGAGCTCCCAAAGTGGAGTGATGAGCTCCCAAAGTGGAGTGATGAGCTTCTAGAGTGGAGTGATGAGCTTCTAGAGTGGAGTGATGAGCTCCCAAAGTGGAGTGATGAGCTCCCAAAGTGGAGTGATGAGCTTCTAAAGTGGAGTGATGAGCTTCTAGAGTGGAGTGATGAGCTTCTAGAGTGGAGATGAGCTTTTAGAGTGGAGTAATGAGCTCCCAAAGTGGAGTGATGAGCTTCTAGAGTGGAGTGATGAGCTTCTAGTGGAGAGCTTCTAGAGTGGAGTGATGAGCTCACAGAGCGGAGTGATGAGCTTCTAGAGTGGAGATGAGCTCACAGAGTGGAGTGATGAGCTTCTAGAGTGGAGTGATGAGCTCACAGAGTGGAGTGATGAGCTTCTAGAGTGGAGATGAGCTCACAGAGTGGAGTGATGAGCTTCTAGAGTGGAGTGATGAGCTTCTAGAGTGGAGTGATGAGCTCACAGAGTGGAGTGATGAGCTCACTGAGTGGAGTGATGAGCTTCTAGAGTGGAGTGATGAGCTTCTAGTGGAGTGATGAGCTTCTAGTGGAGTGATGAGCTTCTAGAGGAGTGATGAGCTCCCAAAGTGGAGTGATGAGCTTCTAGAGTGGAGTGATGAGCTTCTAGAGTGGAGTGATGAGCTCCCAAAGTGGAGTGATGGGCTTCTAGAGTGGAGTGATGAGCTTCTAGAGTGGAGTGATGAGCTCACAGTGGAGTGATGAGCTTCTAGAGTGATGAGCTCACAGAGTGGAGTGATGAGCTCACTGAGTGGAGTGATGAGCTTCTAGAGTGGAGTGATGAGCTTCTAGAGTGGAGTGATGAGCTTCTAGTGGAGTGATGAGCTTCTAGTGGAGTGATGAGCTTCTAGAGTGGAGTGATGAGCTCCCAAAGTGGAGTGATGAGCTTCTAGAGTGGAGTGATGAGCTTCTAGTGGAGTGATGAGCTTCTAGTGGAGTGATGAGCTTCTAGAGGAGTGATGAGCTCCCAAAGTGGAGTGATGAGCTTCTAGAGTGGAGTGATGAGCTCACAGTGGAGTGATCTCACAGAGTGGAGCGATGAGCTTCTAGAGTGGAGTGATGAGCTTCTAGAGTGGAGTGATGAGCTTCTAGAGTGGAGTGATGAGCTTCTAGAGTGGAGTGATGAGTTTCTAGAGGAGTGATGAGCTCCCAAAGTGGAGTGATGAGCTCCCAGAGTGGAGGGCTGAGCTTCTAGAGTGGAGGGCTGAGCTTCTAGAGTGGAGTGATGAGCTTCTAGAGTGGTGATGAGCTTCTAGTGGAGTGATGAGCTTCTAGAGTGGAGTGATGAGCTTCTAGTGGAGTGATGAGCTCCCAAAGTGGAGTGATGAGCTTCTAGAGTGGAGTGATGAGCTCCCAAAGTGGAGTGATGAGCTTCTAGAGTGGAGTGATGAGCTTCTAGAGTGGAGTGATGAGCTCCCAAAGTGGAGTGATGGGCTTCTAGAGTGGAGTGATGAGCTTCTAGAGTGGAGTGATGAGCTCACAGTGGAGTGATCTCACAGAGTGGAGTGATGAGCTTCTAGAGTGGAGTGATGAGCTTCTAGTGGAGTGATGAGCTTCTAGAGTGGAAAGATGAGCTTCTAGAAAGTATTGAGCTACCGGGGTGGGATGTCTGGTTTATGTTGTTTATTATGTGTTTATTATTTCTGTGACAATTTTGTTTGAGAGCTGACCAAGAAGTACCTGACCTTACCCTGGCAAATTACAAACTTACTGACCTATTTAGTTCAGAACCTAATCCACTTCAAAATAAGCCATTTTTGAGTTTCACCTATCCCCTACTGCTGGAAGCATTTCTGGAAGTCGTTTTTGTTGATATCCATCAGACACTTCATCACATATGTCTTGATTTCTTCTGTGTCCTGACATCTCATCTCTTTGAGTGACATCTTGAGTCTTGGAAAGAGCCAAAAGTCACAGAGAGTCATATCTGGGGAGTAGGAGAACGCAGAACCTGTCCAATGTCGGGTTTCAGCAAATAATCCTGGATGAGGTGCAAAGTGTAGGCTGAGGCATTATTGGTATGGATCTGTCAGTTGTCATTCTCTCAGAGTTGTGTTCCCTTGTGTCTAACTGCATCTCACAGGCAACATATAAGAGCCAGGTAGTACTCCTCGTTGGTAGTTTGTCACAGGGTAGCGTACTTGTGATGAATTATGCCCTGAGGGCAGAAGAAAAACACCTTTATATTTGTCCATGGGATCAAGACGCTGACCCATAGCTGACTGCTAGCATCAGGGCCAGCGAACCAGACCTGCCAAGACCCTTCTACACCTCCACCCGGTGATCCTGGATAACAGGCTGCAGTAAGTCAGACTGGCTAAGGAGAAGGGATCGAAGAGGGAATGCTAACCCGGTACTAAAAAAATGCTTGCTGAAGTCGGATGTGTTGGACCGAAAGGTGCAAATATCACAGCCAAGCTGTAAAACTACGACACAACGCTGTCCGTTCGCTGGACTACATTCTGCTACTTAAGCCCTTTAAGGGTTTGGTAGTGGGAGATTGAGAATGAATGAAGAAGAAGAAGAAGATATTTGTCCATGATTGCCATGCCTTCTTTGACTGTGGAGACTAGAATTTTCCATTGAGATGACTGCGCTTTTGTCTCAGGGCCGTAACTGTAGACCATGACTTATATCTTCAATAGGGGATGGTATGGGTTAGCGGTAATGTGACACAGCTCACAATCTCAAGGTGCTGGGTTTGCTTCCCAATAACAGCACCGGCCACTACCCCGGGCAAGCAAACCCTTAGAAAATGTAGGAGGAAGCAGACCCTTACATAAAATGCATGCCGAAGTCGGGACCGACAGGCACAAAATAAAAACAAAGTGCAACGTACACTGCCTTGGGAAATAGAGAAATAAGGTGAATGCAAAAAAAATCAGGTAATGATTTTTTTCATGAATTCCAGGTCTGTGATGGTGCATGAAATACATGTCAGGCACAACCTGTCGGGGGTTTTCTTCTGTTCGCTAGTGATGAGTCTTGGGGCACATTTTACTATGACACTGGGCATCCCAAGATCGTCAGTCAACATTGATTGCACTGATCCATACGAAATTGCCTCTTCACTCTCTCTAATTGTTATTTGATGATCTACCATCAAAAAATCTACTCTCAAATGTGTCTGTATGTCAAGCCTCTTTCGTTTGTATCAAATTAAATTGTTTTAAAAAAAAAACTACATCTTGGCAATAAATCATGTCTCACGTACTTACAGATGAAGACAGAGGATCCTCAAAAGCTATATACAGTACATCAGTGAGTTTAATTTATCTATTTAAGATTTTCTCAAATATTATTTGGTATTTTTCATAAATATAAACCTTGATTCAGTTCATTGTTGTTGATATCTTGAAAGATGTTGTTGACTAAGTCGTATGAATAGTGTACCATGTTGTACACAACAATCATACAGACCAAAAAGTAGAGGAACCAGTTTGTGCTGGCACAGGAGGAATGTTGTAGCAGATGTGCAAGCTGGCAGTAACTGAGCAGTAGACATTGGTTGGTTACATGTAGGGTAACTGGAGACAACGGGCACCACTGTACAAGAACACTGTTCTGCTGCAGATATTAAAGGAATAAGAATCAACAGAAGGATGTCATGGATGGCACAGTCCGAGAGGACTATCGGACAGGTACTCATAGTAGGTTATAATCAGTAGACATGTACTCACAATAGGCTATAATCAGTAGACATGTACTCACAATAGGCTATAATCAGTAGACATGTACTCACAATAGGCTATAATCAGTAGACATGTACTCACAGTTGAATTGTTATAATCAGTAGAGTACGACAGGCACACAGTTGAAGCTATAATCAGTAGACAGGTACTCACAGTTGAGGCTATAATCAGTAGACAGGTACTCACAGTTGAGGCTATAATCAGTAGACATGAACTCACAGTTGAGGCTATAATCAGTAGACAGGTACTCACAGTTGAGGCTATAATCAGTAGACAGGTACTCACAGTTGAGGCTATAATCAGTAGACATGCACTACAGTTGAGGCTATAATCAGTAGAGTAGACATGCACTACAGTTGAGGCTATAATCAGTAGAGTAGACATGCACTACAATTGAGGCTATAATCAGTAGACAGGTACTCACAGTTGAGGCTATAATCAGTAGACAGGTACTCACAGTTGAGGCTATAATCAGTAGAGTAGACATGCACTCACAGTTGAGGCTATAATCAGTAGACATGCACTACAGTTGAGGCTATAATCAGTAGAGTAGACATGCACTACAGTTGAGGCTATAATCAGTAGACAGGTACTCACAGTTGAGGCTATAATCAGTAGACAGGCACTGACATTTGATGCTATAATCAGAAAGGAAGATGGGATACCCCCTGGACATAAAATGACAGACTACCACATAGTCATCACCATTCTCAGCATGGACTGAAGAGTTGCAATGGGAAAGCAGAGAATGGAGATTGAGACAGTAATTACAGATCTCTTTGAAAAGGGCTGTTATTGTGCTGTCTGACTTCAGTCCTTGCTTAACCAGGTACAGAAGGGCTGTTATTGTGCTGTCTGACTTCAGTCCTTGCTTAACCAGGTACAGAAGGGCTGTTATTGTGCTGTCTGACTTCAGTCCTTGCTTAACCAGGTACAGAAGGGCTGTTATTGTGCTGTCTGACTTCAGTCCTTGCTTAACCAGGTACAGAAGGGCTGTTATTGTGCTGTCTGACTTCAGTCCTTGCTTAACCAGGTACAGAAGGGCTGTTATTGTGCTGTCTGACTTCAGTCCTTGCTTAACCAGGTACAGAAGGGCTGTTATTGTGCTGTCTGACTTCAGTCCTTGCTTAACCAGGTACAGAAGGGCTGTTATTGTGCTGTCTGACTTCAGTCCTTGCTTAACCAGGTACAGAAGGGCTGTTATTGTGCTGTCTGACTTCAGTCCTTGCTTAACCAGGTACAGAAGGGCTGTTATTGTGCTGTCTGACTTCAGTCCTTGCTTAACCAGGTACAGAAGGGCTGTTATTGTGCTGTCTGACTTCAGTCCTTTGCTTAACCAGGTACAGAAGGGCTGTTATTGTGCTGTCTGACTTCAGTCCTTGCTTAACCAGGTACAGAAGGGCTGTTATTGTGCTGTCTGACTTCAGTCCTTTGCTTAACCAGGTACAGAAGGGCTGTTATTGTGCTGTCTGACTTCAGTCCTTGCTTAACCAGGTACAGAAGGGCTGTTATTGTGCTGTCTGACATCAGTCCTTGCTTAACCAGGTACAGAAGGGCTGTTATTGTGCTGTCTGACTTCAGTCCTTGCTTAACCAGGTACAGAAGGGCTGTTATTGTGCTGTCTGACTTCAGTCCTTGCTTAACCAGGTACAGAAGGGCTGTTATTGTGCTGTCTGACATCAGTCCTTGCTTAACCAGGTACAGAAGGGCTGTTATTGTGCTGTCTGACTTCAGTCCTTGCTTAACCAGGTACAGAAGGGCTGTTATTGTGCTGTCTGACTTCAGTCCTTGCTTAACCAGGTACAGAAGGGCTGTTATTGTGCTGTCTGACTTCAGTCCTTGCTTAACCAGGTACAGAAGGGCTGTTATTGTGCTGTCTGACTTCAGTCCTTGCTTAACCAGGTACAGAAGGGCTGTTATTGTGCTGTCTGACTTCAGTCCTTGCTTAACCAGGTACAGAAGGGCTGTTATTGTGCTGTCTGACTTCAGTCCTTGCTTAACCAGGTACAGAAGGGCTGTTATTGTGCTGTCTGGCTTCAGTCCTTGCTTAACCAGGTACAGAAGGGCTGTTATTGTGCTGTCTGACTTCAGTCCTTGCTTAACCAGGTACAGAAGGGCTGTTATTGTGCTGTCTGACTTCAGTCCTTGCTTAACCAGGTACAGAAGGGCTGTTATTGTGCTGTCTGACTTCAGTCCTTGCTTAACCAGGTACAGAAGGGCTGTTATTGTGCTGTCTGACTTCAGTCCTTGCTTAACCAGGTACAGAAGGGCTGTTATTGTGCTGTCTGACTTCAGTCCTTGCTTAACCAGGTACAGAAGGGCTGTTATTGTGCTGTCTGACTTCAGTCCTTGCTTAACCAGGTACAGAACGGCTGTTATTGTGCTGTCTGACTTCAGTCCTTGCTTAACCAGGTACAGAAGGGCTGTTATTGTGCTGTCTGGCTTCAGTCCTTGCTTAACCAGGTACAGAAGGGCTGTTATTGTGCTGTCTGACTTCAGTCCTTCCTTAACCAGTTACAGAAGGGCTGGCTGCAGACTTCCTTAGGCCTCTCATGGGTTTGTATGGATCTTTTGTTCTAGTAATGCTGGGGTTCATAGCCGTTGTTCTTTGCTCGTTCTCAATCTGCAGCTACCAAGCCCAGAAAAAGGCTTTGCAAGTAGCAGAATGTAGTTCAGAGAATGAAATGCGTTGTGTCGTAGTTTACAGCTTGACTGTGATATCTGCACCTTTCGGTTCAAAACATTTTTGAGTACAGGGTTGCCTTCTCTCTTCGATCCCTTCTCCTTAGCCAGTCTGCCCTGTTGCAGCCCGTTATCCACGATCTCCACGTGGAGGTGTAGAAGGGTCTTGGCTGCTCTGGTTCGCTGGCCCTAATGCTAGCAGTCAGCTAGGGTCGCTGGCCGCTGCAGCTCAGCGTCTTGATCCTGTTCATAGCAGTGAAAGAGCTGGCATCCTGGTCTTAAAAGCTCTCATATAAATGATACCATATATGGATAGGAGCCACATACTAAAACCAATTCATGACCACTTGTTAGATATTCTTCTTCTTTTGTTCTACTGCAATTATCTTGCGGTGTCACAGAGAGGAGGTATGCGTAGACTTCTTGTTTGTGCTAGGTGGAAGGCTTGTGCTACAGACATGTTGTTCTTCTTTGATTCGCTTTAAAATATTGTCTATATCTGCAATGTTTTCTCTTGTATAAACTTCACTGTCTTTTGTAGTTCACATACAGGTCCATAAAGTTTGTCTTCCAGTGTTGTTTCTATGGGCCAGTGAGATTTTCTCCGTATATTATATTCAGGGCAGTTCTGAAGTATCCAGACATGTTCAACTTTTGCTTCTTTGATCCCCTCTATCCATTGTCACTGGGTTCGAACCCTTGCTCATGGCCCTTAAACCCACCATGTAGCATGGTTTCGCTGCAGGATGTTGGATGTTCAGTTCAATGGTCGGCATCCTCATAGGAAGGTTCTGCTGTTTCTTGCGATGATGATGCCTTCTGCCAGACTTTTCCCTTCCATCTTTTCATGCTTACCTCCCTCATATAGCGATGTTCACCTCACTGTTCACCTCACTGTTTACCTCTGACATGTTTGCCCTTCACCTTCCCTTCCAGCATTGTTTTCAGCAAGTTGTTTTGCCTTTGATGTGACCAAAATATCTTAACTATCTGACCTATTCCATTTATTAATTCTCTTTGCACCCAGAATTTCCCATAGACTTTCTTTTTCTTTTCTTTTTGTCACATGCCCTCCATTCTACTGTATATCCACATTTCAAAGGCATCAGTTCTCTTCTCAGATTATTTGTTCATTGTCTGCACTTGTACGCCATACGGTCAAGATGAATGTACAGATCACCAGATCACTCTCATTTGTAATTGCTCGGATATCAATATCTGAATCGTGTTGTGAAAACAGATTTGGCCATCCCAATTCTCGAACTGATTTCTATTTCACATCTTCCATCTTTGTTTATTATAATCCCAAGATAGGAGAAGCCCTCGTTATATGATTAGACTGACCTCGTTGAACCAGAAATTCACATATTGCAGGAGTTTGAAATCAGATGTGAGTCTTGTAGGAAGGGATGGGGGGGGGGTTGTGTGTGTGGTTGGACAGGACGGGGTGGGTTGAGTAGGAGGGGGTGGTTGAGTAGGGGGTGTGTGGTTGAACAGGAATGGGTGCGGGTTGAGTAGGAAGGAGTGGGTTGAGTAGGAGTGTGTACAACCAGACTTTTGTGACCATTAGTGTCCCTGCCATTTGCTGAAAGATATAAGCACCTATGGGTCTGCAGGAGTGCAGTGGTGTTTGTTCTTCATAAGTGGCGAAACATATATAGGTAATGACTTGGTGACTAAGCCACAAACAAAATGAAACCCACATTACGGGCACATTGCCGTTGTCACGGACAACGATACAACAAACAAGTTCACATGGAGGTAATGAGAGAACAGCTAGCAGCAGCTGTAAAATGGACTTTGTCAGTGAAGCTGTGGCAGCACTGAAGGTCAAAAATCTATAAATAAATATGTAGGTTACTAGGATTTCGTTTTGTTTTTGTCCTGATAGAGCCATTACCGATGTTTCTTTGATCAACTATTGACTTCTATTACTGCTGTCGTTTCCATTTATTTATTTGTACATGGTTCTTTATAACAGATACCAAACAATGAAACCAGTTACACTAATAACAGTTATATTTATTGCTTATGGATACTTGTATGATATTATTTCTACTTTAGAAGGTTTAAACTAGTCTTTACATGGGACATATCCTTTCACATTGCCCTGGTGGGGACGGTGAGGGCTAGTGGTTAAGTGACATGGCTCACAAGCCAAAGGTGCTGGGTTCGATCCCAATCACAGCACCGGCCATTACCCAGGGAAAGCAACCCTTAGAAAATGCATGCCGAAGATGGATGCACTGTGCAGACATGCGCAAATAATAAAAACATAGTGCACCGCACACCTCCACCTTGGAGAATAGAGAAATAAGGCCAATGCACAAAAAAAAACCATCGCCCCAGTCTGCCGAAAGCGGATGTAACGGACCGAAAGGTGCAAATATCGCTGTCAAGCCGTAAACTAGCGATACAACACATTCCATTTTCCAGACTACATCTTGCTACTTGCAAAGCCCTGTTCAGGGGTTGGTAGCGGGAGATTGAGAAAGAACGCAGAAGAAGAAGAACATCACCCCATAAAGTTGAGAACATTTTTTATAGGGGACAATATATCCTTTCACATCATCTCTTAAAGGTTTGACTAATCTTACAGGGGACAATATATCCTTTCACATCATCTCTTAAAGGTTTGACTAATCTTACAGGGGACAATATATCCTTTCACATCATCTCTTAAAGGTTTGACTAATCTTACAGGGGACAATATATCCTTTCACATCATCTCTTAAAGGTTTGACTAATCTTACAGGGGACAATATATCCTTTCACATCATCTCTTAAAGGTTTGACTAATCTTTACAGGGGACAATATATCCTTTCACATCATCTCTTAAAGGTTTGACTAATCTTACAGGGGACAATATATCCTTTCACATCATCTCTTAAAGGTTTGACTAATCTTACAGGGGACAATATATCCTTTCACATCATCTCTTAAAGGTTTGACTAATCTTACAGGGGACAATATATCCTTTCACATCATCTCTTAAAGGTTTGACTAATCTTACAGGGGACAATATATCCTTTCACATCATCTCTTAAAGGTTTGACTAATCTTACAGGGGACAATATATCCTTTCACATCATCTCTTAAAGGTTTGACTAATCTTACAGGGGACAATATATCCTTTCACATCATCTCTTAAAGGTTTGACTAATCTTATAGGGGACAATATATCCTTTCACATCATCTCTTAAAGGTTTGACTAATCTTACAGGGGACAATATATCCTTTCACATCATCTCTTAAAGGTTTGACTAATCTTACAGGGGACAATATATCCTTTCACATCATCTCTTAAAGGTTTGACTAATCTTACAGGGGACAATATATCCTTTCACATCATCTCTTAAAGGTTTGACTAATCTTACAGGGGACAATATATCCTTTCACATCATCTCTTAAAGGTTTGACTAATCTTACAGGGGACAATATATCCTTTCACATCATCTCTTAAAGGTTTGACTAATCTTACAGGGGACAATATATCCTTTCACATCATCTCTTAAAGGTTTGACTAATCTTACAGGGGACAATATATCCTTTCACATCATCTCTTAAAGGTTTGACTAATCTTTACAGGGGACAATATATCCTTTCACATCATCTCTTAAAGGTTTGACTAATCTTTACAGGGGACAATATATCCTTTCACATCATCTCTTAAAGGTTTGACTAATCTTACAGGGGACAATATATCCTTTCACATCATCTCTTAAAGGTTTGACTAATCTTTACAGGGGACAATATATCCTTTCACATCATCTCTTAAAGGTTTGACTAATCTTTACAGGGGACAATATATCCTTTCACATCATCTCTTAAAGGTTTGACTAATCTTTACAGGGGACAATATATCCTTTCACATCATCTCTTAAAGGTTTGACTAATCTTTACAGGGGACAAGATATCCTTTCACATCATCTCTTAAAGGTTTGACTAATCTTTACAGGGGACAATATATCCTTTCACATCATCTCTTAAAGGTTTGACTAATCTTTACAGGGGACAATATATCCTTTCACATCATCTCTTAAAGGTTTGACTAATCTTTACAGGGGACAATATATCCTTTCACATCATCTCTTAAAGGTTTGACTAATCTTTACAGGGGACAATATATCCTTTCACATCATCTCTTAAAGGTTTGACTAATCTTTACAGGGGACAATATATCCTTTCACATCATCTCTTAAAGGTTTGACTAATCTTACAGGGGACAATATATCCTTTCACATCATCTCTTAAAGGTTTGACTAATCTTTACAGGGGACAATATATCCTTTCACATCATCTCTTAAAGGTTTGACTAATCTTACAGGGGACAATATATCCTTTCACATCATCTCTTAAAGGTTTGACTAATCTTTACAGGGGACAATATATCCTTTCACATCATCTCTTAAAGGTTTGACTAATCTTTACAGAGGACAATATATCCTTTCACATCATCTCTTAAAGGTTTGATTAATCTTTACAGGGGACAATATATCCTTTCACATCATCTCTTAAAGGTTTGACTAATCTTACAGGGGACAATATATCCTTTCACATCATCTCTTAAAGGTTTGACTAATCTTACAGGGGACAATATATCCTTTCACATCATCTCTTAAAGGTTTGACTAATCTTTACAGGGGACAATATATCCTTTCACATCATCTCTTAAAGGTTTGACTAATCTTTACAGGGGACAATATATCCTTTCACATCATGTCTTAAAGGTTTGACTAATCTTACAGGGGACAATATATCCTTTCACATCATCTCTTAAAGGTTTGACTAATCTTACAGGGGACAATATATCCTTTCACATCATCTCTTAAAGGTTTGACTAATCTTACAGGGGACAATATATCCTTTCACATCATCTCTTAAAGGTTTGACTAATCTTTACAGGGGACAAAATATCCTTTCACATCATCTCTTAAAGGTTTGACTAATCTTTACAGGGGACAATATATCCTTTCACATCATCTCTTAAAGGTTTGATTAATCTTTACAGGGGACAATATATCCTTTCACATCATCTCTTAAAGGTTTGACTAATCTTTACAGGGGACAATATATCCTTTCACATCATCTCTTAAAGGTTTGATTAATCTTTACAGGGGACAATATATCCTTTCACATCACCCCATAATCACACAGCTGTTGGACTACTGATCCGGGAATGTGCCAAGCTTGTGCGATTGCAGGAGGTAATCTCTTTACTTGCATGCTCTCTTGTTTATTGCAAATCTCAGACACATTCAGGTTGTCTAATGGTGATTTAAATAACGTAGAAGGTCGCTACAGCTGAGAGGTAAAATGCTTGATGATCAAGAAACTAAAGTGCAAAATGGCGAATGTTCAAATCCTACAAATTTCAAGCATCCTCTGGTTTCAAAGGAGGTGAGCGACGCCTAGCCCTACCACACTTCAATGATTTGCTTGACAGCAGAAAGGTCAGCTGTAGTAGTGGCCCCATGCTCCTGCTGGAGTGGACACAGTGTATAATGATGATGAGGCTATATTTACACCGAATGTGACATGTTACCAATTATGATGATTGGTTCTTGTTCAGATTTTTGTTGTTAATGTTACGGCTGGTCTGTAGCATTCACTTCAATCTAGAAAACTGTACAGTGCTTTCATAATACATCCATGTTTTACTGGGGAGGAGCAGAGAATAGTGATGCTGTAACCTGCCAACATGTCGTAAGAGGTCATTGAGGCTAGTTTGGCATGTGGCTGGCCACCTCATCCTGTAGAAACTATGAGTAAAGATAAAGAAGACATGTACACCCATCTTTGGTAGAAGACCAAGTCAAGTCAGTTTGATAATATTAATCAGACATTTGGAAGAGGCTGAAAATGATCTGACAGCAACCAGCTATCCTAGCTGGCTGCTTGCATCAGGGTCCACCCTAATCTGCCTGCAAGTGACGGCCCCGGAAACAGGCTGCAACCATACAGTGTTTGGCTAAGAGGTTAAGGATCAATGAGGGAACGTGAACCCAGTCCTAAGAAGATCATGCTAAAATCAGACGTGTCAGATCAAAAGGCACAGATAGGATCAAGATGCTGAGCAGCGCATGAGCTGCAGCGGTCAGCGACCCATAGCTGACTGGTAGCGTCAGGGCCAGCGAACCCGATCTGCCAAGACCCTTCTACACCTCCACTCGGTGATTCTGGATAACAGGCTGCAGCAGAGTAGACTGGCTAAGGAGAGGGGATTGAAGAGGGAAGGCTAACCTGGTACTAAAAAATGCCTGCAGAAGTCAGATGTGTCGGACCGAAAGGTGCAAATATCACAATCAAGCTGTAAACTATGACACAACATCACAAGCACCTTCTTCAGGACGAACGTAGAAGAATAGGTAGAAATTTTACAAATTTAAACAAAAATGATCAATTGCTTATGATAATAAATATCATGTTTTGTCTATGACGAGTCATTTATTACATTATCTATAATGTCTTCTCTGTTAATAATTACTGCTTAGAATAACTGTCATATCTTGTGTATTCACAATTGCTTCTTGTAATGATGGTCATATCTTGTGTGCTCTAGGCCAAGAAGATTGTTTACTTCCTGGCACTCACCACAGTGTCTGTGGTTGTGCTGTTGTACTGGTCTCACACTACCAGCAGCATGGGTATGAGTTGTTCAATATTTTGTTCACGTAACTTTTTTGACATTTTGCTGAATTACTTTGTCTGTTTAGTTGACTTTGCTGCAGGGTCGCTATAGCTCAGTGGTCAGCCTCTCAAGAAATGAATGAACCAAAGTAAGAAACGCTGAGGTTTAGAATCCCACATGTTCTAAGCATCTCCTGGTCTCAAGGGAGGTGAGATCTGTGACTAGTCCTATTGGAGATGGATTATAAACTCGGAGGTCCCATGCACATATTGTGCATGTAAAAGAACCCCTTAGCACGTGAAAGTTGAAAAGAACAGTCTGTTAGCCACTGTTTGGCAAAAATTCCAAAGGTGATGAAATTTCTATCCAATATTTCTATATCAGGGTCAAAAGGAGGCGGCCCACCAAATTCCAAAGGGGATGAAATTTCTATCCAATAGTGACCTGTATCAGGGTCAAAAGGAGGCGGCCCACCAAATTCCAAAGGTGATGAAATTTCTATCCAATAGTGACCTGTATCAGGGTCAAAAGGAGGCGGCCCGCCAATGATACAAAAGACACATTCGGCCAAACACCTGTCTGCACACTCGATTACAAGCATTTACAGGCAAGGGACTTCTACACACTTAGAAGTAGTCGAGGAGAGACTATGAGAGAGGGAGAGAGTTGACTTTACGATATATATCTCAGTTGTTGGAAAACTGTTTTGTCATCAGTTTTTGGTCAGCATTCTTGTAAAATTAGGAATTTGGCTTTGTTCGTTCTCAATCTCCCGCTACCAAGCCCTGAACGTTCTCAATCTCCCGCTACCAAGCCCTGAACGTTCTCAATCTCCCGCTACCAAGCCCTGAACGTTCTCAATCTCCCGCTACCAAGCCCTGAACGTTCTCAATCTCCCGCTACCAAGCCCTGAACGTTCTCAATCTCCCGCTACCAAGCCCTGAACGTTCTCAATCTCCCGCTACCAAGCCCTGAACGTTCTCAATCTCCCGCTACCAAGCCCTGAACGTTCTCAATCTCCCGCTACCAAGCCCTGAACGTTCTCAATCTCCCGCTACCAAGCCCTGAACGTTCTCAATCTCCCGCTACCAAGCCCTGAACGTTCTCAATCTCCCGCTACCAAGCCCTGAACGTTCTCAATCTCCCGCTACCAAGCCCTGAACGTTCTCAATCTCTCGCTACCAAGCCCTGAAAAAGGATTTGCAAGTAGTAGATTGAAGTCTTGGAAAGGAATGCGTTGTTAAAGTTTACAGCTTCACTGCGATATTAGCACCTTTCAGTCCAACATATCCGATTTCAGCAGGCATTTTTAGTACTGGGTTAGCCTTCCCCCTTCTTCTTCTTCTTCTTCGTTCGTTCTCAATCTCCCGCTGCCAAACCATGAAAGAGCTTAAGTAGCAGAATGTAGTCCAGAGAACGGAATGCGTTGTGTCGTAGTTTACAGCTTGGCTGCGATATTTGCACGTTTCGGTCCAACACATCCGACTTCAGCAAGCATTTTTTTAGTACCGTGTTAGCATTCCCTCTTCGATCCCTTTTCCTTAGCCAGTCTGCTCTGCTGCAGCCTGTTATCCAGGTGCACCGCGTGGAAGTGTAGAAGGGTCTTGGCCGCTATGGTTCGCTGGCCCTGACGCTAGCAGTCAGCTATGGGTCGCTGACCGCTGCAGCTCATGCGCTGCTCAGTGTCTTGATCCCCTTCCCTCTTCAATCCCTTCTCCTTAGCCAGTCTGCTCTGCTGCAGCATGTTATCCAGGATCACTGCGTGGAGGTGTAGAACAGGCTTGGCAGCTTTGGTTCGCTGGCGCTAGCAGTCAGCTATGGGTCGCTGACCGCTGCAGCTCATGCGCTCAAATTAGGAATTTAAGAATGTAAATAATAAACAAGACAAGTCAGAGTGAGAAAAAACAAAATCAGACAGAAAGTTCAAGCAGTGCCACAGATGGCACATATTGACAGACAGACATTTAAATGGTTATGACATACAGCATGAGTGTCTCCATTTTTAAACACTGTACAACAGATGAGAAACATGTCGAGAGCTCACAGTCATCCCAGTCATAATATATGACTGAGATATGGAACCTCAGAAAAGATAAAAGAAGATACATAGTGGAAACGTGTAAGGATACAGAAAACCTACAGCAACAAGGCAGAGAGAGAGATGCCTTTAAGGCAATAAGAACACTGACAAGGGAGTTCCGTCCGGTTCCACGTGTCATAAATGACAAAGAGGATAACGTATTAACAGAAAGCAAAGACATACTGAATAGATGGAGAGAGTACAAAGCGCTCAGTTACAATCCTACCAAAGGATGAGAAAGAACCAGAACCAACATTGGAAGAAATACGCTCTGCAATTAAAAGCCTGAAAAAGGGAAAGTCCCCAGGATGCGATGATATCCCAGCAGAGCTAATACAAGCAGGAGGGGAGGCAAGTGCTCGAGTCTATCACAAGCTGTGTAAACAGATATGGCACAGTGCAGTAGCCAGAAGCATGGAAGAAATCAATTTATATTCCCCTCCCCAGAAAAGGCAACCTGAAGCCGTGCACGAACTACTGAACTATCAGCCATGCTAGCAAGATACTCTTGCGAATCCTATTAAGAAGGATAGAGAAAAGGTTTGAATCTGAAATTCACGTAGTCCAGGCAGGTTTTAGGAAAGACAGAGGGACCAGGGACCACATATTCAATTTAAGGAATATCTACGAAAAATGTAGAGAGCTTAATGTAGACATGTACACATGTTTCATTTATTACACCTAGGCCTTTGACATGGTAAAACATCAAAATCTGTGGAGAATCATGAAGGAAATGGGGTTTCCTTTGCATATAGTCCATCTCATTGAAACATTATACCAAGATCAACAAGCCGCTGTCTGAGTATCTGGGCAAACATTGGATTGGTTTGCAGTATAAAAGGGCGTACAACAGGGATGTATCCTCTCACCTTATCTGTACAACATATATGCGGAATGTATAATGAGAAATGTTCGAGAAGATGTGAACATTGAAAGTTTCGACCCATTTACGATTGGGGGGTACGAGATTCCAGAGTTACGATACGTAGATGACACAGTGATATTATCAAGAAGTGCAGAAGGGCTAGAGCAGCTACTTTCAGCCGTTAATGAACATAGTAAAGATCAAAACCTGTTAATAAACATAAACAAAACAAAGATAATGACCACCGACAAAACACAATGTCAGCATAAATTTACAGTGGGTGGTGAGGAAATAGATCAGGTCATACATTTTGAATATCTGGGCTCCAGAATCGACAAAAATGGCGACTGCTCGAAAGAAATCAGAAGAAGACTAGCTATGGCAATGCAGAGACTGAACAGCCTGAAGAAATTATGGCAGGGCACCAACAAAATGATAAAAGTAAAAGTCTTGAGAGCCTGTGTTTTTCCTGTGGCAGCTTATGGCTGCGAATCATGGGCGATTACCAAAACTTCTAGACAAAGAATCGAATCCTTCGAGTCAAAATGTTACAAAAAGATCCTCAGAATACCCTGGACAGAGAAAATAACAAATGCAGACATTCGGCAAGAGTTGAGCATAGAGGAGAACTGGTTTATCAATTCCATTTTGGCTAGAAAATGTAAATACTTTGGTCACATCAAGAGACACAACGATCTCGAGAGAACGGTGATGGAAGGTTTGGTACCAGGCAAAAGAGGAAGGGGTAGACCAAGAAGACGATGGCACCAAGATATCCAGGAATGCCTGAGTATGACAGTGGCAGAGGCTGGAGTTTTGACAAGAAAACGAGTTTCTTTCAGGCAGACTGTGATGAGAGCGACATTCTACAAAGGACAAACTGTGGAAGACAGATGTGTCAGACCGAAAGGTGTAAATATCGCAGCCAAACTGTAAGCTAGGGACACAACACATTCCGTTCATTGGAATACATCCTGCTACTTGCAACGAATGGCACCAGACACAAGCTGTGCCAGGTTGAATATCAAGAATACTAGCGATGTAAGTGAACACAGATGTAATACGCTGTAGTGTACATGTATTTGTGTCTAGCTATGTAAGTGAACACAGACATGAGATATAATAAGCTGTAGTATGCATGTATTTGTGCTTGTGATGTAAGTGAACACATGAGATGTAATACACTGTAGTGTACATGAGTCTGGTGATAGTTAACCAGCATCTGGCTGCAAAGAAATGTAAGTATGACTTGCCGTCACTTGATCCATTTGGTTCATTTGAAACATAGAGTTGCAACAGTTTGATATCAATGTTGATGTATAGTATCAATGTTGATGTTTTATATAAATTTTGATGTTTAGTGTTGATGTTTAGTGTCAGTGTGTATGTTTCATATCATTGTTGATGTTTAGTGTTGATGTTTAGTGTTAGTGTTGATGTTTCATATCATTGTTGATGTTTAGTGTTGATGTTTCATATCATTGTTTATGTTTAGTGTCAGTGTGTATGTTTCATATCATTGTTGATGTTTAGTGTTAGTGTTGATGTTTAGTGTCAGTGTTGATGTTTAGTATCATTGTTGATGTTTAGTATCATTGTTGATGTAAGTGTCAGTGTTGATGTTTAGTGTTAGTGTTGATGTTTAGTGTCAGTGTTGATGTTTAGTGTCAGTGTTGATGTTTAGTATCATTGTTGATGTTTAGTGTCAGTGTTGATGTTTAGTATCATTGTTGATGTTTAGTGTCAGTGTTGATGTTTAGTGTCAGTGTTGATGTTTAGTGTCAGTGTTGATGTTTAGTGTTAGTGTTGATGTTTAGTGTCAGTGTTGATGTTTAGTGTCAGTGTTGATGTTTAGTATCATTGTTGATGTTTAGTGTCAGTGTTGATGTTTAGTATCATTGTTGATGTTTAGTGTCAGTGTTGATGTTTAGTGTCAGTGTTGATGTTTAGTGTCAGTGTTGATGTTTAGTGTCAGTGTTGATGTTTAGTGTCAGTGTTGATGTTTAGTGTCAGTGTTGATGTTTAGTATCATTGTTGATGTTTAGTGTCAGTGTTGATGTTTAGTGTCAGTGTTGATGTTTAGTGTCAGTGTTGATGTTTAGTGTCAGTATTGATGTTTAGTGTCAGTGTTGATGTTTAGTGTCAGTGTTGATGTTTAGTATCATTGTTGATGTTTAGTGTCAGTGTTGATATTTAGTGTCAGTGTTGATGTTTAGTGTCAGTGTTGATGTTTAGTGTCAGTGTTGATGTTTAGTGTCAGTGTTGATGTTTAGTGTCAGTGTCAATGTTGATGTCACTTAGAAAACTCTAATGTTGCTCATCTAATTTTGTTGTCCGCAGCTCTGACTGCATTCAGCTTTCTCATGATATTTGACATTCTAAGGTCAGTCACAATTGATGTCTATTTGTGTATGTTTAACATGATTCAGGGACAATGAGGCTAACATCTGGTCAGGCAAAACACACTGATCAGAGAATGTTAGTCAGGGTCAGGCAAAACACACTAATCAGACAATGTTAGCCAGAGTCAGGACAAATATACTTTCCAAGACCCTCACCTGACCTCATTTGTCATCCTGGAAACGGGCTATTGTCGAGGAC
This sequence comes from Ariolimax columbianus, assembly GCA_036924085.1. NCBI lineage: Eukaryota > Metazoa > Mollusca > Gastropoda > Stylommatophora > Arionidae > Ariolimax > Ariolimax columbianus. The sequence continues at coordinate 2,583,494 of JAVGWX010000007.1, read as the reverse complement.
AACAGTCTGGCTAACAAGGTGAGGTTCGACGTAATCTCCGTAGTAGCGAGCGACACGCAGATGAGGCTAAGCATAGCCCAATTGCCTGGAGGACCGCGGCCCACCTTCATCAGCACACTCGAGATGTGAGGAAAGCTACTGCAACCCGTCACTTAGTGCCCTTTTGGGATCAAGATGCTGAGCTGCACATGAGCTGCAGTGGTTAGCGACCCATAGCTGACTGCTAGTGTCAGGGCCAGCGAACTATAGCTGCCAAGACCCTTCTACACCTCCACGCGGTGATCCTGGATAACAGGCTGCAGCAGGGCAGACTGGCTAAGGAGAAGGGATCGAAGAGGGAATGCTAACCCGGTACTCAAAAAATGCTTGCTGAAGTCGGATGTGTTGGACTGAAAGGTGCAAATATCGCAGCCAAGCTGTAAACTACGACAAAATGCATTCCGTTCTCTGGACGACATTCTGCTACTTAAGCCCTTTCAGGGTTTGGTAGCGGGAGATTGAGAACGAACGAAGAAGAAGTGCCCTGTTCAGGATGCACGTAAGAGTAACATACTCATTATGGACAACCGAAACAACAACAACATGACTCAAGCTCCGGTAGATAGCCCACATCTACAAGTTGCAGCTTATCTAACACAATAAATGAGAACACATTACACAGAGGTCATTCCATCAATTTGTACAACTGACAAGCTACAAGCTTGGCCTATTGTGACAGTGATCATAAACTAGTATAGTGTCATTAGGTGGCAACAAGATTACTTTGGTTAGCAGATGCTAGTTTGCGCATGCATGTGCGCAGTACAGATACAAAATAGCGTCCAGGCTCACAGAGTGTATAATAATCAAGCATTGTGCTGTGCGTTTATTATTTTGGCTAAAGGACATTCTGCAAAGAATATTTATAACTAAAGCTGTGCATAACTGGTTGGCTTGACCTGGTCGTCGTGTTTGGGTTGCAATAGAAGCATCTGTTTGATTGGCGGGTAGGGACGATGATTCTAGCGTACAGGCAAGTAGCAGTAGGTATCACAATTGAGTTTGCATGGTTTAGCCTACAGCATAATTCATGATTGAATGAATTTCTGGATAGTGTGCTAATAGTGGGCACTCAAGACAACTGAACAATGAACACAAAATGAATTGAATGAGTCTGTTCTTGCAGCATCTCTGTCAGTATGCAGAGCCATGCTTAACAGGTTTGTTACTCTGGACGAATCATGGGTGCATCACTGTCAACCTGAATCATGGGTGCCACTTAACATCCTTTTCAGGGCGCACAAAAGAGTAAACCTACTTATTGTGGGCATTCGAAACAACATGTTGAGAAATAAGGAACAGTATAAGTGCAATAATAAATGGTTTTCAAGTTCATATCTCATTTAGTTTTACAACAAAAATCCAATTGTGATCTATTTGCTGACTTGTTTGCATATGTGTGTGTGTGTGTACATATATTGGTGTGTTTGAGCATACATGAGTCTAGCAATTTGCACACAAACCTAATGGTACCCTTAATCTATTACATTCCACTGATATTTCAGTCTGATCACATGTCTGTTAAGTGTCTGGGTTCAAGTACAGCATCCAGTCAGTGCGTTTTCCTTTGGGTGAGTACATTATTCAGTTTTCTTTAGTCTAGTTTACTATGGCTTTATATGGTTACAGGTTCAGGAAACATTCTTCTGGATCACCGGAAGCAAATTGCAGGATCACTGTATCTATCCGAGCATGTTGTATAAGGCATTTAAAGCGAAATGGGGGAGGGAGGTCTACAGACATATGGCAAGCCCCAGTCCAAATGACGGTATAAATCAACTCACAAGGAAGGCTCAGAGCACCATTTTCCGACTGAGAACTCAACACATCCCACTAAACAAACACCTGAACAGAACCCAACACATCCCACTAAACAAACACCTGAACAGAACCCAACACATCCCACTAAACAAGCACCTGAACAGAACCCAACACATCCCACTAAACAAACACCTGAACAGAACCCAACACATCCCACTAAACAAACACCTGAACAGAACCCAACACATCCCACTTAACAAGCACCTGAACAGAACCCAACACATCCCACTAAACAAACACCTGAACAGAACCCAACACATCCCACTAAACAAGCACCTGAACAGAACCCAACACATCCCACTAAACAAACACCTGCACAGAACCCAACACATCCCACTAAACAAGCACCTGAACAGAACCCAACACATCCCACTAAACAAACACCTGAATAGAACCCAACACATCCCACTAAACAAGCACCTGAACAGAACCCAACACATCCCACTAAACAAACACCTGAACAGAACCCAACACATCCCACTAAACAAGCACCTGAACAGAACCCAACACATCCCACTTAACAAGCACCTGAACAGAACCCAACACATCCCACTAAACAAACACCTGAACAGAACCCAACACATCCCACTAAACAAACACCTGAACAGAACCCAACACATCCCACTAAACAAGCACCTGAACAGAACCCAACACATCCCACTAAACAAGCACCTGAACAGAACCCAACACATCCCACTAAACAAGCACCTGAACAGAACCCAACACATCCCACTAAACAAACACCTGAACAGAACCCAACACATCCCACTAAACAAGCACCTGAACAGAACCCAACACATCCCACTAAACAAACACCTGAACAGAACCCAACACATCCCACTAAATAAACACCTGAACAGAACCCAACACATCCCACTAAACAAGCACCTGAACAGAACCCAACACATCCCACTAAACAAGCACCTGAACAGAACCCAACACATCCCACTAAACAAGCACCTGAACATAATCCAACCACAACACACTCGTGAGTGCCGTCTGAGTACATAACCATATGAAACTGTTGATCATCATCTATTTGAGATGCTTAACGATTTTAGGAAAATGCTTCCTCCTCCGAGGCCAGATAAATGGAACACTATGTATGGCACTAGACAACAACTGATTAACACATGCAGATACCACTTCATGGCATTGGGCCAAAGGATGCTGCTGGATTCGTAACAACAACAACCAAGAGAAATGTGCATAGGGGTATCTGATTCAGCATGTAAAACTAATTGCTACAATGTTCATCATTGGAAGACAGGTCCCAAATGCTGTCATAGCTGGGAGTGGAGTTGAGGATGATCTCTTAGCTCTATTCAAATACCACACGTCATGCACAATACATATCCTCTAGCAAAACTCCTAGCCTTCACATGGTGGAACCTATTGTTTTTACTAACAGGGGGAAGGGGCGAGGTGCAAGTCTCTGGTGCCCTAAAGCCAGACTGCTCCAGGTTGGGGAAACCTGTAAGCCATAGGTGGCAATTCATATTAGATAAGAGCTGATGGCGTGGGCTAGTGGTTAAGTCACATGGCTCACAGCCCAAAGGTGCTGGGTTTGCTCCCCATCACAGCACTGGCTGTTACCCTGGGGAAGCAAACCCTTAGAAAATGCAGGAAGAAGCAGACCCTAACATAAAATGCATGCCGAAGTCGGATGCACTGGACTGACAGGCGCAAAACAAAAACCACACCGCCTTGGGGATTATAAAAATAAGGCAAATGGGGAAACAAAAATATGGAATGTCAAGTACATCTAACCCTTCTTCAAACAAGCTCCAACATCTTCTCAGTAAACAAGGTCAGTGCAAGGCAGTGGCACCTCAAGCTGCTCTCAAGAAGTGTACTACTGGGAACATAAACATAATACAACTAAACATTTCAGGCATACAAAACAAGAAGAAAGAATTGCTCAAAGCTCTACATGACAACGACACAAAGCATTCCGTTCTTTTAACTACATCCCCCTACTTGCAAAGCCCTGTTCAGGGTTTGGTAGCGGGAGATTGAGAATGAACGCAGAAGAAGAAGGATTTGCACACAAGCCCCTGACAATATGAATCGCCTTTGTCCTCTTCCTGCTCACATTTTCTGCTTGATTATAACATAACATATTCGGCCTATTTAAACATCACTTTCTTGTTATAAATTATATTTTTGGTAACATATATTCATTGCCACACAAGTAGAATTAATTGTTCATCTTTGTCCAGATATGAACGGTTTGAAGTACTTGCAGTGTTTTCTTGTACCATGTTGGCCCAGCTAGGTGCGTTCTTTATCATCAAAGAAAGGTAAGCTTCTATATCCTTCTAGTTTCCACATTTTTTAATTACGTCACAAGCATTTAAACTTACCCATTTTGGGGTACACCAGTTGTCTTGTAAATCTATGAAATTGCCACAAAGCACTGATAGTGTCCCTAATCAAATCAGCATATCTGTTAAGTTTCCACTACAAACTTTTTTATTCTATTTATAGGCATCTCAGTCTTTACAGACTATGAGCTTGTCACCCTGTGAGTAGCCTCTCACAGCGCAAGCCTGGGCGCTGAATATGGAGACCCCGGGCTGCCCAAACTGCAGGATCCCCCTCTCGGCCTCGCTGGCGTAATCCAAAGGAATGCAAAGCATGACAATCTGGCACCAGCTCAGCTGCAGGAGCTGCCGGAATGAGTTTGCAATTTTGAAACCATCTATCTGGGGTAGTTGTCTCGCCGCAGCGACTCAATTTCAACCAGTGTTGGTAAAGCGATCTCAGTCCCGCCAGGCGGAGCGATAGCGCGGGCTTGCGGAAAACGCTCGCCTGCCTTTCCCCGTAGTGCGAATTGGGTGCGGTTTGTGGTAGTGGCTCCTCCACCGAGGTGCCCTAGTCTGGTCCGTATCAGGAAACGTGGTCCGTCCGTGGTGATTTCTCTAAGGCTTATAGCAGAGCTCGACAGTACGTCTCGCTGGTGGTCCGACTCTCGCAAAGAGCTTGTGACCGGCAAATGGAAAGCAGGAATCGTTGCCTCGAGGCCCTGCGTTCTCTCCCTACGGAGAAGGGCAGGCCAAATGGTGTCTCTAGTCCCAGTGAAATTCGTCGCCGAGGTCGTTGGGATCCGTTCTGCACAGAGCGCTGCCATCCCTCCTCGAGCGAGCCCGGTCGGTCGGTCGTCTGGTGCGTGTAGAAGGCCCCTGTCAGGCGGTCCTAGGTCGACGGAGTGAGGGACGGGTGGAACAAACCGTCCGTCCCGTCAGTCGGTCCCTGCGGCCGTCGTCCCAGCAAGGCTTTTTACACACCCTTCCTCCGCCGACCGGTGTGTGCTGTACGTACGTCTCCGACAGATATCTGGTTGATCCTGCCAGTAGTCATATGCTTGTCTCAAAGATTAAGCCATGCATGTCTAAGTTCACACTGTCTCACGGTGAAACCGCGAATGGCTCATTAAATCAGTCGAGGTTCCTTAGATGACACGATCCTACTTGGATAACTGTGGCAATTCTAGAGCTAATACATGCTTACCAAGCTCCGACCCTCGCGGAAAGAGCGCTTTTATTAGTTCAAAACCAATCGTCGTTTCCCCTCGCGGGGTTGCGGCGTCCCCACTGGTGACTCTGGATAACTTTGTGCTGATCGCATGGCCTCATGTGCCGGCGACGCATCTTTCAAATGTCTGCCCTATCAAATGTCGATGGTACGTGACATGCCTACCATGTTTGTAACGGGTAACGGGGAATCAGGGTTCGATTCCGGAGAGGGAGCATGAGAAACGGCTACCACATCCAAGGAAGGCAGCAGGCGCGCAACTTACCCACTCCCGGCACGGGGAGGTAGTGACGAAAAATAACAATACGGGACTCTTTCGAGGCCCCGTAATTGGAATGAGTACACTTTAAACCCTTTAACGAGGATCTATTGGAGGGCAAGTCTGGTGCCAGCAGCCGCGGTAATTCCAGCTCCAATAGCGTATATTAAAGTTGTTGCAGTTAAAAAGCTCGTAGTTGGATCTCAGGCGCAGGCGGGCGGTCCGGCTCGCGCCGGTTCACTGCCCGTTGTCTCCTGCCCTACCGTCTGCCGGCTCTCTCCCACGGGTGCTCTTCGCTGAGCGTCCTGGGTGGCCGGCGCGTTTACTTTGAAAAAATTAGAGTGTTCAAAGCAGGCCTCGGCTGCCTGAATAATGGTGCATGGAATAATGGAATAGGACCTCGGTTCTATTTTGTTGGTTTTCGGAACTGGAGGTAATGATTAACAGGGACAAACGGGGGCATTCGTATTGCGGCGTTAGAGGTGAAATTCTTGGATCGCCGCAAGACGAGCTACTGCGAAAGCATTTGTCAAGAATGTTTTCATTAATCAAGAACGAAAGTCAGAGGCGCGAAGACGATCAGATACCGTCGTAGTTCTGACCATAAACGATGCCGACTAGCGATCCGCAGGAGTTGCTTCGATGACTCTGCGGGCAGCTTCCGGGAAACCAAAGTGTTTGGGTTCCGGGGGAAGTATGGTTGCAAATCTGAAACTTAAAGGAATTGACGGAAGGGCACCACCAGGAGTGGAGCCTGCGGCTTAATTTGACTCAACACGGCCAACACTGAAATGAGTGACATGCTGAGACCACTCTTCTGGGGTCTAATATGGAACTGGTGCTGGATTTAGGCCCCCAAAATTCTGGGGTTATGCCCCTGTGGCTCGGTTCTGTCTGCACCCAGTGTGTGATAAAGGAATTGACGGAAGAGCACTATCAGGAGTGGAGCCTGAGACCTAAGTTAACTTACCACGCCAATACTGCAGAATGACTATCAAAAAGTACACCTTCGCGGGGTCTAATAGAGAACATGTGCTGGAATTAGACCCTCGAAAATTTTGGGGCTACCCTCTAAGAAACTTGATTGTCTCGCTAAGGGAATTGACGGAAGGGCACCACCAGGTGTGGAATCTGCGGCTTAATTTGGCTGAACACGCCAATACTGTAGAACAACTGACAAATCGAGAGCACTGCCGTTTGGGTCTAATAATGAACGTACGCTGGTATTAGACTCACGGATGACAAGTCAGCTCTCAAACACTCAAATGAAAGAACGCTACGGAAATCGTGTTTAACTCTGCAGAAACCGCAGATTTCAAATACCTGGTCACTGACATACAAAAGCCCTCAATAAATTCGTCTGACCAAATAGTGAACGGGTGCTGGAAATAGATCATCTGAAGACAGGTCAGTTTTACCCTACAAATGACTGGGCATTGCTACGGAAAACCAGCTCAAATCGAGAGGAGCCGCAGACATTTTGGTCCACGTACCAGGCTGATAAGCCAAGGGCGCGAGGCTACCATGTGGGGGATTGCGACCGAACCCTTGTAAGCCGCAATCCCGCCCAAAATCTCAGCACCACTGCAATGGGAGGCTCCTACATGCTCGGGACCTGGGGCTTGCGCCCCAGCCCTATCAGGTAGAGCCACAGTAAGAGGTCCTTGCCGCCCGCAAGTCAAAGCGGGCGGACAACTGCTTGATACTCACCCTATACGGCGATGGGGTGCGAAAAAACACCAACCAAAGACTTAGTACCTGGTCGGGGTGTCGAAAACAGTAGAGCAGCCACCTCACTGTGAACTGTCAAGACTCAACCACCGACCATGAGAGTTGTCCGCACACCAGGCGAACAACATCTCGGTGACATTACCAGGCTTGTCCTCTGGCTGAATGCACTCCGGCTACGATATCTACCTCTGTACGTTATCAGCCATATAACTATCATACTGGACGCAGAAGAGATGCAGACCAGCGGACATTGCACACCTGCCCCACTGTGTCAACACCCCAGGTGGCGGGGAATGCTAGGCGTACCATCCCTGCATAGAAGCCAAGAAAATAAAGGGAAAAAGAGATACCCCACTCAAATGCAAATGCTACGTTTCTGGCAGGACGTGACGATCCTGGGATACAGACACACTGGACTGCCTCTCTTCCGGGTAAACCAGTCCATCTCATATATCATATCATCATTGCACCCTATAGACACGAGTAGCGAAGACTCGATAGTCTGGTAAGACAACTTCCATAGGAGAGAAAACTCTGATCGTAAACAACTGCTGCCTTGCAGATAGGCTGGGGACAGCCAAAGGCTAAGGAGGGCATCCCTACAGAAACGCCTGTTGAAATCGGATGCACGGGGCCGCAAGCCTAACAAAACAGTGCAACGTAAATCACAGTATGATGGCAGTACAACCTATTAGAAAAACGTATGGCGCTCATCCTGAGGAGACCCGCCAGGCAGCGATAGCGCCGGGCCTCACGCCTCGAAGGGGCCCACCCTTGACTACTGGTGGTCACCCACCCATGTGTCGTGGAGTCAAGGCACATGGCTATGGGGTAACGTCTATTGGCCAAAACTTCAAGACCCTCAGAATATTACAGTGGAATGCGGAGGGAGTCATTAACAAAAAACTTTCCCTAACACACCACCTGCATGAAGGTAAGATTGACGTGGCATGTATCCAGGAAACGCACCTCAACAATAACCATAAATTCTCAATCAGAGGATACCAGACCTTCCGTCTAGATAGAGAAGGTCACAAAGGAGGGGTCCTGATACTGACCAGAAACAGCATACCGAGTAGCGCGGTACCTGTCAATCACACCGGACAAGCAGAAATTGTAGGAGTTGACATAATGGCTCAAGAGACGAAGCTCCGCATTTTCAATCTGTACGGACCACCAAACAGAGACCTATCACTCTCGAGTATGGAGGTCAGAGACTCCAACTGCATAGTAGTTGGAGATTTCAACAGCCACTCGGAGAGATGGGGATACTCTGACACAGACAGCAGAGGTGACGAAGTGGAAGATTGGGAGATAGATGCAAATCTCTCCCTAATCAATAGGCCGGAGGATAGCCCTAGCTTCTATTCAAGAACATGGCATACCACCTCGACTCCAGATTTGGCCTTCTCCACACAGGACATACACTATAAAATAGACCGCCAGGTGCTAAACCAACTGGCAGGTAGCGACCACAGGCCGATCAGGCTAACCATTGACATGGAAGTAGGCCCACAGGAAACAAAACCGCTCCCACGTTGGAATTACAAACGAGCCGACTGGGACAGATTTGCAATCCTGACAGATGGGCTGTGTGAAACCATCAACACACGAAACACCAAAATGAAGCCCATGGTAGAGAGCCTAAGCAAGGCAATAATGCAAGCCGCCACTGAAACCATCCCAAGAGGAGCTAGGAAAAACTATAAGCCCTACTGGAATGATGAGTTACAGAAAGTGGAAGATGCAGTAACAAATGCTAGGAACGTGGCAGAACGTGAAAAATCCATGGAGGCAAACATCGCCCTCAAAGCCGCCACGGCGAAGTACAAACACACTCTCAAGCAAACAGCAAGAGAAAGTTGGAAAAATAAAACGGAAAGTTTAAACCTGGACAAAGAAGGGAACAAGCTATGGAAGCTAGTCAGAGCCATGAACGACGAAACCCCGTCAAATAAACAAATTACTATCAAGCAGGGCGAGAACTTGATCACAGGTAAGAAAGCCGCAAACGCCTTTGTCGATCACTATGCCAGAGCAAACCACATCGAGGTCCCTGCAGATAAGCATACAGACATTAGCGAAGAGCTAAAGGTACACGAAAACATAAATACGGCTCCTGAAGAGCACATGATGGCCAAACTAACCATGCGCGAAATGGAAGAGGCTATGAGAACACTAAAGAAAAGGAAATCTCCCGGAAAAGACGGGATAACAAACGAAATGCTGATGGGGCTGGGCCAAACAGCGAAGAAAAAACTACTATCAGTCCTGAACCAAAGCTGGAAAAGGGGTATTGTACCCCAGGCATGGAAGGATGCAATACTGGTACCAGTACCAAAAACAGGAAAGGATAAAACAGATCCGAATGGATACAGGCCCATAAGACTACTGAGCTGTGTCGGCAAGCTGATGGAACGGATGATAAACACCAGACTGATGTGGCATCTGGAAGAAAAACGAATTCTAATTCCACAGCAAGCCGGCTTTAGACAGCACAGATCCACTGAGGACCAGGTCATCCTCATAGCCCAGGAGATAGAAGATGCCTACCAGGCACAGAAGCACACAGTAGCTGTTTGGGTGGATCTGGAAAAGGCATTTGACAAAGTCTGGAAGGACGGACTTAGAGTCAAGCTGAGAAGAAGTGATGTCTGTGGGAAGATGTACAAGTGGATCAACCACTACCTCAAACAAAGAACGGCCAGAGTCCAAGTACAAGGGCAGATGAGCAAAAAGGTGACACTCGAGCAGGGAGTACCCCAAGGGGGAGTACTGTCACCCACACTCTTTCTGGTATATATAAACGATATTACAGAGAATATACCAAGAAGAGTCCATAGCTCAATGTTTGCAGACGATCTGGCTATGTGGACCTCTGAAAAGAATCTCACCATAGCAAGAAATCGGATGCAAACGGCCCTAACATCGCTGGAAGAGTGGGCGAACTCATGGCTGGTCAAAATAAACGAGGAGAAAACCACGTGCACAATATTCTCGCTCTCATTAAAACCCCAAAGTACCAAATTAAGCCTAAATGGCAAAACCCTGCAGCCAAACGACAACCCAACCTATCTGGGAGTCACATTTGATCGGCGCATGACATGGAAAAGTCAGATTGAGAGAAACCGAATGAAAGCCAGAGAAAGAATGGCGATCATGAGGAAACTTGCTGGCACAAGCTGGGGAGCAGACGAAAGCATACTAAAGAAACTGTACACTGGAAGAGTGAGACCAGTTCTCGAGTATGGCATTGCGGCATGGACAACAGCAGCGAAGGCGAACTTCGATAAAGTTAACAAACTTCAAAACCAAGCCATGAGAATTATAACAGGTGGCATGAAGTCAACGCCAATTGTAGAACTTGAAAAGATTACAAGACTGCAATCCATGACCGATAGAAGAGACTGCAGAGCCCAGCTGCAGTCAGAGAAACTCCGAAGACTGACGGACCATCCAATGTACCAGAGACTAAACAATCTGGGAAATGGGAAACTGAAGCGGAGAAACTTTGCAGAAATAGCCAAAGCAAAGATGCACGAAGATCCCATAAACGCACTAACAACACCAAAACCCATCACTACTGTACGAAAACCTACTTGGAGGCAGGATATATTTCCAGAGGTGGTAGAAAATATACCAGGTATTGCAAACAAAAACTGCCAGAGTGAGAAAGAAAGGAGAGACACTACCCTAAGCTTCATAACGAAAAGCTACCCAAGCATGGACTGGACCCATGCATACACCGACGGTTCTGTAACAAACACTACACAGAACGGAGGGGCAGGAGCATTCCTGAACCTACCAAATGGCAGAAAAATAACACTGTCATTCGCTACTGGTAAGTACACAAGCAATTTCAGAGCAGAGGCAGAGGCACTGAGGGCGGCAGTGGAAGAAATGGTAACACACAGTGAAAATGAGAGCCATATAGTCTTGCTGACAGATGCTCTCGAAGTAGTCACAGCGCTAAAAAGCCAGAAGAACACTGAGCTTAATGACTTAAGAGCAGCACTCTGCAAACTGTGCCAGCAGTCCGCACCAAAAAGGGTGGTGGTACAGTGGGTTCCGTCACACTGCAACATCCAAGGCAACGAGGAGGCGGACAGACTGGCAAAAGAAGGTGCAAGGCTACCACAAACAGATACCAGTATGACGTACGAAGAGTCAAAACGGCTTATCAAAGCCAGATACATGTCCAAATGGGAAACCGAACATACTGGTTACACCAAAAACGATGCCTATTACCAGTTGAACCGAAGAGAGCAGGTCGTTGTCTTCAGACTTCGCACTGGCCACAACAGACTGAGGTACCACCTATTCAACAAACTGAAGATAGGGTGTACCGACGAATGCCCGTGCGGTACTGGTAAAATGACCACTGAACATCTGCTGCAGAACTGCCCGACATACGAGGATCAGAGAGAGCAGATGTGGCCATTGCCAGTGGAACTGCAAGACAAGCTGTATGGTAGTGGCGAGAGTATCAGGATGACCGCTGCTTTTTTCGAAAAAATAATGGTTACTGTCTGACTGTGTACGCAGAAGAAGAAGAAGAAGAAGAAACCATCCGCCTTAGGTGCTACCACTCCGGATTTTCTGTCTGGGTTTACTCCCGTAGCCCTACCCTCTTCCGAGGTTTCCACAAAGTAGTGGAGTCGTTGCCCACAGATTAGTTACTCGAGACATCCGATGATACTCTCATCGTCCCAAGACTAGCCATCACTCTCTTTGGACTTGTGGGTTTAAAATCAGAGTTCCTCCTCTCCTAGGCGAACTGTCTGAACAGGCTAACGAGCTTCGTCTACCCGGATTTAGAGTCCGAGTTTACCTTCTCTTAGATTGGCTGCCAACCAAGGCTAATGAGCCCATTCTGTCCACCCAGTTATACCGCCGGGTACTCGGTCACGCCTCACAGCAGGCTCTGTAAGAAACAGGGGGCCCCTCATGAAGGTGCTGCTGGGGGCACAATAATGTAGCAGAGGCCATTGGCATGCAAACTCCTGAGTGGCAAGCCGAACAGTGAATCCAGCGGCGATCTCTACACGTTTTTATTACATATACATAAACACACTAAACAGATCCACCTCAGAGAAATATGTTGCAACAACTTACCTTCATCACCCTCAATATGGGATTATCTTCTAAATCCATTTGAAACAGACAAAATTGCATCTTCTTGGCAAATATTTATTTATATGTGAATGTTAAATTTATATATGGAATCTTCAATTATATGGGAAATATTAGTTTAAATGCGAAATGTTAGTTTAAAACATGTTTTCTCTGTACATCGTGTTTTCTCACATTTTTAATATAGAATTAGGTGTAGATATTACAAGAAAGGATATGTGAATATTTACATGTCTATACACACTATTTTATTTAGTCCATACTGAACTCTTCACTCACTCTAACATTCACTAATGCTAAACATTCACTCACTCATACTAAACATTCACTCACTCATACTAAGCATTCACTCATTCATACTAAACATTCACTCACTCATACTAAACATTCACTCACTCATACTAAACATTCACTCACTCATACTAAACATTCACTCACTCATACTAAACATTCACTCACTCATACTAAGCATTCACTCATTCATACTAAACATTCACTCACTCATACTAAACATTCACTCACTCATACTAAACATTCACTCACTCATACTAAACATTCACTCACTCATACTAAACATTCACTCACTCATACTAAACATTCACTCACTCATACTAAACATTCATTCACTCATACTAAACATTCACTCACTCATACTAAACATTCACTCACTCATACTAAACATTCACTCACTCGTACTAAACATTCACTCACTCGTACTAAACATTCACTCACTCGTACTAAACATTCACTCTCTCATACTAAACATTCACTCTCTCATACTAAACATTCACTAATACTAAACACTCACTCATATTAAACATTCACTCACTCATACTAAACATTCACTCACTCATACTAAACATTCATTCTAAACATTCTATACACACTATTTTATTTAGTCCATACTGAACTCTTCACTCACTCACATTCACTAATGCTAAACATTCACTCACTCATACTAAACGTTCACTCACTCATACTAAACATTCACTCACTCATACTAAACATTCACTCACTCATACTAAACATTAACTCACTCATACTAAACATTCATTCACTCACTCATACTAAACATTCACTCACTCATACTAAACATTCACTCACTCATACTAAACATTCACTCACTCATACTAAACATTTGCTCACTCATACTAAACATTCACTCACTCTTACTAAACATTCACTCACTCATACTAAACATTCACTCACTCATACTAAACATTCACTCATTCATACTAAACATTCACTCACTCATACTAAACATTCATTCACTCATACTAAACATTCACTCACTCATATTAAACATTCACTCACTCATACTAAACATTTACTCACTCATACTAAATATTCACTCACTCATACTAAACATTCACTCACTCATACTAAACATTCATTCACTCATACTAAACATTCACTCACTCATACTAAACATTCATTCACTCATACTAAACATTCACTCACTCATACTAAACATTCACTCACTCATACTAAACATTCATTCACTCAAACTAAACATTCACTAACTCATAATAAACATTCACTCACTCATACTAAACATTCACTCACTCATACTAAACATTCACTCACTCATACTAAACATTCACTCACTCATACTAAACATTCACTCACTCGTACTAAACATTCACTCACTCGTACTAAACATTCACTCACTCGTACTAAACATTCACTCTCTCATACTAAACATTCACTCTCTCATACTAAACATTCACTAATACTAAACACTCACTCATATTAAACATTCACTCACTCATACTAAACATTCACTCACTCATACTAAACATTCACTCACTCATACTAAACATTCATTCACTCATACTAAACATTCACTCACTCATACTAAACATTCATTCACTCATACTAAACATTCACTCACTCATACTAAACATTCACTCACTCATACTAAACATTCATTCACTCAAACTAAACATTCACTAACTCATAATAAACATTCACTCACTCATACTAAACATTCACTCACTCATACTAAACATTCACTCACTCATACTAAACATTCACTCACTCGTACTAAACATTCACTCACTCGTACTAAACATTCACTCACTCGTACTAAACATTCACTCACTCGTACTAAACATTCACTCACTTGTACTAAACATTCACTCACTCGTACTAAACATCCACTCTCTCATACTAAACATTCACTAATACTAAACACTCACTCATATTAAACATTCACTCACTCATACTAAACATTCACTCACTCATACTAAACATTTACTCACTTGTACTAAACACTCACTCACTCATACTAAACATTCACTCATACTAAACATTCACTCATACTAAACACTCACTCACACTAAACATTCACTCACTCACACTAAACATTCACTCACTCTTACTAAACATTCACTCTCTAATACTAAACATTCACTCACTCATACTAAACATTCACTCACTCATACCAAAGTTGAATGTTGTATTAATCTGATTTGCCTGATAGGATTGTTTTCTTGTCCTGACAGTGTCGAGTGCCTGTTGTTTCCACCAGAGGTCCACACGTAAGAATGCTACGACACATCATTGTGATAATATATTGCTGCGTTTTCTCATGTCAGCTGTTGAAATACGTCAAACATTTCCTTACACAACATTAAGAGCACAGCCATAGAGTTTGGCATACAAATAAACACAATGAAGACTTTGGTAATAGAGAAGCGACATAGGCAGATGAAAATAGTCATCAATGGAGAAATAATCAAATAAGTACAGGCGTTTACATATTTAGTGGGGATCAAGATACTCATCAGCTGCAGCGGTCAGTGACACAATAGCTGACTGCTAGCGTCAGGGCCCTTCTACACCTGCCCGAGGTGATCCTGGATAACAGGCTGCAACAGAGCAGGCTGGCTAAGGCATCGAAGATGGAAAGCTAGCTCAGTACTCAAAAAAATGACGGCTGCCGAAGACGGATGTGTCGGACCGAAAGGTGCAAAGATCGCAGTCAAGCTGTAAACACAGACATGGCTGGATGTGGATGTCTGACGGAGAACAACACAATCTGCCTCATGAAACACAGACATGACTGGGTGTGGATGTCTGACTGCGAACAACACAATCTGTCTCATGCAGACATGACGGAGATATGACTTTGTTGATGTGAATGTGGGTGTGAATGTCAGATGGTGTACAAGGACGACAAATTTCTAGAACCTTCTGTCAAGCCAAAATGACTAGTCCACATTTAGCAGGATTTTGGCCTGTGTAGATAAAGGGTGTTCAAAACCATAAGTTGGAGAGCCTTCAACCCTGAATATTTCAACCACATTTGCTTGCCACCTTCTAGTGCAATTTCTAAGTGTTGCATGGGTCCTATTGCTGTCTCTGTCATGTACACAGTCCACGTGGAACCACTCCAGCATTTATTCGTAATGAGAACTGTCAAGATTTAAATTTTGTACGACTTAACTTGATTTAGTCGCTCGTCTGCGCCAGGGCAAGTCGGTTAATAGGTCAGACATGGCTATTTACAAAAAAATGTTAATGAGATACGAACTTGAAAACTATTTATTAGTGCACTTGCGTTGTCCTTAATTTCTTAACATAATTTCAACTAACAATGGTACACTTATCCCATCGCTTTGGGGAACGGAGTCCAGTCAGGCTCAAAATACTGACCAGGACATCACGTCAGGGTCATTACACTGACCAAGAACACAATCTCTCTTCTGTGTAGCGTTACTTGGGAACAGGCTGTTATCAAGGCAGCCGGACTGATGAGATGTGAATCGATGTGATCCCTGTAGTAGTGAGCGCCACGCAGATGAAGCAAAGCATAGCACAGCCGCCTGAGGACCGTGGTCCACCTTCATCAGCACCCTCGGGATGGGAGGAAAGCTACTACAACCCGCCACTTAACGTCCTTTTCAGGGCACACAAAAGAGTAAACCTACTCATTGTGGACAGTAAACAACAATATCCCTTTGCTTTATCAGTGCACGCAACCTGCAGTCAGTTATCTAGGCACCCACCATGAGCACACTTTCAGGAAATCCAATCAGTCATTCATTATGGTGTAGACTAATACCCCCCACCCCCCACCCCACCCCAACAAATGCTCCTGTTGCAAACTGAACAGATTAGACTTTTTTATCAACATTTTTCCGCGCCCTTGAGAAAACTAAATTATGCAGCACATCACTCAACAAACACTTCTCACTGTAGACAGGAAGCATCCCTTTTGAATATCCTTTGCAGAAAGTACTTTTGTCCCTCCCAAAAAACCAATGCACAACACAGCGTTGTTCTTTGACTATACACTCTGTGAGCACTGCGCTATTTTGTATATGAACTGCACACATGTATTGCCTAGCACACCTGGCATTTTTCACCTACAATAGTCACAAAGCTGTATGTTGCTGCCATCTTTTTGGAGTTACCAAATACAATTTCCAGTAATCCCATATCAGTGTGTGACCTATTTACTGACTGACTCTCATAGTTTATGCATGGTAAGGAAGTCAATCCTATGCTCAACCTCAGGTTACAGTTCCTTGCTTCCCGTTCTCTCATATCACAAGGACACAATGTTTCTATAAATAACTGTCAACTCCAAAAGAAGAATAAACAATCTCTCAATTTTTCCCATCATTTGTTGAAATTCTGCCGACGACCTCCCCATGCCTAGAGTGTCCCAGTCGAACACTGTGTGCCGAGGTCGACCTCCCCATGCCTAGAGTGTCCCAGTCGAACACTGTGTGCCGAGGTCGACCTCCCCATGCCTAGAGTGTCCCAGTCGAACACTGTGTGCCGAGGTCAACCTCTTGCTAACTTGCTGTGGGTTACCACAATGTTACTATACCAAACAACAACACTGGCCCAGTGCCCTGGCTTAGGTGTGATTGCTAGCTGTTAGTATGCATCCAGATGTTGTATGTTATGGTTCTCTACAGAGGGAACATCATGGTGGTATCCTGTCCACCAAAAGGTATGTGGGGGTGGGGAGACTGATAGACTAACCAGGGAGGGAGGGAGCAACACCTCACCTGGTCCTCTCTACAGAGGGAACATCATGGTGGTATCCTGGCCACCAAAAGGTATGTGGGGGTGAGGAGACTGATAGACTAACCAGGAAGGGAGGGAGCAACACATCACCTGGTCCTCTCTACAGAGGGAACATCATGGTGGTATCCTGGCCACCAAAAGGTATGTGGGGGTGAGGAGACTGATAGACTAACCAGGCAGGGAGGGAGGGAGCAACACCTCACCTGGCCCTCTCTATAGAGGGAACACCATGGTGGTATCCTGGCCACCAAAAGGTATGTGGGGGTGAGGAGACTGATAGACTAACCAGGCAGGGAGGGAGCCACAACTCACCTCTAGATGGAACAACATATGGTGAAGTAAATACAATGTGATACAAACAAATTTGAAATGGAACAGAGAGAACACCAAAGATGTGATACTGTTTTGATATTCCCCATTTTTGTGATGGATATAGATGTGGTTATCTGAGGGAAGAACAGCGCCGTCTGAGAGAAACCTCAGACAGACCACCATTGTTATGATGGAAATACATGATAGAACATGACGATGAAGTTGTTCCAGGCTTACAACTGTCAATAATGTCATTATTGTGTCTGTTTTTCAGGGGCAGACTACTGGTAGGGACAGCATTTGGTCTGTGTGTACATCTCTCAGTAATTTATGCTGTCAAAAACCGGGCCTTCAACCATGTCATTGACGCTTCAAGTTCTAGCTGGCTTCAGGAACATGTCACAGATATGAGTGAAAGGTACGGGGAGGAGATGTTTGAATATTATCATTAGTAGTGGTAGGGATATATTGGAGGGAAAAGGAGGAGGAAGAAGATGTGTTGATCATGTGAAGTGTTTAACAATGGGATGACAATACTATCAGTGTTAGGGCCAGACAACCACACCGTGTTTAGTCTTGACGCAGCACACTTTTGCTGTAAAGTGGCTTCATTGGGAGGCTGAAGTTACCTCTAGACCAATTTGGTTGTGACATGGGGGGTTAAAGTTACCTCTAGACCAATTTAGTTGTGACATGGGGAGTTTAAGTTACCTCTAGACCAATTTGGTTGTAACATTGGGAGTTAAAGTTACCCCTAGACCAATTTAGTTGTGACATGGGGAGTTAAAGTTACCTCTAGACCAATTTGGTTGTGACATGGGGGGTTAAAGTTACCCCTAGACTAATTTGGTTGTAACATTGGGAGTTAAAGTTACCCCTAGACTAATTTGGTTGTGACATGTGGAGTTAAAGTTACCTCTAGACCAATTTGGTTGTGACATGGAGAGCTAAAGTTACCTCTAGACCAATTTGGTTGTGACATTGGGGGTTAAAGTTACCCCTAGACAAATTTGGTTGTGACATGGGGGGGTTAAAGTTACCCCTAGACAAATTTGGTTGTGACATGGGGAGTTAAAGTTACCCCTAGACCAATTTGGTTGTGGGGGGGGGGGGGGGGGGGCCTAAATTAGAGAATGGGCTAGAACAATTTTAGAAAGATAGAAAAGGAAAGGGACCTAGGGGTTATAATAGATCATTCAGGTAAAGTGAGCAAGCAAGTTCAGGCAGTGAAAAAGGTAAATACAATGTTTGGTATGATAAAAAATAAATATTAAACAGGAGCAAAGAAGTCAAACTGTCTAAAGCATTAGTTAGACCTAGATTAGAGTACTGAGGACAGGTGGAGAGTCCTTATCGTAGAGGGGATATAAACATGCTAGAAAGGATACAAAAAAGAGCGACAAAGCTGATAGTGGGATTGCAGAATTACAGTTATGAGGAAAGACTCAGAAAAACCGGCCTACAGTGTCTAGAAGAGAGAAGAATTCGTGGTGACTTAATACAGGTTTATAAGATAATCAAATGAACGGATAAATTAAACTATAACAAGTTTTTCAAAATACAACCACCTACAAGAACAAGAGAGCATAACTACAAATTAACTAAAGAGAGGTCCAGATTAGATATTAGGAAATACTTTTTTTGTCAGTGAGTGGTGAATGCTTGAAATGCATTACCACTGGAAGTAGTGGAAGCAGGGACAATTAATGCATTTAAGAATAGATTGGATGGTCATAGCTTTTAGAGAAAGGAAATGTAAAAGAAACTGGTTGTTTACAGACTCAGCAGAGTCTTCTAAACCAGTATAAAGACGTTAAGTTAAAGTTACCTGTAGGTCAATTTGGTCTTATGCTTTGTAAGGATTTAATTGAAGAGAAGACAAGATCAGTGATAATAGAAGAGGCTTTCCTCATAATGTGTTTGTACCACTGATATTTGAATGTCTTACTTCCAGCCTATGTTCGTTTGTTCCTGGCCTGAGTAAACTACTTCTGCCGAGGATCAACCCATTTGCTCTCATTGGCTTCACTTGCAGCCTGGCCCTGCTAGTCAGCTACTTTCTTATAGATACTCAGTAAGTAACTACATCATATGATACATGGGTCAAGTAAGTAACTACATCATATGATACATGGGTCAAGTAAGTAACTACATCATATGTTACATGGGTCAAGTAAGTAACTACATCATATGATACATGGGTCAAGTAAGTAACTACATCATATGTTACATGGGTCAAGTAAGTAACTATATGATATGTTACATGGGTCAAGTAAGTAACTACATCATATGATACATAGGTCAAGTAAGTAACTACATGATTGATACATGGGTCAAGTAACTAACTACATCATATGATACATGGGTCAAGTAAGTAACTACATCATATGTTACATGGGTCAAGAAAGTAACTACATCATATGTTACATGGGTCAAGTAAGTAACTACATCATATGTTACATGGGTCAAGTAAGTAACTACATCATATGTTACATGGGTCAAGTAAGTAAATACATGATATGTTACATGGGTCAAGTAAGTAACTACATCATATGATACATAGGTCAAGTAAGTAACTACATCATATGATACATGGGTCAAGTAAGTAACTACATCATATGTTACATGGGTCAAGAAAGTAACTACATCATATGTTACATGGGTCAAGTAAGTAACTACATCATATGTTACATGGGTCAAGTAAGTAACTACATCATATGATACATGGGTCAAGTAAGTAACTACATGATATGTATGTGCTAGGACCTGGCTCAGTCTTAACTCTGACACATGTCTGTGCTAGGACCTGGTTCAGTCTTAACTCTGACACATGTCTGTGCTAGGACCTGGCTGAGTCTTAACTCTGATACATGTCTGTGCTAGGACCTGGTTCAGTCTTAACTCTGACACATGTCTGTGCTAGGACCTGGCTCAGTCTTAACTCTGATACATGTCTGTGCTAGGACCTGGCTCAGTCTTAACTCTGACACATGTCTGTGCTAGGACCTGGTTCAGTCTTCACTCTCACAATGGGGCCAAACCAATTCATTTTTGTTGCTCGATGTACTGTAGGCAGGGAATTGTTCCAACCTTCTCTCGAATACTCATACTTGTGATTCTCTCTCTTCTGGTGTTGTTAGTGACCTTTCGTAGGTACTGCATTTCTCAGGTGGGCTATCTGTCGCTCGTGGGTGCCTTATTCGGTGATAAGACTAGTTTATCTTTACTTATTTTTGTCGAGTTGATGTGTTTGTTTCTAAGAATCGACGTCACTGCACTCTGAGCATACCCATAGGTGTTCAGTTTCTCTCATCCAATGGCGTAAGGTAGGGATGCTGATGGTCCCTGTAGCTCGCTGGTTGTACACTCTCCTGCTCCATCCTCTCATGCGCTCTACTCCGCTCGAACCTGGTTTAATGTCAAAACTTTGCAGTCTGTGGATTGCTGTTCCTCTATTGCGGTGTCCTCATCTAGCAGGCAATCATTGATTGATTTCAAAATGTCACTTCTATCCATCACTAATGTGCCCATGATGGGAGCTTGTGAAGCCATGATGTCAGCTCTTTCATTGCCCTGAACCCCGGCATGAGCAGGACAGCAGATCCAGATCAACCCCTGGAGCTTTGAGGCCTCAACAGTAGCTATCCACTCATACCTAAGCTATCCCTTCTGTACTTTCTGAAGTACGGCTTGCGCGTCTGTCACGATGACTGCCCTTGTTATAGAAGTCTCAGATATCCATCTCAGTGCTGAGGTCACTGCTTCCATCTCCATTCTCAAAATGGAGATTGTTGACATGAATGCCCTACTGCGCTCAGCAACGACCTCTCCTCTCACTCTAGCCGAGAAACCCCAGCCTGATGTCCCACTCAGCAACAACCTCTCCTCTCACTCTAGCCGAGAAACCCCAGCCTGATGTCCCACTCAGCAATGACCTCTCCTCTGACTCTAGCCGAGAAACCCCAGCCTGATGTCCCACTGCGCACGACTGATCCGTCGGTGTATATGACAGCGTCACTCTCCTGGGTGTTCTCAGTTATCAGCTGATTTACCTCGTGCTCTGCTCTCTCGTTGCTCCGTTCTCTGCATTCCTTGCCTAAGGTTATGATGACTCTCTGGTACTCCTATCATTCTATCACCAGTGTGGACCCATTCTTCCCCTTTGGCTATCGTCTCAGCTGGAGTGACGTGTCCAATTGTTGTCTCAGCCTGTGCCATCCATGACGCCCCTCTCTTGATTTGTGATCCCTTGATGTCTGAGATACTACTGTACAGAGGTAGCCGCATGTCTGTGGTGACACGCATATAGGTTTTGACTTGTGCCAGTTTATGTCTGGATGTCAACGATAACAATCCCAACATGTACCACATCATCACAATCGGTGTATCTCTAGTGCAGCCCAGAACCAGTCGCATACCTTCATTCTAAATGCGGTCCAACCTTTCACACTGTGTTCTTGATAGTGTGAGGATGCCCAGTCCGTAATTGATGACAGACAATATGACCTGACGAAATAGGATGAACAGGAGGCGTTGTTCCAAGTCGGCAGCAGCCATGGTCTTGAGTGCTTTGTACGATGTGGTCAACATGGCAGTTATATGAGAGACTGTGATCAAATGTCACTCCGAGGTATTTCAACCTGTCACACCTGTCGATGGTGCAACCATCAAAAGTGATGCTCGGGAGTTCAGCCTTTACTATGGAATTATTCAAAGAGCACCACATCATGCAGGCCTTGTTCGGATGATCTTGGAGCTTGAGTCGCTGCACCACTGTGAGATTGCTTTGCAATATTTCCTGGATGTCTTTGACCAACTCTTGCCTGTCTGAGGCAGTCCTGTACGTTAGGATGTCACCGGCAAATGTCAACGTTCGCCCTGTCCCTGTGGGTTGAATATTGGCCACTTTTACTGTGTAAATGTTGAACAGCACTGGTGAGAGCGGAGACCCTTGAGGCAGTCCTGGACATATTCACCTCGGTTCTGATGTCCACGATCCCACGCGTAGCGCAACTGTTCTTTCGATCAGGGCAGCTGATATCCAACTAACCAGCCACGGGTTTAAACCACACTGGTTCAGACATGTAATTAAAGTCCCAAAATCGACACGGTTGTATGCGTCATCCAGGTCGAGTGCCACCGCCAATTTTATTTGCTCTGACTGAAACCCCTCGTACACATCATACGGGAAGGTTCGAGCATTACCCCAGGTCTCCTTCGATGTTCTATAGCTGCCCAGCGTATCGGATAGGATGTGCCCCCGTTCAAGGTAGGCCATTATTTTCCTGGCCACTATCTTCTCGAGCAATTTTCCATATACATTCTGAATGGTGATTATTCAATAGCTGCCGAAAAGCGTGGAGTCCTTACCAGGTTTAGGCAGTGGGCATAGATAGCTATGAAGCCAGTCCTCAGGCACATATGCCTTCCCTATAGTGTGGTTGAACTCCTTCACCATATTTCTTATATCTGTCTCATCCAACTGCTTGATGTGGCAATAGTGTACTTCATCAGGACCTGGAGCTGTGTTTTTGCTAGTACGTAGGCTATTTGTGACCTCCACCTCGGTTATAAGGTCTACATAAGCCTCTCCTCTCATGACTGCATCTAAGATGCCTTTCCAAGTTTCCTGACGGGCATCTCTGTCACCTTTGTCAGTCTAGGCAACATATCGACTGTAAAAACTTAGACCCTTCTCTTCATCTGTCTTCCGGAGCCTTCCTGTGGTGTCTTGAATGTTGGGGATAAGCTGGCTTGTAGTTTGTCCATTCATCTTTCGATGCATGTGCCAGAACCTCTGGAGGGTATTATCATTACCCACTCCTGTAATGAACTCCTCCCATCGCTCGCTTTTGGACTCCCTAGCTAACGCTTTAAAGGAATTGGTAGCTTTGCGTTTGACCTCCTTCTTCTCGTTCAACGCGTCGACATTAGTACCAGCTCTCCTTTCTGGCTTACGCCAATCCTTTGTTGTCGCCTCCTTTTCTCTCCAGGCCGTATCAACAGCTTGATTACACCAGGGTGTGTATCAACAGCTTGATTACACCAGGGTGGTTGGACGAAAGGGGATCTAGTGGTCCTGCGTCAGATTGTCTGGCACAGCTTGTTCACTGCATTATCCTGTTTGTACGTGTATCTGAACACCTGTTTGGCTCTCCGGTGTCTGGTGTGTTTTCCTCTGGGTATAAGTACGACACATGGCAGGTGGTCGCTCTCTTGTGCTCCTAATACGTCCTAGCCTATGGATGGAGTAACATCACTGGATATAAGTGCCAGGCGATAACCCCGTCCGTATCTCCAGGTCGAGATGCTTGTCTAGTTGGACGTCCGTCATTCACGACAGTGAAAAAAACATATAGATAATGGCTCAGTGACTTCGCTAGGACAAAAACTGAATGACACCTACGACAACTCTGAATGACACCTACGACAACTCTGAATGACATCTACGACAACTCTGAATGACATCTACGACAACTCTGAATGACACCTGCAACAACTCTGAATGACACCTATGACAACTCTGACACCTACGACAACTCTTAATGATCTATTTCCATGACCAAAACAAGATGGAAGCTAGCAGTGGCATATTATTTGACATATTTTTCTTGTATTGATCCTTAGTCAGTACTACTTAGCTGACCCCTGGGCCGCCATTGCCATAGCTTTCATGATGTTTGGAACCATGTTTCCAATGAGTGCATACACTGGCAAGATATTACTACAGGTAAGAGGAACAATATTTACCAGGTAGAATAATGAACAAATGGTTTTATTTATGAATGGGATAGCTGTGTCCTAAATGCTGTCATAGCCAAAGTCCATTCAAATGCTCTCAAGGTATGCATCTGATATAGCTTCTGGCAGAAAAGTCCAACTGTATTGCCTTCCTGAAACAGATCTGTTTCTACTAGCAGTTGAAGAGACCGTGGGAGAGTCTCTGGCATCATAAAACCAGATAAATGCTTTGGTTAATTGAGGTTCATCACTAGGAAAGGCAGCTCGTCTCTGATTTTAACCTTAAGCACGCCACAGTCCGATCCCTTTGAACCAGCTCGGCCTGCAAAAACGGTGTCCGGAAATTTTTTTTTTTTTTTTTTTTTTGAACGGAGTCACTCCTGACATCCATTTTTTACTGCTGACTACGCCCTCCATATATACACGATATTTTGCCGGTTAAAGTATCGTGTGTTCGATTACAAATGGCTTTTGAACAGTTTTAATTTTGTATACGTCGTTTGGAGCAAGCCGACTTTTTGCGAAAGGGGAAGTAGGTTGTTGAGAAAGATTTTTATCGCCTAGATCTGTTTATTTTGTTTGTTTAAATGAAAGAACTACGTTTGAATTGAAACTAACAGTTGTGGCGATATTGTAAACACAGTATCGATACGTTGTTGTGGTTTTCATGGTTTTCTATCGAAGCGACTAGGCCTAGTGGTCGAGTCCAAATTTTTCCCGAGATTTTCATAAATTGTCAACTTCATCTTTTTAAATCTCAAAAACTAACAAACATACAACAAAAACAATAACACCCACATGTTCGTTATGCTATTGTGTATCTACACGTCAGAAAATTATATTTATTGACAAACAAACATAAAAGTTACAAATTTTGAAAGACGACTACCACAGCGACTAATTAAGAAAATTAATTAGGTCAAATTTTTTTCAAAAATAATGTGGAGTGCGTAAGGTTAAAACACTTACTGCCTTGCAGATGAGACACTGATACATCAAAGACTACCGTACCGTCTTATGAAGTGAGAGCTGCCAAGACCCTTCTACACTTGCATGCGTGATCCTGGATAACAGACTGCAACAGGGCAGCAGACTGAATAAGGAGAAGGGATCGAAGAGGGAAGGCTAGCCCGTTACACACAAATTCCTGCTGAAGTCGGTTTGTGTCTGACCGGATGGTGCAAATATCGCAGTCAAGCTGTAAACTATGACACAACATTCTTCTATCTGCAAAGCCCTTTTAATGGCTTGGTAGCGGGAGATTGAGAACGAACGAAGAAGAATAAGATGTGCTGGGGGAAAATATATTCACCTGTTACACATCATCAAATCTGTAGTCTCAACTTGCAGTCTGTGAACTTTGATTTGGTGATCGGAAAAATGTAGAGGATTACAAAGGTAGAAGATACTGGACAGTTGCATGGAATATAGTTAGTGAACACCTGCTAAACAGGATAAGGGAAGTCGTTTGGATCTATGATAGCCTTCTTCTGTTATCAACTTGGCACACAAAGAACTTCATTCAAGATTCTTCTGTCATCAACTTGGCACACAAACAACTTCATTCAAGATTCTTCTGTCATCAACTTGGCACACAAAACTTCATTCAAGATTCTTCTTTCATCAACTTGGCACACAAACAACTTCATTCAAGATTCTTCTGTCATCAACTTGGCACACAAAGAACTTCATTCAAGATTCTTCTTTCATCAACTTGGCACACAAAGAACTTCATTCAAGATTCTTCTTTCATCAACTTGGCACACAAAGAACTTCATTCAAGATTCTTCTTTCATCAACTTGGCACACAAACAACTTCATTCAAGATTCTTCTGTCATCAACTTGGCACACACAGAACTTCATTCAAGATTCTTCTTTCATCAACTTGGCACACAAACAACTTCATTCAAGATTCTTCTTTCATCAACTTGGCACACAAAGAACTTCATTCAAGATTCTTCTTTCATCAACTTGGCACACAAACAACTTCATTCAAGATTCTTCTGTCATCAACTTGGCACACACAGAACTTCATTCAAGATTCTTCTTTCATCAACTTGGCACACAAACAACTTCATTCAAGATTCTTCTTTCATCAACTTGGCACACAAAGAACTTCATTCAAGATTCTTCTTTCATCAACTTGGCACACAAAGAACTTCATTCAAGATTCTTCTATCATCAACTTGGCACACAAAGAACTTCATTCAAGATTCTTCTTTCATCAACTTGGCACACAAACAACTTCATTCAAGATTCTTCTATCATCAACTTGGCACACACAGAACTTCATTCAAGATTCTTCTATCATCAACTTGGCACACACAGAACTTCATTCAAGATTCTTCTTTCATCAACTTGGCACACAAAGAACTTCATTCAAGATTCTTCTATCATCAACTTGGCACACAAAGAACTTCATTCAAGATTCTTCTTTCACCACGAACATTCTATAATTTATTTTCAATATAAATGGGTAATTTGTTATTACTGCAAATGGATTATCTGTTTGTATTGTAAAAGAATACTTTGTTATTGGGAAACTGAGACGCTAGTCCAGTCAGGCAAAACATACTGACCAGGACATCGCATTTGGGTTAATACACTGACCTTCTTCTTCTTCTTCTGCGTACACAGTCAGACAGTAACCATTATTTTCTCGAAAAAAGCGGCGGTCATCCTGAGACTCTCGCCACTACCATAGAGCTTGTCTTGCAGTTCCACTGGCAATGGCCACATCTGCTCTCTCTGATCCTCGTATGTCGGGCAGTTCTGCAGCAGATGTTCAGTGGTCATTTTACCAGTACCGCACGGGCATTCGTCGGTACACCCTATCTTCAATTTGTTGAAGAGGTGGTACCTCAGTCTGTTGTGGCCAGTGCGAAGTCTGAAGACAACGACCTGCTCTCTTCGGTTCAACTGGTAATAGGCATCGTTTTTGGTGTAACCAGTATGTTCGGTTTCCCATTTGGACATGTACCTGGCTTTGATAAGCCGTTTTGACTCTTCGTACGTCATACTGGTATCTATTTGTGGTAGCCTTGCACCTTCTTTTGCCAGTCTGTCTGCCTCCTCGTTGCCTTGGATGTTGCAGATACACTGACCAATACCACAATCTCTCTTTCATGTAGCGTGCCCTGGAAACAGGCTGTTTTCAAGGCAGCATGGCTGATGAGATGTGGATCGATGTGATCCCCATAGTAGTGAGCGCCGCACAGATGAAGCCAAGCATAGCACAACCACCTGGAGGACAGCAGTCTACTTTCATCATGCTCAGAATGTAAGGAAAGCAACTACAACCCGATACTTAACGTCCTTTTCAGGACACACAAAAGAGTAAACTTACTCAATGTGGCCATTAAACATCAACTTTGTTAATATTGAAAATGAATTTGTTATGACTGTAAATCAAATATTTATTATTGTCATAGGTGAGTAATTTGTTATGACTGTAAATTGACCATTTCTTATCATTGTAAATGGATCAGTTTTCTCTGTAAATGGATCAGTTTTCTCTGTAAATGGATCAGTTTTCTCTGTAAATGGATCCCAGAGAGAAGGTGAAAGAGAGGCTGACCTGCCAAAGACCCATATAAGCTGAAATGAACATCATGAATCAGAGTTTGGGCATCACACAATTGAGGGCCACAGATTGAGTGAAGTGGACAGAGTTTATTGTGGACATCTGGTGCGATGGTCACTGCCTGCTTTGTCAGCCATTGATTAAGGACCTAAGACTTTGAAAGTCAGTTATAAAATACAACATATGATTGCTGTCTCAAAAAACAGATTTAGTCCTACAATGGATTCCGGCCCACTGTGGGATCCCTGGAAACGAGAAAGCAGATGAGCTCGCAAAAGCCGGAAGTGGCGGCAAGCAGATACCCCATTCACAGAGCTATACACAAGCAAAGACACTCATCAAATGATCCAGGAGGACAGAATGGAGAGAACAGCACAAAGAATACAAGCCAGAAAATGACGGCATAGACAAACTTGGCAGAGATGGGCAGACAAAGATCTTCAGACTCAGAACGGGACATTGTAGACTCAAGGCCCACCTCCACAGAATGGGTCTCAGAGACACTGCCACGTGTGATTGTGGAGCACCCACAGCTTCAGTTGATTAATGAAGAAAAGAAGAAGAAAGTCAGTTGATAATTAATGTGAATGATTGTACATCAACTCATGTCATCTGCTCCTTCAGACTACCCCATCCCACATCCTGGGTCATCTTGACAAGGTCATAAGGGAAGCATCCACTCTTGATGGAGTCCTCGAGTTTAGACATGAGCATTTCTGGACTCTCTCCTTTGGTTGTCTGGTAAGTCATGTTTGCTTTAACTTTTGGAGTGTCTTCTCTCTGAGTACAGGTGCTGAAGTCTCACCACAACTTAACTTAACTTAACGTCTTTATACTGGTTTAGAAGACCCTGCAGAGTCTGTATACAACCAGTTACATTTACATCACCTTGCTCTAAAATCTATGCGCATCCAGTTTATTCTTAAACGCATTAACTGTCCCTGCCTCCACCACCTCCCCTGGCAATGCATTCCAAGCAGACACCACTCTCTGACTAAAAAAATATTTCCTAATATCTAACCTGGACCTCTCTTTAATCAGCTTGTAGCTATGCCCTCGTGTTATTGTAGGTGGCTGTATTTTAAAAAACTTGTTATAGTCTAATTTATCGATTCCTCTGATCATCTTATAAACCTGTATTAAGTCACCACGAATTCTTCTCTCTTCGAGACACTGTAGGCCCGTTTTTCTGAGTCGTTCCTCATAACTGTAATTCTGGAATCCAACTATCATCTTTGTCGCTCTTTTTTGTATTCTTTCTAGCATGTTTATGTCCCCTCTATGATAAGGACTCCACACCTGTACACAGTACTCCAATCTAGGTCTAACTAAAGCTTTATACAGTTTGACGATCACTTCCTTGCTCCTATGTTTAATATTTCTTTTTATCATACCTAACATTGCATTTGCCTTTTTCACTGCTACCTTAACTTGCTCACTCACCTTTCCTGTATGATCTATTATAACCCCTAGGTCCCTTTCCTTATCTATCTTTCTAATATTGTTTTCTCCCATTCTGTATTTATGTTCCATATTGGATCTACCCATGTGGATGACTGTACATTTATCTACATTAAACTCCATTTGCCAGCTTACAGACCATTCTCGAATTTTATCTAAATCCGACATCAATATATCCACTTCCGCTTTAGATGAGACACTACTGCATAGTTTTGTGTCATCAGCAAATTTTGCAATCATGGATCTCATATCAATGTCCAAATCATTTATATATATCAAGAACAAAATTGGTCCCAAAACCGAGCCCTGTGGCACACCACTTTTCACTTCACTCCACTCAGAGTACTCCTTATTTATGCCCACCCTCTGCCTTCTTCCTGTTAACCAATTTTCAATCCATTTGGCAACTTCCCCACCTATTCCATGTGATTTTAACTTTCGAAATAATCTTTGATGAGGTACTCTATCAAAGGCCTTTGCAAAGTCTAGATAAATAACATCCACTGGCTCCCCTTTATCTATGATTTTAGTAACCTCCTCCATGAATTCTAATAGATTTGTTAAGCATGATCTCCCTCTAGTAAACCCATGCTGACTATTTCTAATTAGATTAAATTTTTCTAAATGCATTACAATGTTTTCTTTGATTATTGACTCTAACAATTTACAGACTATGCTCGTTAAACTCACCGGTCTATAATTTGCCGGATCTGATTTTTTGCCTTTTTTGAATAAGGGGATCACTCCTGCATCTTTCCAATCCCGTGGAACAATCCCTTTTGTAAGTGATTGAGAACATAATATAGCCAATGGTTTTGCTAGTTGGTTTCTAATTTCATACAGCAATTTTGGGTGAATACCATCTTGACCTGGACATTTATTCACTTTCAACCCCTCCAATTTTTTAAAAACCATTTCCTCTGTAATACAGATTGATCTTAATCCCGCTGTATCCATGTCTCTTTGAAAAATATCTATAGGCTCTGGGATCTCGGAGCAGTCCTCCTTTGTGAAGACTGTGCCAAAGTACTGATTAAGCAGATTAGCAGCCTCCCTATTCTCACTTATTATTTTCCCTGTACTGTCTATGAGAGGGCCTACTTTGTCTTTCGTTCTTTGTTTATTTCTAACATAAGAAAAGAAGCTTTTACTGTCAGTCTTGATCCTCTGAGCAAGTTTTTTTTCAAAGTCTATTTTTGCTGTTTTATTCGCTTTCTGAGATATGTTCTGCTTGTCTAAATATTTTACATATGTTTCTTTTGATTTACCTGCCTCTATATATTTTTGCCATGCTTTATTTTTTGCTCTTCTACATTTCACTACAAATCTAGTTATCCACTTTTTACGCTTGGGGTTTACCTCCCTACATGGAACACATTCCTCTTTTAGCGTTTCTAGAACTGTTTTAAAACTTTCCCACTCCTGTTCAACATCTGTTCCTACAATAATATCTTTCCAGATTATGTGGTTCGCTGCCTCTTTCATCCTCTTAACATCTGTCTTAGAGTAGTCGTATGTTCGCGTGTTTATGTTTACTTCTTTCCCTGCAATAAGATCCCAACGGATGATTTGATGGTCACTTGAGCCAAACAGTTCCCCAACGGTAACGTTTTCAATCATATTTTCCTCTGTGGTAAAAACTAGGTCGAGTATGTTTTTGCCTCTGGTGGCTGCTTCTACATGTTGAATTAAAAAATTGTCAGTTATGCACGTAACAAAAGGTTTTGACTCTACAAGTGCTTCTGCCATATCCCATTTTATTTCTGGATAGTTGAAATCTCCCATTAATAATAATTTCCCTTTACTTGCCTTTGCTATGCTACTAATCAGCTCCTCATCTTCCTCTTTTTGACTTGATGGACATCTATAGCACACTCCAATCACTGTTTTTTCACCCCCACTTTCTATTTCTCCCCATACACTTTCATTTTTGTTACCACATGATAAATAATCTTTGATCGTTATATTAACAGAATTTATACAGTATAATAAAACGCCACCTCCCTTAGTTTTGTCTCCAATTATCCTATCTTTCCTTAACATTGTATATCCCTCAATTTCAAGTTCACTATCTGCAATCTCCTCATATGTCCATGATTCTGTTAACCCTATTATATCTGGTTTTTCTTCTTCTACATACAGTTCCAATTCTTCTCTTTTATTTACTATGCTTCTCACATTTGCATAAAAACATTTTAGTTTGTAATGTTGTTGGTTTTCCTCTTTTTGCTTCTGCTTTATCATTTTAGTGTTTGCTTTTCTACTATGTATTTCACACTTCCCTGACACCAAATTACCCCTTTGACTACATCCTCTATAGCACCCTATTGTAGGCCTATCTTTAGTCTCATACTTCATAGGCCTAACTAGTTTAAATTTCTAACACAATGATAGAACATATACTTTGCTACAACATGCTGTCCTATCTCATTTAGATGTAAACCTCCCCTATCTAACATTTTACTTTTGTCTACTTTAACATCAATAAATTCCATTCCCATGTCCGCACACATCACCTGTAACCTAAGGTTGATACCTATTATTTTGCTATCTAGATAGTCTGACCCATCTGCTCTGTCTAAAATGCCCATCATTGTGACCTTTCTAAACTTTTTTTCCTTAAGTGTTCTCATAAGACTTTTATATTTATCCATAATTATTTCTGTACCATCTCTCTTTACATTATTTGTACCTGCCAATACTACCACATGACTGTTTCCTTTGTCATCTAACCTCTTTATTCTCCCCTCTATGTCCTCTATTTTTGCTCCCCCAATATCCATTCTTTCAAACATGTTGTGTTGTTTAGACAAATGTCTGCCAACCTCTCTCACCATTGAATCTCCTACTACCAAAACTGACCCCTCACCTATATGTGCATACTTCTCTCCAAAGCTCTCTGCCCTGTGAGCTGTTTCCTCACTCAAATCTCCCTTACTTCCTTGACTACACCTTGACTGCAGCTTCTTTAAAATTTCCTCCATTTTCACTTGTTTCCCTTCTATTTCCATCTGCCTCTTTTCTATCTCCTCTAATCTCTTCTCATTTTCCCTTATATTGCACTCCATTTGTGCCTGCCTCTCTTCAACTCTACATATCCTACATAAAACGGTTCCTTCATCTTCCAACGTTGTAGTAATACTAACATTTTCGCCACACAAATCACATAATCTGACTTGGCCTTTCCTCGCAGCAGTTCGTCTCGTCTTAGTGGCCATACTAATTTTGCTATTTATTTCCGTTAGCCAATAAGTTATATTAATACCTAATAAAATGTATAATTCTTAAAGCAACGCCAAAAAAGGAACAAACAAATGTCGCTGGTATTTAACTTTCTACAAAGTATCAAAACGACTAGGCCTAGTGTTATCTGAGTGTTACTACCGCTCACTGTTCTACGCTATTTAATTCTGTCAAGTCACTAACTATCTGTTATAACAAGGCCACTATATTTGAAAATACGTATGCTACAATAAACTACAATCACAACTATGTTATTATTACACAAATTAATTTTCAACACTAATACTTATCTGAAACGTTATAAATTGAAATTACAAGTTGAAATCCTTGATGTTATTTATCATTACTGTAGTTAGCTGTTTTCAGTCGGGTATGGTAGGTATCAGTGGCGCACAAAACATTAGCTAACCTTTTACAGTCTGACCAAATTGATCTGATTCATGTCTTAACCCTTTACAGTCCAACCAAATTGATCTGATTCATGTCTTAACCCTTTACAGTCTGACCAAATTGATCTGGTACACGTCTTAACCCTTTACAGTCTGTCCGAATTGATCTGATTCATGTCTTAACCCTTTACAGTCCAACCAAATTGATCTGATTCATGTCTTAACCCTTTACAGTCTGACCAAATTGATCTGGTACACGTCTTAACCCTTTACAGTCTGTCCAAATTGATCTAATTCATGTCTTAACCCTTTACAGTCTGTCCAAATTGATCTGATTCATGTCTTAACCCTTTACAGTCTGTCCAAATTGATCTGATTCATGTCTTAACCCTTTACAGTCTGACCAAATTGATCTGATTCATGTCAACCCTTTACAGTCTGTCCAAATTGATCTGATTCATGTCTTAACCCTTTACAGTCTGTCCAAATTGATCTGATTCATGTCTTAACCCTTTACAGTCTGACCAAATTGATCTGATTCATGTCAACTCTTTACAGTCTGACCAAATTGATCTGATTCATGTCTTAACCCTTTACGATCTGGCCTAATTGATCAAATACACATTTCAAAACACAAATCTAATCAATTGGGCTAGACTATAAAGGGTTAAGACATGTATCAAATCAATTAGGTTGGAGTGTAAAGGGTTAAGACATGTATCAAATCAATTAGGCTGGAGTGTAAAGGGTTAAGATGTAGGTAAAGTTTGTGATACACCCTCTCACTACCTCAATTATAAGCTATAACCATTGTCTACTGTCACGTAACTTAATCATAAAAACAAACAAACATTTCATATAATTGAGACACCCCACTTACCCTGATGAGTAAATATCAAGCTGGGCCCATAGTAGAGACAGCTATCAGAGATGAAGTGTTAAAGACCAAATTGTCCTTTTTTGGTGTTGTTTTAAGGGAGGTAACAAATTCCCTTCTTTGCTGTCCTTGCCCTTATCCCAAAAGAGACTGAGCATCTAGGGGTTGCCCAGAGTGTAGTGAAGTTAATTATGTAGAACATAATAAGACCTCTGTTTTCATCTTACAGGCAGGATGTGTACAAGTCCGAGTCCGTCGGGACGCAGACGAGCAACTAGTCCTGGCTCATGTGTACAACCGTTTGAGCAACCTGGTATCGTGTCTGACCATACAGATCTTCAAAGATGACTGGACTCGCTCATCAACCTACACAACAGCAGCTCTCAACAGTCCGTCCTTCCCGGGAACAGTTGGATTTCAAACCCCTCCGCGAGTCACCTCCCCATCCCACGATATGACACACAAGTCTCCACTGTCCCACCCTCCCATACCTAACTACAAACCCAGTCTTCTTCCCTAGTAGAGGGCCCATTTAATCAATTCGGAGCACACTCTTTAAAACTTGTATGATCCGAGTCAACTAAATTATCTGCTGTCCATGTTTGTTATTGTTCCGAGCTACTCGTACCGAGTTCTTCATTCATGATCATTTTTCTCTGGTAGCGGGGTACAGTGGATCTTCTTATGTACTGAGAGGATGGGTTTGGGCATGCTTGGCTGTCGTGCAATGCTAGGCTTCTACTGCCCAAGACAAATGTGTCGAACCGAAAGGTGCAAGTATCGCAGCAACACAACACATTCCGTTGTCCGGACTACATCTTGCTACTTGCAAAGCTTTATTCAGGGCTTGGTAGCAGGAGATTGAGAACGTTCGGGACTTGGTAGCGGGAGATTGAGAACGTTCAGGGCTTGGTAGCGGGAGATTGAGAACGTTCGGGACTTGGTAGCGGGAGATTGAGAACGTTCGGGACTTGGTAGCGGGAGATTGAGAACGTTCAGGGCTTGGTAGCGGGAGATTGAGAACGTTCAGGGCTTGGTAGCGGGAGATTGAGAACGAACGAAGAAGGTTGAATAGTTGAGTAGGCATATTTTTTGTTTAAGATTGATTGAGTGACTGTTTCCGTTTAAGATTGACTGACTGATTCCGTTTAAGATTGACTGACTGATTCACTATTTTGATTTTTATTTCCAGAATTTTTGTCACAAATTAGCATTTTGAGTAAATGATTTTCTGACTTGACATCTCTTCACTAATACTTGAATGTCATGTACATTTTGTGAGACTGATTGCAGCAAATTAGGTGAAACTATCAGAAATTCTTCCAACATGGATTAGCTCCGTTCAAATGTCAGTCATATTGTGTAAATATATATATATATATACGTGCCCCAAACATTGCTTTGTATTCTTGTCTGTACGGCTGGCTGGTTATATTGTGTCTGCTATTTGCTCCAACAACAGCTTTACTCGTTAGTTATATAGGTCTAGGCTAGAGCATTTGACTTGTTTTATAGTCAAAAGTAAATCTTCCAGACAAAATATTTAAAATATTCAATGAATTAATTAATTAAGTCAACAAGTTTGTTTCTGATCTTATCCATGGTTCTGGTATAATTTATCTGTTTGATCTTGTCCATGGTTCTGGCATAATTTATCTGTTTGATATTATCCATGGTTCTGGTATAATTTATCTGTTCAATATTGTCCATCATTCTGGCATAATTTATCTGTTTGATCTTGTCCATGGTTCTGGCATAATTTATCTGTTCAATATTGTCCATCATTCTGGCATAATTTATCTGTTTGATCTTGTCCATGGTTCTGGCATAATTTATCTGTTTGATATTATCCATGGTTCTGGTATAATTTATCTGTTCAATATTGTCCATCATTCTGGTATAATTTATCTGTTCGATATTATCCATCATTCTGGCATAATTTATCTGTTTGATATTATCCATGGTTCTGGTATAATTTATCTGTTCAATATTGTCCATCATTATGGCATAATTTATCTGTTCGATATTGTCCATCATTCTGGCATAATTTATCTGTTTGATATTATCCATGGTTCTGGTATAATTTATCTGTTCAATATTGTCCATCATTCTGGCATAATTTATCTGTTTGATCTTGTCCATGGTTCTGGCATAATTTATCTGTTTGATCTTGTCCATGGTTCTGGCATAATTTATCTGTTTGATATTATCCATGGTTCTGGTATAATTTATCTGTTCAATATTGTCCATGGTTCTGGCATAATTTATCTGTTCGATATTGTCCATCATTCTGGCATAATTTATCTGTTTGATATTATCCATGGTTCTGGTATAATTTATCTGTTCAATATTGTCCATCATTCTGGCATAATTTATCTGTTTGATCTTGTCCATGGTTCTGGCATAATTTATCTGTTTGATATTATCCATGGTTCTGGTATAATTTATCTGTTCAATATTGTCCATGGTTCTGGCATAATTTATCTGTTCGATATTGTCCATCATTCTGGCATAATTTATCTGTTTGATATTATCCATGGTTCTGGTATAATTTATCTGTTCAATATTGTCCATCATTCTGGCATAATTTATCTGTTTGATCTTGTCCATGGTTCTGGCATAATTTATCTGTTTGATATTATCCATGGTTCTGGTATAATTTATCTGTTCAATATTGTCCATGGTTCTGGCATAATTTATCTGTTCGATCTTGTCCATCATTCTGGCATAATTTATCTGTTCGATCGTGTCCATGGTTCTAGCATAATTTATCTGTTCGATATTGTCCATGGTTCTGGCATAATTTTACTATTCAATCTTATCTTTGAATGGATAAATTAGACTATAACAAGTTTTTAAAAAATACAGCCACCCATAAGAACAAGAGGGCATACTTACAAATTGACTAAAGAGACGTCCAGATTAAATATTAGAAATATTGTTTTTTAGTCAGAGAGTGGTGAATGCTTGGAATACATTGCCATGGGAGGTAGTGGAGGCAGGGACAGTTAACCCTACCAGACCGCTGTACCCATTTTCCGGTAATTTCCTTAACTGCCGCTAAACCGCTGTACCTAATTTTCGGTACTTTGGATAGTACGTCATAAAATGCGTTGAATCTAAAAATAACCAACCAATCGTGGTCAATCTTCATGATTAGTCATTGCAAATTGCTGCCCCCATGTTTGAATTGATTTTGTGGGGTTTAACGTGAACAAATTTGGAAAATTGACAATGAAACGAACGGCTGATGAACCAAGCACTTCAACAGGAAAGCAAAGTAAGTCTAGGCTTATGACAGTCCAACAGGTGATCAATAATTTGGTTGATTCAGACTCTGTTCAAGTGAAACAGACAGTGAGAGCTCGAGTGATGAGATGAAGGCTTTTCTTGGACTGAGGATCTATATGGAATACTCATGTATAAAGCCCAGCTATCAGGATTATTGGACAAATGAGGGCTCTTTGTTGTGTTTACCTCCGGATTTCGAAATGTTTTATGACTCGAGACAGATTCTTGGCCATTTGCTGGGTGGATTGACACACAAAGGTGGAATATTGATGCTAGATGAAAGGTAAACCTATTTTCTACAATGTCTCCAAGTTACATCTTATTCTAACCACTTGTTTGCATGTAACTAACATTTTTCTATATCATATTGGTTTTTTCTCTTTAATGCTCTGGAACCCAGGAATGGGGGACAGTTTGGTTCAGAGCCTTAGGTCTGGTAGGGTTAATGTATTTAAGAATAAATTGGATGGGTATATCTTTTAGAGCGCGGTGATGTAAATGAAACTGGTTGTATACAAACTCTGTAGAGTCTTCTAAACCAGTATAAAGACGTTAAGTTAAATTATCCACGGTTCTGGCATAATTTGACCTTATCCATGGTTCTGGCATAATTTGACCTTATCCATGGTTCTGGCATAATTTGACTATTTGATCTTATCCATGGTTTATCAACAATGATAAGTAATAAAACAAATGGAGTTGTTGTTCGAGTAGGTAAGCTTTACTTTTGGTTGTGATTGGGGATCAAGATGCTGAGCAGCACATAGCTGACTGCTAGCGTCAGGGCCAGCGAACCATAGCTGCCAAGACCCTTCTACACCTCCACGCGGTGATCCTGGATAACAGGCTGCAATAGGGCAGACTGGCTAAGCAGAAGGGATCGAAGAGGGAATGCTAACCCGGTACTAAAATAATGCTTGCTGAAGTCGGATGTGTTGGACCGAAAGGTGCAAATATCGCAGCCAAGCTGTAAACTACGACACAACGCATTCCGATCTCTGGACTACATTCTGCTACTTAAGCCCTTTCAGGGTTTGGTAGTGGGAGATTGAGAACGAACGAAGAAGAAGAAGAATGGGGTTGTGATTGTTGTGCCTGTTATTTGATCAGTTGTTGAGACCAAAATAATTCATCTCAGCCGTTACTGGTATTGAGTTTGACTGCAGTTTTCCCTGTACAAATAACACAATGTACTTCCGTGCAGTTATTTCTTATTTAAGGATGTTCTTAAAATGTGTGTGGTGGGGTAGTTAGTTCCCAGTCATGCCACTATGAATGAAAAAGTAAATGCGCAACTACGGTTTCAACACCCTTGGCCTGGCAGATACCAGGTGGTTAGGAGGGAAAAAGGTCAAGCTGGACACCGCGGAACTAACACTATTATCAGGACACACTGAAGTGGACTCACACCATAGAGATGGAGTGGACGCACACCATAGAGATGGAGTGGACGCACACCATAGAGATGGAGTGGACTCACCCATAGAGATGGAGTGGACTCACCCATAGAGATGGCGGGGACGCACACCATAGAGATGGAGTGGACTCACCCATAGAGATGGCGTGGACGCACACCATAGAGATGGAGTGGACGCACACCATAGAGATGGAGTGGACTCACCCATAGAGATGGAGTGGACTCACCCATAGAGATGGAGTGGACTCACCCATAGAGATGGAGTGGACTCACCCATAGAGATGGAGTGGACTCACCCATAGAGATGGAGTGGACTCACCCATAGAGATGGAGTGGACTCACCCATAGAGATGGAGTGGACTCACCCATAGAGATGGAGTGGACTCACCCATAGAGATGGAGTGGACTCACCCATAGAGATGGAGTGGACTCACACCATAGAGATGGAGTGGACTCACCCATAGAGATGGAGTGGACTCACCCATAGAGATGGAGTGGACTCACCCATAGAGATGGAGTGGACTCACCCATAGAGATGGAGTGGACTCACCCATAGAGATGGAGTGGACTCACCCATAGAGATGGAGTGGCCATGATGCTCTCTACAGAAGCTCAAAGAGCGCTTATCGAATGGGAAGCGTTAGGACCCAGATTAATACTCGCTACTTTGAAAACTAACCAAAATAAAAAAGAATAAAAGTCAAAATTATGCAATACTATGCTCCAACAAATGACAAAGACGATGCAGTGAAAAAAGAATTTTACACAAGCCTTCAAAGGGTGACAGATTGCAGAAAAAAGAGGGACATAACGATTTTAACTGGGGACCGAAATGCTAAAGTTGGGAAGAATGGTACCATCGCATTTGAAGAGATCATGGGCAAATACGGAATTGGGTCTAAGAATGAGAATGGAGAGTTAGTGATGGACTTATGCGCCTTAAATCAACTGGTGATTGGAGGAAATATGTTCCTTCATAAAAGAACACACAAAGCGACATGGGTGTTACCAGACCACGAGACAGAAAATCATATTGACCATATGTGTACAGGAAGTTCAGATCATCATTACAAGACGTAAAGGTATACAGAGGGGCAAATGTGGCGTCAGATCAATTACAAGACGTAAAGGTATACAGAGAGGCAGACGTGGCGTCAGGTCATTACAAAACATAAAGGTATACAGAGAGGCAGACGTGGGTGGCGTCAGGTCATTACAAAACGTAAAGGTATACAGAGAGGCAGACGTGGGTGGCGTCAGGTCATTACAAGACGTTAAGGTATACAGAGAGGCAGACGTGGCGTCAGGTCATTACAAAACATAAAGGTATACAGAGAGGCAGACGTGGGTGGCGTCAGGTCATTACAAAACGTAAAGGTATACAGAGAGGCAGACATGGCGTCAGGTCATTACAAGACGTTAAGGTATACAGAGAGGCAGACGTGCTGTCAGATCATTACAAAACGTAAAGGTATACAGAGAGGCAGACATGGCGTCAGGTCATTACAAGACGTTAAGGTATACAGAGAGGCAGACATGGCGTCAGGTCATTACAAGACGTTAAGGTATACAGAGAGGCAGACGTGCTGTCAGATCATTACAAAACGTAAAGGTATACAGAGGGGCAGACATGGCATCAGATCATTGCAAGACATAAATAATACCGAGAGGCAGATGTGGCGTCAGATCATTTTAGACATAAAGGTATACAGAGAGGCAGACGTGGCGTCAGGTCATTATAAAACATAAAGGTATACAGAGAGGCAGACGTGGCGTCAGATCATTACAATA
The DNA here is from genome assembly GCA_036924085.1 of Ariolimax columbianus. Classification (NCBI taxonomy): domain Eukaryota; kingdom Metazoa; phylum Mollusca; class Gastropoda; order Stylommatophora; family Arionidae; genus Ariolimax; species Ariolimax columbianus. The sequence continues at coordinate 2,542,822 of JAVGWX010000007.1, read as the reverse complement.
CGTTAAGGTATACAGAGAGTCAGACGTGGCGTCAGATCATTACAAGACGTTAAGGTATACAGAGAGGCAGATGTGGCGTCAGATCATTACAAGACGTAAAGGTATACAGAGGGGCAGACATGGCATCAGATCATTACAAGACATAAATAATACCGAGAGGCAGATGTGGCGTCAGATCATTATAAGACGCAAAGGTATACAGAGAGGCAGACATGGCGTCAGGTCATTATATACACAACAACATGTAGCCACAGAAAACAATTCAACGTGGGATTCCTCAAGAACAAAGGCACAAACAATAAATTTAAAATCACGATATCAAATAGGTATAATGTTCTACAACAATTAGCAGAAATAGAAGAGATGGAGGCTAACTGGCAACAGATTCAAAATGTATGAAACGAAACTTGTGATGAAGTTCTAGGGGATATACAACACCAACATAAGGAGTGAATAACGACAGAAACTACAGTCAAGTTTACTTACTTACTTAGTCGCTCCTCTTCTACCGTGAGGTGTAGAGGTTTGCCAAAGAGAACGCCACACTGCTCTATCCGGCATCTTTTTCCTGGCCTCTTTCCAATCCAGCCCTCTATCACTTAGGGACTGTCGTATGTTGTCTTCCCAACGTACTTTGGGACGTCCTCGGGGTCTGCGTCCTTGACTTTTGATCTCCCATGACCGCTTTGGTATTCGATCTTCGTCCATTCTACAGACATGGCCAAACCACTGTAGTTCGTACATTCCATGTTCCGTAAATCGTGGTCCTTATTTCTCGCCTGTTCATCGCCGTTGAGGTCAGTCCGGTTTTCTGTGTTTTGAGTTGTAATCGTTGTTTTAAGACAAACAGGTGATTAGCCTGTTGTGTCTTTGCATGGTGGAGGGGCTGCCTCCTTACAGCCTCCATGCCTGCCGACCTGTTTTTGTCCGCGGCTGCTTATTTATTCGCAGCTAACCTCCAAATTTGGAGGCCTTTCAGCAATCCGCAACTCTGCTGACGCGCCTGGTAGGAGGTAGGTGCCTCCCCCAGGTACAGTCAAGTTAAAAGAGCGAAAAATTCTGAAGGCATATGTATGCGGATGCTGGACTAGGAAAGCCCTAGCCTTGGCACAGGAAAAATACGCTGAAGCCAACAAAGAAGTGAAGAAGAACAGAAGTGAAGGAAGAAAATAAATTGATGAGTTGGCTCAAGAGGCAGAGGAAGCTGCAGATAAAGGAAATACGAAAGACGTATAACAGCATAAAGAAACTAACAGGCAAATATAAGCATGTCAATGGCTTTATCAAAGATGAGGCAAGTGAATTGATTAGCAGACAATGAGCAAACAAAGTGATGGACTGAACATGTTGAAGAACTTTTAAACCGCCTGGCTCCACAAGATTCTCCTGACATTCAGTCAGCAGATTCGGAACTACAGGTAAATTGCAAGAGGCCAACCGCAGAAGGAATTAAGAAAGCCATTTGGCTTCTGAAAGGCGATAATATGACCGGTCCAGATGATATCTCAGCAGATGCGATCAAAGCAGACATTGAAACTTCAACAATAATGTTATACAAGCTACTCTGTAAAGTCTGGGAGAGAGAGAGAAAAGAGATAACGGAAGACTGGAAAGAAGGCTATCTAATAAAGTCGCCAAAGAAGGTAGATTTACAATAATGTACCAATTATAGAGGAATAATGGTATCTGTATCAGGAAAAGTTTTGAGCAGGATCATCCTAGAGAGATTTACAGTAGTGTACCAATTATAGAGGAATAATGGTATCTGTACCAGGAAAAGTTTTGAGCAGGGCCATCCTAGAGAGATTTAAAAAGGCTATAGATGACCAGATGAGGGATGGACAGGCCATAGATGACCAGTTGAGGGATGGGGAGGCCATAGATGGCCAGTTGAGGGATGGGGAGGCCATAGATGACCAGTTGAGGGATGGGCAGACCATAGATGACCAGTTGAGGGATGGGCAGGCCATAGATCAGCAGACCATAGATGACCAGTTGAGGGATGGACAGGCCATAGATGACCAGTTGAGGGATGGGGAGGCCATAGATGACCAGTTGAGGGATGGGGAGGCCATAGATGACCAGTTGAGGGATGTGGAGGCCATAGATGACCAGTTGAGGGATGGGGAGGCCATAGATCAGCAGACCATAGATGACCAGTTGAGGGATGGACAGGCCATAGATGACCAGTTGAGAGATGGACAGGCCATAGATGACCAGTTGAGGGATGGACAGGCCATAGATGACCAGTTGAGGGATGGACAGGCCATAGATGACCAGTTGAGGGATGGGCAGACCTTAGATGACCAGTTGAGGGATGGACAGGACATAGATGACCAGTTGATGGATGGGGAGGCTGGCTTTTGACAAAACAGGTCCTTTACAGACCAGAAAATACAACACTGAGAATAATAATTGAACAAAGTGTGGAATGGAACTCACCGCTTGTTATAGGATTTGTGAATTATGAGAAAGCTTTGACAGGGTGTCGCTGTGGGAGTTGCTCAGATACTATGGAGTGCCCTCAAAGTTCTCTAATATAATCCAGAAAACATGAAGTAACGAGATGGCGAGTGCTACATAAAGGTCAGCCTTGAAATAAAGGCGGAGGTCGGCAGGGCTGTCTACTACCACCATTACTCTTACTGCTGACCATATGAAGTCGACATTATTGTCAAGTGACAACGGCATTAAATGGACATTGACGAGACAACTCGTAGATCTCGACTTTGTAGATGATTTGGTTCTTCTGTCCCATGCCCACAGCCAGATGCAAAATAAGATACGCATACTCAAAGAGAGGTCGTTACAAATGGGGCTAAAAATAGACAGAGACAAAACACAGGTTTTGAAAATAAATGCAATTAGCAATGATAGAATTGGGTTGGGAGTCACTCACCTTCAGAATGTGGAGTCTTTCACATACCTTGGCAGCAACATAGGCATCGTAGGAGGCACAGAAAACGATGTTCAGTTGAGAATACAGAAGGCAAGAGGAGCTTTCATTGTATTGAGGAATTTATGAAAGCAAAGAAATTAAAACCACCACTGAAAATACAAATCTTTAACTCCAAAGTCAAATCCGTTCTTTTATATGGCTGTGAAACATGGAGGGCATCAGTGCAGTTGCCAGATTGGGGTGCTTACATATTTGCATATCTACAGATGTTGCAATGTTCTACAAAAATTATATCCATTGCAGTAAAAAGCTGAACTCTATTGTAAACAAAATACTTTTTACATCAGGTACTGTTTCTGAAAATATACATTTAAAAGTACTTTTCCGTAATTATTTGGAAATATTTTTCAAATGTTATAACATACTTTGTACCAACAAAAATTCAAAGCCACTTTTAACCCTACCAGACCTAAGGCCCTGAACCCAACTGTCCCCCATTCCTGGGTTCCAGAGCATTAAAGAGAAAAAACCAACATGATATAGAAAAATGTTAGTTACATGCAAACAAGTGGTTAGAATAAGATGTAACTTGGAGACATTGTAGAAAATAGGTTTACCTTTCATCTAGCGTCAATATTCCACCTTTGTGTGCCAATCCACCCAGCAAAAGGCAAAGAATCTGTCTCGAGTCATAAAACATTTCGAAATCCGGGAGTAAACACAACAAAGAGCCCTCATTTGTCCAATAATCCTGATAGCTGGGCTTTATACATGAGTATTCCATATAGATTCTCAGTCCAAGAAAAGCCTTCATCTCATCACTCGAGCTCTCACTGTCTGTTTCACTTGAACAGAGTCTGAATCAACCAAATTATTGATCACCTGTTGGACTGTCATAAGCCTAGACTTACTTTGCTTTCCTGTTGAAGTGCTTGGCCCATCAGCCGTTCGTTTCATTGTCAATTTTCCGAATTTGTTCACGTTAAACCCCACAAAATCAATTCAAACATGGGGGCAGCCATTTGCAATGACTAATCACGAGGATTGACCACGATTGGTCGGTTATTTTTAGATTCAACGCATTTTATGACGTATTATCCAAATTACCGAAAATTGGGTCTAGCGGTTTAGCGGCAGTTAAGGAAATTACTGAAAAATGGGTACAGCGGTCTGGTAGGGTTAACCCTTTACGGTCTAAATTGTTCAGTGCAGTTAACTAGAGTAGCACCACTTACAAGTCTCATTGATGTCAAGTCACATGTTAATCCTATCTTGTTATTTAACTCAATTGGATTTTTAACAAAGGCTGTATGTTTAAATTTAAAAATCGTAATGTTAGCTTTAATGACTTTTTTTCTTTTCTGTTAACCATGAAACACATAAAATGACTGGTTTTGTCTTGTCTTGTCAATTTGGTTGGACTGTCTTGCTGAAGACGGATGTGTGGGACCGAAAGGTGCAAATATCGCAACCAAGCTGTAAACTCGACACAACGCATTCTGTTCTCCGGACTACATCCTGCTTCTTGCAAAGCCCTGTTCAGGACATGGTAGTGGGAGGTTGAGAACGGTCAGGAGATGGTAGTCGGAGGTTGAGAGTGGTCAGGACATGGTAGCAGAGGTTGAGAGTGGTCAGGAGATGGTAGCAGAAGTTGAGAGTGGTCAGGAGATGGTAGCAGAGGTTGAGAGTGGTCAGGAGATGGTAGCAGAGGTTGAGAGTGGTCAGGAGATGGTAGCAGAGGTTGAGAGTGGTCAGGAGATGGTAGCAGAGGTTGAGAGTGGTCAGGAGATGGTAGCAGAGGTTGAGAGTGGTCAGGAGATGGTAGCAGAGGTTGAGAGTGGTCAGGAGATGGTAGTCAGAGGTTGAGAGTGGTCAGGAGATGGTAGTGGGAGGTTGAGAGTGGTCAGGAGATGGTAGTGGGAGGTTGAGAGTGGTCAGGAGATGGTAGCAGAGGTTGAGAGTGGTCAGGAGATGGTAGCAGGGGTTGAGAGTGGTCAGGAGATGGTAGTCAGAGGTTGAGAGTGGTCAGGAGATGGTAGCAGAGGTTGAGAGTGGTCAGGAGATGGTAGTCAGAGGTTGAGAGTGGTCAGGAGATGGTAGCAGAGGTTGAGAGTGGTCAGGAGATGGTAGTGGGAGGTTGAGAGTGGTCAGGAGATGGTAGTGGGAGGTTGAGAGTGGTCAGGAGATGGTAGTGGGAGGTTGAGAGTGGTCAGGAGATGGTAGCAGAGGTTGAGAGTGGTCAGGAGATGGTAGCAGAGGTTGAGAGTGGTCAGGAGATGGTAGCAGAGGTTGAGAGTGGTCAGGAGATGGTAGCAGAGGTTGAGAGTGGTCAGGAGATGGTAGCAGAGGTTGAGAGTGGTCAGGAGATGGTAGTGGAAGGTTGAGAGTGGTCAGGAGATGGTAGCAGAGGTTGAGAGTGGTCAGGAGATGGTAGTGGGAGGTTGAGAGTGGTCAGGAGATGGTAGCAGAGGTTGAGAGTGGTCAGGAGATGGTAGCAGAGGTTGAGAGTGGTCAGGAGATGGTAGTGGGAGGTTGAGAGTGGTCAGGAGATGGTAGCAGAGGTTGAGAGTGGTCAGGAGATGGTAGCAGAGGTTGAGAGTGGTCAGGAGATGGTAGCAGAGGTTGAGAGTGGTCAGGAGATGGTAGTGGGAGGTTGAGAGTGGTCAGGAGATGGTAGCAGAGGTTGAGAGTGGTCAGGAGATGGTAGCAGAGATTAAGAGTGGTCAGGAGATGGTAGCAGAGGTTGAGAGTGGTCAGGAGATGGTAGCAGAGGTTGAGAGTGGTCAGGAGATGGTAGTGGGAGGTTGAGAGTGGTCAGGAGATGGTAGCAGAGGTTGAGAGTGGTCAGGAGATGGTAGCAGAGGTTGAGAGTGGTCAGGAGATGGTAGCAGAGGTTGAGAGTGGTCAGGAGATGGTAGCAGAGGTTGAGAGTGGTCAGGAGATGGTAGTGGGAGGTTGAGAGTGGTCAGGAGATGGTAGCAGAGGTTGAGAGTGGTCAGGAGATGGTAGCAGAGGTTAAGAGTGGTCAGGAGATGGTAGCAGAGATTAAGAGTGGTCAGGAGATGGTAGCAGAGGTTGAGAGTGGTCAGGAGATTGTAGCAGAGGTTGAGAGTGGTCAGGAGATGGTAGTGGGAGGTTGAGAGTGGTCAGGAGATGGTAGCAGAGGTTGAGAGTGGTCAGGAGATGGTAGCAGAGGTTGAGAGTGGTCAGGAGATGGTAGCAGAGGTTGAGAGTGGTCAGGAGATGGTAGCAGAGGTTGAGAGTGGTCAGGAGATGGTAGCAGAGGTTGAGAGTGGTCAGGAGATGGTAGCAGAGGTTGAGAGTGGTCAGGAGATGGTAGTGGGAGGTTGAGAGTGGTCAGTAGATGGTAGCAGAGGTTGAGAGTGGTCAGGAGATGGTAGCAGAGGTTGAGAGTGGTCAGGAGATGGTAGCAGAGGTTGAGAGTGGTCAGGAGATGGTAGTGGGAGGTTGAGAGTGGTCAGGAGATGGTAGCAGAGGTTGAGAGTGGTCAGGAGATGGTAGCAGAGGTTGAGAGTGGTCAGGAGATGGTAGTGGGAGGTTGAGAGTGGTCAGGAGATGGTAACAGAGGTTGAGAGTGGTCAGGAGATGGTAGTGGGAGGTTGAGAGTGGTCAGGACATGGTAGTGGGAGGTTGAGAGTGGTCAGGAGATGGTAGTGGGAGGTTGAGAGTGGTCAGGAGATGGTAGCAGAGGTTGAGAGTGGTCAGGAGATGGTAGTGGGAGGTTGAGAGTGGTCAGGACATGGTAGCAGAGGTTGAGAGTGGTCAGGAGATGGTAGCAGAGGTTGAGAGTGGTCAGGAGATGGTAGTGGGAGGTTGAGAGTGGTCAGGAGATGGTAGCAGAGGTTGAGAGTGGTCAGGAGATGGTAGCAGAGGTTGAGAGTGGTCAGGAGATGGTAGCAGAGGTTGAGAGTGGTCAGGAGATGGTAGCAGAGGTTGAGAGTGGTCAGGAGATGGTAGCAGAGGTTGAGAGTGGTCAGGAGATGGTAGCAGAGGTTGAGAGTGGTCAGGAGATGGTAGCAGAGGTTGAGAGTGGTCAGGAGATGGTAGTCAGAGGTTGAGAGTGGTCAGGAGATGGTAGTGGGAGGTTGAGAGTGGTCAGGAGATGGTAGTGGGAGGTTGAGAGTGGTCAGGAGATGGTAGCAGAGGTTGAGAGTGGTCAGGAGATGGTAGCAGAGGTTGAGAGTGGTCAGGAGATGGTAGTCAGAGGTTGAGAGTGGTCAGGAGATGGTAGCAGAGGTTGAGAGTGGTCAGGAGATGGTAGTCAGAGGTTGAGAGTGGTCAGGAGATGGTAGCAGAGGTTGAGAGTGGTCAGGAGATGGTAGTGGGAGGTTGAGAGTGGTCAGGAGATGGTAGTGGGAGGTTGAGAGTGGTCAGGAGATGGTAGTGGGAGGTTGAGAGTGGTCAGGAGATGGTAGCAGAGGTTGAGAGTGGTCAGGAGATGGTAGCAGAGGTTGAGAGTGGTCAGGAGATGGTAGCAGAGGTTGAGAGTGGTCAGGAGATGGTAGCAGAGGTTGAGAGTGGTCAGGAGATGGTAGTGGGAGGTTGAGAGTGGTCAGGAGATGGTAGCAGAGGTTGAGAGTGGTCAGGAGATGGTAGCAGAGGTTGAGAGTGGTCAGGACATGGTAGCAGGAGGTTGTTGGACTGTAAAGGGTTCAATAAATGCAAACACAACGAACTTGGAATACAAAAACCCAGTGAATAAGATATAATGATATAACCAAACAAAACACTAACTATCAAATTGGATTTCAAATTCTTTGCAAACTATTTTTATAAATTAATTTCATACAAATAAAATGATTCATAACAGCAGCAGGCAAAAAACAAGATGGAAACAACCGTTATTTATTCTCAGGCAAGTCAAAAGAGCCTGAAAGATCTTCCGAGACCAAGTCCAGTGCATATTCTTGCGTTAACTAACGTCCTTCTTTAAACATCGTTGTCCTGTTCTTCACTGTTGTCTTCAACACACTTTTGTTATCACCATACACTGCCTGCATTCTGCGATGAATGTCAAATGGTCGACAGCTTTGAGCTGTTAGAAACCGAATCACTGCTCACTGATCAACTCTCAACAGATTTAGTTTTACACCCTCGATGTTGTCAATGGTCTGCTGAGGAAACTATCAGTCAGAGGATAATGACATTTTGTAAACTTGATGGTTGGTATGTGCTGTTTACACCAGAAGTGACATCATGCGCATCGTACGTATGCTCACTTGTTGCAGTTTGGTCCGGTTTCATTTGAACACACCTCGTTTATCATCTTAGATATAATGATTCAATAGCTCAAGTAACCAAGATCAAATATATTTTAAATAACTGAGATCAAATTTAAAACAAGCACACACAATTACCTTAATGGGAAAATAATTTTAAACATACTTTCTATATTAAAAAAGGTTAAACAATAATGTCCTTTAACTTAATGTCCCACATCGCTCCATTTGTTGAAGCACTGGTCAAACACTGCATTTGTTGAAGCACTGGTCAAGCACTGCATTTGTTGAAGCACTGGTCAAACACTGCATTTGTTGAAGCACTGGTCAAACACTGCATTTGTTGAAGCACTGGTCAAGCACTGCATTTGTTGAAGCACTGGTCAAACACTGCATTTGTTGAAGCACTGGTCAAACACTGCATTTGGTGAAGCACTGGTCAAGCACTGCATTTGTTGAAGCACTGGTCAAACACTGCATTTGTTGAAGCACTGGTCAAGCACTGCATTTGTTGAAGCACTGGTCAAGCACTGCATTTGTTGAAGCACTGGTCAAGCACTGCATTTGTTGAAGCACTGGTCAAGCACTGCATTTGTTGAAGCACTGGTCAAACACTGCATTTGTTGAAGCACTGGTCAAACACTGCATTTGTTGAAGCACTGGTCAAACATTGCATTTGTTGAAGCACTGGTCAAACACTGCATTTGGTGAAGCACTGGTCAAGCACTGCATTTGTTGAAGCACTGGTCAAACACTGCATTTGGAGAAGCACTGGTCAAACACTGCATTTGGAGAAGCACTGGTCAAACACTGCATTTGTTGAAGCACTGGTCAAACACTGCATTTGGAGAAGCACTGGTCAAGCACTGCATTTGGAGAAGCACTGGTCAAGCACTGCATTTGGCTCCACTATCCAGTTTGTATGAAAGCTGACGCCAGTTATTTACTCTGCGATTGTATAGCAATAGTTTTTACACCAACCCCATGGACAACCATCCTCAGTTGTCTCTTACAAACATACAAACTATGGGCCAATTCTGTGAGCCCTAGGAACCACTTGCGTGAATATATCATTGATAAAAATCAACAGTGGAAATGGCTGTGACATATACCCAAAAATTCCAACTAATAGCTCAATAAGCAATGTCATAAAAGTATGCTCTAAAATTTATAATTGTAAAAAGATATGAATAATGTCATTGACAAATTATCAGCAAGAAAAGAGGGGTAAAACCCTAGTAATATATTTGACTTTACATTGAACAGAAAACAGACAGAAAGTCTTCAATATTTGACTTAACATTGACCAGAATGCAGACAGAAATAGTCTTCAATATTTGACTTAACATTGACCAGAACGAAGACAGAAAGTCTTCAATATTTGACTTAACATTGACCAGAACGCAGACAGAAATAGTCTTCAATATTTGACTTAACATTGACCAGAACACAGACAGAAAATCTTCAATATTTGACTTAACACTGACCAGAACGAAGACAGAAAGTCTTCAATATTTGACTTAACATTGACCAGAACGAAGACAGAAATAGTCTTCAATATTTGACTTAACATTGACCAGAACGAAGACAGAAAGTCTTCAATATTTGACTTAACATTGACCAGAACACAGACAGAAAATCTTCAATATTTGACTTAACACTGACCAGAACGAAGACAGAAAGTCTTCAATATTTGACTTAACATTGACCAGAACGAAGACAGAAATAGTCTTCAATATTTGACTTAACATTGACCAGAACGAAGACAGAAAGTCTTCAATATTTGACTTAACATTGACCAGAACGCAGACAGAAATAGTCTTCAATATTTGACTTAACATTGACCAGAACGAAGACAGAAATAGTCTTCAATATTTGACTTGACATTGACCAGAACACAGACAGAAAATCTTCAATATTTGACTTAACACTGACCAGAACGAAGACAGAAAATCTTCAATATTTGACTTAACACTGACCAGAACGAAGACAGAAAATCTTCAATATTTGACTTAACATTGACCAGAAAAACATTTTTCTGTTTCTAATGACAGAGACTAAGATTTCCATTTGAAAATGTAAATGGTTAGACACAAACAGTACAGGTGAATGAAATTTGAACTTAAAATACTTTAGGAAAGAAAACATTCTGTCATGGCATGAACAAAAACTACGTGTTAGAGATGCTACTGTTACTAGACACAGTGGAAAACTTAATGTTGTGATTCTGCAGGCGAGCAATGAGATCTGTGTTCCAGAAGGCAGCACCTGGAGTTAATACACCTCCTCTGAAATGTCAAGGATATATATATTTCAAATTAAAGAAACATCTGAAAGTCAGTTTATAAAAATCAATTCATCATCATCTGTCCCGCAACCAGAAAGGTCAATGGGGCACCAATACTGCAGATTGTTGGACCAGTTCCTGCCAGTCCGCTCAATTTTGTGCCAGGATATTTGTTGTAGCTATGGACCTTCCCGTTCACTCTGATGTTGTCTTCCCATCTCTTTTTCTAGCTCCCCCTCTTACGCTTCCCAGGTACAATACCTTGTAGGACTGTCTTGGTCAACCCAGACAATCTTGAAACATGCCCTTACCATGCGAGCTTTCATGCTTTTACCAAAGTCAATAGGTCTTTATATTGGTCGATCTCTCAACGGTGTTCCGAACTGCCTTATTCGTGACATGGTCTAGATACGAAATGCCGAGGATTTGACGCAGACATCTCGTCTCCATTGAACAAGTTCTTCGCTTAAGAACTACTGTCAGAGTCCAAGTTTCACACGCGTAAAGGTACACAGAAGTGACAAGCGCATACATTAAACCCACCTAGTTTTTCAAGGTTGATGCTTTTGTCCCGCCACAGCGGCCTCAGTTTGATCAAAGCAGTCATGGTCATCGTTGTTCGTACCTGAATCTCAGTTCTGGAACCGGCCGCCCCCATCAGTGTTCCCAGGTGTTTAAACTGTTTGACAATTTGCAATGGTTCGTTTTTGATCGCACCAGATCCTCTGGTATGTTGGCTATTATTTTACTTTTCTCTGCACTAATTTCCATTCTAAACATTTGAGCAGCATTGTCGAGGTTGAGATTAGATCCGCAAGTTCTAGCTCCCTTCCAGCCAGCCCGGTAATGGTATCAGAAAACCGGAGATTGGTGAGTGTACGACCACCTAAACTGACAGTACCCAGAGATTGGTGAGTGTACGACCACCTATGCTGACAGTACCCAGAGATTGGTGAGTGTACGACCACCTATGCTGACAGTACCCAGAGATTGGTGAGTGTACGACCACCTATGCTGACAGTACCCAGAGATTGGTGAGTGTACGACCACCTAAACTGACAGTACCCAGAGATTGGTGAGTGTACGACCACCTATGCTGACAGTACCCAGAGATTGGTGAGTGTACGACCACCTATGCTGACAGTACCCAGAGATTGGTGAGTGTACGACCACCTATGCTGACAGTACCCAGAGATTGGTGAGTGTACGACCACCTATGCTGACTACCCAGAGATTGGTGAGTGTACGACCACCTATGCTGACTACCCAGAGATTGGTGAGTGTACGACCACCTATGCTGACAGTACCCAGAGATTGGTGAGTGTACGACCACCTATGCTGACAGTACCCAGAGATTGGTGAGTGTACGACCACCTATGCTGACAGTACCCAGAGATTGGTGAGTGTACGACCACCTAAGCTGACTACCCAGAGATTGGTGAGTGTACGACCACCTATGCTGACAGTGCTCACATGATCCTCCAGAGCTTCGGACATGATATGTTCAAGAAAAACGTTGAATAGGATCGTAAATCAATTATAGATATATATTAAAAATTTAAAAACATGAGATAGCCAGTTTATAAAAATCAATGATATATATAGATTAAAAAATTTAAAAAAACATCACAAAGTCAGTTTATAAAAACTGTCTACATTAAAAATGATGTTCGTCCCATCTCGTGTGATGAAGACTACTCTCTCTGTTCATCCATCTCGTGTGATGAAGACTGCGCTCTCTCTCTCTCTCTGTTCATCCATCTCGTGTGATGAAGACCGCTCTCTCTGTTCAGCCGTGTGGACTATCCATTTTGCTCTGTCCACTGAAATGGGTGACTTGTATAATGATTTGGAAGGTTTGTGCAATATGTCAAGCCCACTTCTCTCGTCCTTAGCTACCTTATACCAGTGGCAAGACATTATCAAGACGACTGTAGATAACTCGGTATGCAGATTTTTTCTCAGGTATTACTCCCGAAACCTTTCCCGTAAACAGGTATCCTGCAAGGCAGTAGGGGTGTGACATCTAATAGGTTGGGAAGGAAGCATGACCAGGACCAAATCTGGATGTTCGTAACGAATGGCACAGAAATGATAGTTTGTCCATCACAAGTGATGAAGACCACTCTCTTTGTTCAGCCGTGTGGACAGTCGTATCTCTTGCTGTGTCTGCTGAAATGGGTGACTTGCGCGGTTATTTGGATTAAAGTGAGGAAGAAACTGCGCCTTTTGTCAACCTCACTCACAGAGCCTAAACTACCTTTTGCCAGTGGCAAGACATTCATCGAGACGACTGGAGAAAGCATAGGATGCAGATTTTGCCTCAGTGTTACCACCGAAGCCTTTCCGTAAACATGTAACCCGGAGGGTAGAAAGGTGGGAAGGCATCTAACGCAGTTTGTCGTGCCTTTTCGATAACCACAAGAGGTCGTATGGACAACACTCAGCGTGTGAGTGAGTCTGGCATCTCGCCCCAGCTGTATTCAGTTCATCATAGTAGCATCTAAAATTCCCACACGCCATATTCGTGAAGGTGAACCAGCAGAACTAACTCGTGAGATACGACACAGGTATAACTAGTTTAAGCGTAGCGCCATTCAGCAGGCGTCCAGACCAGGATAAACGGATGGAAGAAATCACAAAAAAAGAACGAAATAACAAGTCCAGACGGAAAACAACTCCACGTATCCGTGAACACAAGTGTAAGTCGTTGACTAGTGTGAATTCCAGGCAAATCCGTAGTCTGGCGGCATCCATAATGATCCAAAACAGTAGAGAAATGTAGACTCGCCGCCAGTTACGGCGCCATCTTTGCCAGATTTTGACACAGAAATAATGTTCCAGATATTCACAAAGTGTTGTCACAAGGTGAGAGTTAATGCCGCCCACACAACGATGATGGCACTATGATTAATCCAGTTTGCCTGTAACCACAGAAGGTAGCGGAGGTAGTCCACTCAAATTGTGACGACGTGCATGAACCACAGAGACAAGCTTCAACAATGCCACCGACAAATGAAGAACTAGCTGATGGTTATGGTGAATCTTTGCGGACCTGGACTATGAGGCACACAATCGCTATGTTACATAGTTGTTAAAAATAATAGCAGACAAGTTATAGAATTGTCAACTCCGGGAACAGTATCAGTATTTCAGTTGCTCGCTTACAGAACCCTGCAACACAGTCATTTCTTTAACATGATGTGGTTGCTATCCCAATGCACAACACTCTTTAGTCACTTTTAATGATATGCTTTGACAGTTACAGAGGTTCTATTAGGTATTGCCTGAGATCAACAACATGTAGCATCGATTGCTTTACACATGCACAACTCTCTTGAACCCTTAACATACTTAGTCTTGATACAGGGAAAACATATTCATAAGATCAGGGAGATTGGGGCCTTACTCATGGGGCTTCTTACTTACTCATGGGGCTTCTTACTCATGGGGCTCCTTACTCATGGGGCTTCTTACTCATGGGGCTTTTTACTCATGGGCTACTTACTCATGGGACTTCTTACTTACTCATGGGCTCCTTACTCATGGGGCTCCTTACTCATGGGGCTTCTTACTTACTCATGGGGCTCCTTACTCATGGGCTACTTACTCATGGGGCTCCTTACTTACTCATGGGCTACTTACTCATGGGGCTCCTTACTTACACATGGGGCTCCTTACTCATGGGGCTTCTTACTCATGGGGATCCTTACTCATGGGCTCCTTACTTACTCATGGGCTACATACTTACTCATGGGTTCCTTACTTACTCATGGGCCTACTTACTTACGGGGCTCCTTACTCATGGGCTCCTTACTTACTCATGGGCTCCTTACTCATGGGGCTCCTTACTCATGGGGCTCCTTACTTACTCATGGGGCTCCTTACTTACTCATGGGCTCCTTACTTATTCATGGGGCTCCTTACTTACTCATGGGGCTCCTTACTTACTCATGGGGCTCCTTACTTACTCATGGGGGCTCCTTACTTACTCATGGGCCATTAGCTTACTAATGAGATTTAATTGGTATTCAACGATATCAGAAAGTTGTACCTGGGCACTGAACAAAGTGGTGTTTCCGTGTCCAATCAAAATGGCTGGGCAGGTTTGGGTGTTATGGGTTAAACAGTTGCCTTTTATGACATGCATGAATGCGCAGTGGTTCTATTCTTTCTTCCCAAGTAAGGAAACCTGGACTACTAGCAAGGGATTTGATCTTGTTACGGTCAAGTCAAGTGTTAAGTTATGATGGGGAGTGACTGACTAAACACAGAAACCTGGACTACCTGTGAGGGATTTGACCTTGTTACGGTCAAGTGATAAGTTATGATGGCCAGTGACTGACCAAACACAGAAACCTGGACTACCTGTGAGGGATTTGACCTTGTTACGGTCAAGTGATAAGTTATGATGGCCAGTGACAGATCAAACATAGAAACCTGGGCTACTTACTTGTGAGGGATTTTCTCTTGTTCCTTCAGAAGGGTGACCCCAGACTGGATCATGCATATTGGTGTTGCCACGTAAGCAGGTTCTAGAAAAATAACATTTTCTCGTTGTCACAGAAATTCAAACTAGCAGACACAAAGACAATTTGATGATATATCAGGCAGCTAGTCCCATACACAATCTTCTTCTGTTACTTTATACAACCTGCTTGGAAAGTTACATCAGTCATATTCTATTTTTGAGTAATATGCAGTCAGACCCTGACCTGGTCAGATCCTACATACACAACTCATGACTTGCGTATTACAATATTATCATTTTATATGTATACTATTTTGATGCAGTCACAGATCTGCTGTACGGGCCATAAAGCCTGCATGCCCGACCATCGGCTGCTAAAAATACTCCTTAATGGTGATGCTGGATGGTACACACTACCTTGGTGACCGAAAGAGCGCTAAAAAAAGACGCTTACGGCTTCACTAAAAGCCTTTGGCATTATACCCGACACTTTGTAAACTGCTGCGCAAGACCGAGCTGCATGATGCACATCTCTTCACGAGGCAGCGTCATGCAAGGCATCCATAAAATCAGCAGCTGAACAATGGAGGCAGACTAGAAAATCCTATGAAATGAAGCCCTCGCACGGCACACATTATCTGCCCACACTGTCCGAGGTATTACCAGACCCATACCGGCTCCTCAGTTACCTTCAAACTCATCGACTGACTAAAGATTTTCCAAACGGCTGAACCGAGAGAGTATTCATCATCATCCCATTATTTTATGCAGTACAATTGTGTACCGTACAGATAATGAATAATAATTGTGTCCATTGTTCTCGATGAGGACTACCAACATCATCTTGTGTTATACTACATCCTCGAGTGTCAGAGAACTTGTGACTAATCAAGCCAATACGGGCAAGTGTGGAGAGAGTTATATAACAAATGTGGTATGCGGCTGAAACTGGTATTCCCTCACCTCTAGAATTCCTGATTGTGTGTCTATTTTGGGCTGCTGCACACAGAGACCCTCAATTCCTTTTTGATAGCACCTTTCCAAGCTAACGATTTTGGGCCAGCTTTTCCCGGGTGGTAATGTCAATTTCTTCTTCTGCGTTCGTTCTCAATCTCCAGCTACCAAACCCTGAAAGGGCTTAAGTAGCAGAATGTAGTCCAGAGAACGGAATGCGTTGTGTCGTGGTTTACAGCTTGACTGCGATATTTGCACCTTTCGGTCCAACACATCCGACTTCAGCAAGCATTTTTTGAGTAACTGGTTAGCATTCCCTCTTCGATCCCTTCTCCTTAGCGAGTCTGCCCTGCTGCAGCCTGTTATCCAGGATTACCGCGTGGAGGTGTAGAAGGGTCTTGGCAGCTCTGGTTCGCTGGCCCTGACGCTAGCAGTCAGCTATGGGTCACTGACCACTGCAGCTCATGCGCTGCTCAGCATCTTGATACCGTAATGTCAATTTGAATGTACTCAAGCAACTCTTTCAAACTGCAAACTGGCCATGAACTGATTCTTTGGATGACCCTATGCAGCTGACCATACTGAAGCTTCTTTGGGTGCCTTCGTATTCAAGCAAGGTGGTCAGTCCATCTCAGTTGAGCTTTCTGTAAAAGTCCATGAATATTTGGCATGCTGGCTGTGGATAGGACCATTATCTATGATATTGTTCTGCCAGAGAATATAAATATCTATCTATCATCATCAGGTTATTCAGTTTGGAGACTGGTGTTGAAGTCCTCTGATCACGTCACTGTCCTCTGTTAGTCAGTCCAGAGACTGGTGTTGAAGTCCTCTGATCACGTCACTGTCCTCTGTTAGTCAGTCCAGAGACTGGTGTTGAAGTCTTCTGATCATGTCACTGTCAGTCAGTCCAGAGACTGGTGTTGAAGTCCTCTGATCACGTCACTGTCCTCTGTTAGTCAGTCCAGAGACTGGTGTTGAAGTCCTCTGATCACGTCACTGTCCTCTGTTAGTCAGTCCAGAGACTGGTGTTGAAGTCCTCTGATCATGTCACTCCACTGTCCTCAACAAATCTGGCAATAACGTGCATTATAATAGAAATTAATTAAGTGAGCACTAGGTATAACACCAGGCTGGCCACCACCACCACACCAACGAGATGGTTATCAGACCCAGACAGGCCACCACCACCACACCATCACGATGGTTATCAGACCCTGGCCACCACCACCACACCAACAAGATGGTTATCAGACCCAGGCCACCACCACCACACCATCAAGATGGTTATCAGACCCAGGTCACCACCACCACACCATCAAGATGGCTATCAGACCCAGACAGGCCACCACCACCACACCATCAAGATGGTTATTAGACCCAGGCAGGCCACCACCACCACACCATCACGATGGTTATCAGACCCAGGCCACCACCACCACCATCAAGATGGTTATCAGACCCAGGCCGGGGACGGCGTGGCCTAGTGGTTAAGTGGCACGGCTCACAACCAGAAGGTGCTGGGTTCGATCCCCATCACAGCACCGGCTGTTACCCCGGGTACGCAAACCCTTAGAAAATGCAGGAGGAAGCAGACCCTTACATAAAATGCATGCTGAAGTCGGATGCACTGGGTCGACAGGCGCAAAATAAAAACCACAGTGTAACGCACACACGCCTTGGTGAATAGATAAATAAGGCGAATGCGGAAAAAAAACCCAAAAAAAAACAAACCCAGGCCACCACCATCAAGATGGTTATCAGACCCAGGCCACCACCACCACACCATCATGATGGTTATCAGACCCAGGCCACCACCACCACACCATCAAGATGGTTATCAGACCCAGGTCACCACCACACCATCAAGATGGTTATCAGACCCAGACAGGCCACCACCACCACACCATCAAGATGGTTATCAGACCCATGTCACCACCACACCATCAAGATGGTTATCAGACCCAGACAGGCCACCACCACCACACCATCAAGATGGTTATCAGACCCAGGCCACCACCACACCATCAAGATGGTTATCAGACCCAGGCCACCACCACCACACCATCAAGATGGTTATCAGACCCAGGCCACCACCACACCATCAAGATGGTTATCAGACCCAGGCCACCACCACACCATCAAGATGGTTATCAGACCCAGGCCACCACCACCACACCATCAAGATGGTTATCAGACCCAGGCCACCACCACACCATCAAGATGGTTATCAGACCCAGGCCACCACCACCACACCATCAAGATGGTTATCAGACCCAGACAGGCCACCACCACCACACCATCATGATGGGGAATCTAACACAAGCCACTACATAAGTATGTACCTGGTCCAGTAACCCTAGTAACGATAGTTCTGTTTGGAGTCTTGTCAGTTCTGTTTGTTGCTGGCTTGTTGTACCCATAGCCGATGAAGGTCATGCTGAAACTGCAGGCATCAATCTAAGGGAGAAAATAATCGTTTCATTTCCAAAACAATTGACCTGGTAGGGGAGGAAAGAATAGTAACACTGTAACCAGACAGGCATGCCGTAAGAGGGTTGGCATGGGGCAAGATGTCCCATCCTATAAGCCAGAGGATACAGAAAAGATGCCTGTACACTACATGGTTGTATACAGACTCTGCAGGGTCTTCTAAACCAGTATAAAGACGTTAAGTTAAGTTAAGTTAAGAGGAGTGACTCGGTCAAGTCAAGTATAAAACCAGTTATGTTCTCTATTGAAGTTTATTTTTCCTGCTAGCAGACAGAATGAACTAAAATAACCAAAATGACTGTCCGTGGTTGAACAAACTTTCATGAAAATCAAGAAGCCAGAATCATCAAGATGTAAAACTTTAATGGATGGAAAACATTGTAGGGTGGAGGGTAGTACAAACCTCTATTATATCTTGAAGGGTAGTACAATACTCTGTCTGTGCAGCCGTTGTTAATTCTAATCCACCCCACTGTCAGTCAATCCATCTTTTTCTTGATCTTCCTTCTATAATGAAGTCCTGCTAGCTTGATGCTAAAGACCCACTCAGTTTGTAGGCATTTTGAGATTAGGCCATTGGCTTGCCTATATGTCATCCATTTTTGTGGGGATATTTTCTTCTCTTACAAAACTATAGCTGATCCTAAAACAGAATCTCACCCTAACATAACCTGGTACTGATCCTAAAACAGAATCTCACCCTAAAATAACCTGATACTCATCCTAAAACAGAACCTCACCTCACCCTATAACATAACCTGGTACTGATCATAAAACAGAATCTCACCCTAACATAACCTGGTACTGATCCTAAAACAGAATCTCACCCTAACATAACCTGATACTCATCCTAAAACAGAACCTCACCCTATAACATAACCTGGTACTGATCATAAAACAGAATCTCACCCTAACATAACCTGGTACTGATCCTAAAAAAGAATCTCACCTTAACATAACCTGGTACTGATCATAAAACAGAATCTCACCCTAACATAACCTGGTACTGATCCTAAAACAGAATCTCACCCTAACATAACCTGGTACTGATCATAAAACAGAATCTCACCCTAACATAACCTGGTACTGATCATAAAACAGAATCTCACCCTAACATAACCTGGTACTGATCCTAAAACAGAACCTCACCCTAACATAACCTGGTACTGATCCTAAAACAGAATCTCACCATAACATAACCTGGTACTGATCCTAAAACAGAACCTCAACCTAACATAACCTGGTACTGATCCTAAAACAGAATCTCACCCTAACATAACCTGGTACTGATCCTAAAACAGAATCTCACCCTAACATAACCTGGTACTGATCCTAAAACAGAATCTCACCATAACATAACCTGGTACTGATCCTAAAACAGAATCTCACCCTAACATAACCTGGTACTGATCCTAAAACAGAATCTCACCCTAACATAACCTGGTACTGATCCTAAAACAGAACCTCACCCTAAAATAACCTGATACTCATCCTAAAACAGAACCTCACCTCACCCTATAACATAACCTGGTACTGATCATAAAACAGAATCTCACCCTAACATAACCTGGTACTGATCCTAAAACAGAATCTCACCCTAACATAACCTGATACTCATCCTAAAACAGAACCTCACCCTATAACATAACCTGGTACTGATCATAAAACAGAATCTCACCCTAACATAACCTGGTACTGATACTAAAACAGAATCTCAGCCTAACATAACCTGGTACTGATCCTAAAACAGAATCTCACCCTAACATAACCTGGTACTGATCCTAAAAAAGAATCTCACCTTAACATAACCTGGTACTGATCATAAAACAGAATCTCACCCTAACATAACCTGGTACTGATCCTAAAACAGAATCTCACCCTAACATAACCTGGTACTGATCATAAAACAGAATCTCACCCTAACATAACCTGGTACTGATCATAAAACAGAATCTCACCCTAACATAACCTGGTACTGATCCTAAAACAGAACCTCACCCTAACATAACCTGGTACTGATCCTAAAACAGAATCTCACCATAACATAACCTGGTACTGATCCTAAAACAGAATCTCACCATAACATAACCTGGTACTGATCCTAAAACAGAATCTCACCCTAAAATAACCTGGTACTGATCCTAAAACAGAATCTCACCCTAACATAACCTGGTACTGATCCTAAAACAGAATCTCACCATAACATAACCTGGTACTGATCCTAAAACAGAATCTCACCCTAACATAACCTGGTACTGATCCTAAAACAGAATCTCACCCTAACATAACCTGGTACTGATCCTAAAACAGAACCTCACCCTAAAATAACCTGATACTCATCCTAAAACAGAACCTCACCTCACCCTATAACATAACCTGGTACTGATCATAAAACAGAATCTCACCCTAACATAACCTGGTACTGATCCTAAAACAGAATCTCACCCTAACATAACCTGATACTCATCCTAAAACAGAACCTCACCCTATAACATAACCTGGTACTGATCATAAAACAGAATCTCACCCTAACATAACCTGGTACTGATACTAAAACAGAATCTCAGCCTAACATAACCTGGTACTGATCCTAAAACAGAATCTCACCCTAACATAACCTGGTACTGATCCTAAAAAAGAATCTCACCTTAACATAACCTGGTACTGATCATAAAACAGAATCTCACCCTAACATAACCTGGTACTGATCCTAAAACAGAATCTCACCCTAACATAACCTGGTACTGATCATAAAACAGAATCTCACCCTAACATAACCTGGTACTGATCATAAAACAGAATCTCACCCTAACATAACCTGGTACTGATCCTAAAACAGAACCTCACCCTAACATAACCTGGTACTGATCCTAAAACAGAATCTCACCATAACATAACCTGGTACTGATCCTAAAACAGAACCTCAACCTAACATAACCTGGTACTGATCCTAAAACAGAATCTCACCCTAACATAACCTGGTACTGATCCTAAAACAGAATCTCACCCTAACATAACCTGGTACTGATCCTAAAACAGAATCTCACCATAACATAACCTGGTACTGATCCTAAAACAGAATCTCACCCTAACATAACCTGGTACTGATCCTAAAACAGAACCTCAACCTAACATAACCTGGTACTGATCCTAAAACAGAATCTCACCCTAACATAACCTGGTACTGATCCTAAAACAGAACCTCACCCTAACATAACCTGGTACTGATCCTAAAACAGAATCTCACCATAACATAACCTGGTACTGATCCTAAAACAGAACCTCAACCTAACATAACCTGGTACTGATCCTAAAACAGAATCTCACCCTAACATAACCTGGTACTGATCCTAAAACAGAATCTCACCCTAACATAACCTGGTACTGATCCTACTACACAATCCTACTTCAACAGTAACATTATCATATTCTGACCTTCATATCTTCTATTTCTTCGTTCGTTCGTTCTCAATCTCCCGCTACCAAGTCCTGAACAGGGCCTTGCAAGTAGCAGGATGTAGTCCAGAGAACGGAATGCATTGTGTTGCTAGTTTACAGCTTGACTGCGATATTTGCACCTTTCGGTCCGATACATCTGCCTTCGACAGATCTCCGTTTTAATACAAATTTGTATGTGGATCCTATACCCAACCCCACCCTCAACACACAATCATGCCATGACCCCATCACCTGACCCCCACCCTCAACACACAATCATGCCATGACCCCATCACCTGACCCCCACCCTCAACACACAATCATGTCATGACCCCATCACCTGATCCCCACCCTCAACACACAATCATGTCATGACCCCATCACCTGACCCCCACCCTCAACACACAATCATGTCATGACTCCATCACCTGAACCCCACCCTCAACACACAATCATGCCATGACCCCATCACCTGACCCCCACCCTCAACACACAATCATGTCATGACCCCATCACCTGACCCCCACCCTCAACATACAATCATGTCATGACCCCATCACCTGACCCCCACCCTCAACACAATCATGTCATGACCCCATCACCTGACCCCCACCCTCAACATACAATCATGTCATGACCCCATCACCTGACCCCCACCCTCAACATACAATCATGTCATGACCCCATCACCTGACCCCCACCCTCAACACACAATCATGTCATGACCCCATCACCTGACCCCCACCCTCAACACACAAGTGCCATGACCCCATCACCTGACCCCCACCCTCAACACACAATCATGTCATGACCCCATCACCTGACCCCCACCCTCAACACACAATCATGTCATGATCCCATGACCTGACCCTCAACACACAATCATGTCATGACCCCATCACCTGACCCCCACCCTCAACACACAATCATGTCATGACCCCATCACCTGACCCCCACCCTCAACATACAATCATGTCATGACCCCATCACCTGAACCCCACCCTCAACATAGTCATGTCATGACCCCATCACCTGAACCCCACCCTCAACACACAATCATGTCATGACCCCCATCACCTGACACCCACCCTCAACACACAATCATGTCATGATCCCATGACCTGACCCTCACCCTCAACACACAATCATGTCATGACCCCATCACCTGACCCCCACCCTCAACACACAATCATGTCATGACCCCATCACCTGACTCCCACCCTCAACACACAATCATGTCATGACCCCATCACCTGACCCCCACCCTCAACATACAATCATCTCATGACCCCATCACCTGACCCCCACCCTCAACACAATCATGTCATGACCCCATCACCTGACCCCCACCCTCAACACACAATCATGTCATGACCCCATCACCTGACCCCCACCCTCAACACATAATCATGTCATGATCCCATGACCTGACCCCCACCCTCAACACACAATCATGTCATGACCCCATCACCTGAACCCCACCCTCAACACACAATCATGCCATGATCCCATGACCTGACCCCCACCCTCAACACACAATCATGTCATGACCCCATCACCTGACCCCCACCCTCAACACACAATCATGTCATGACCCCATCACCTGACCCCCACCCTCAACACACAATCATGTCATGACCCCATCACCTGACCCCCACCCTCAACACACAATCATGTCATGACCCCATCACCTGACCCCCACCCTCAACACACAATCATGTCATGACCCCATCACCTGACCCCCACCCTCAACACAAAATCATGCCATGACCCCATGACCTGACCCCCACCCTCAACATACAATCATGTCATGACCCCATCACCTGAACCCCACCCTCAACATAGTCATGTCATGACCCCATCACCTGAACCCCACCCTCAACATACAATCATGTCATGACCCCATCACCTGATCCCCACCCTCAACATACAATCATGTCATGACCCCATCACCTGAACCCCACCCTCAACACACAATCATGTGATTCCAACAGCTTATTCTGTATTTGATTTCCTAAAATAAAACTTCACCTGTTTTTTGTTTGGCCCACCCTTCCTGAAATATCCAACTGAAAAAATGTGGGGGTACTGAAATACAAAAGATAAAATAATTCACATATTTTGTAGTTGTGATGGTCGGATGCAAAGTTCAGTGAATGACAGAAACAAAAATCAGCGAATATGTCATCATAATCTATGAGGACTACTTTGTCAACATTCACTATTTGCATGAGTTTGAAGAAGGCTAAATAAGCCAATTGGAGCCCTCAATGCTGCATTTAGTACTGAATATGACACATACAAAAATCAGTGAATCTATGACACATAAAAAAATCAGTGAATCTATGACACATACAAAAATCTGTGAATCTATGACACATACAAAATCTGTGAATCTATAACACATACAAAATCAGTGAATCTATGACACATACAAAATCAGTGAATCTATGACACATACACAATCAGTGAATCTATGACACATACACAATCAGTGAATCTATGACACATACACAATCAGTGAATCTAGAAGAGCTAGATAAAGAACTAAAGGGGACAAAAATAAGATTTTAAAATGTTTTAATTTTCAGACAATTCAGTAGCTCTATTGTAATGATGTATGACTGGGGGCACATGAGCCAGGATATGACTGGGGGCACATGAGCCAGGATATGACTGGTATACATGAGCCAGGATATGGCTGGGGGCACATGAGCCAGGATATGACTGGGGGCACATGAGCCAGGATATGACTGGGGGCACATGAGCCAAGATATGACTGGTATACATGAGCCAGGATATGACTGGGGGCACATGAGCCAGGATATCTTCTTTTTCTTCGTACGCTATCAGACACCAACTTGAATTTGTTCGAAGAAAGCAGCTGTCATCCTGAGGCTGTCGACACTGCCATAGAGCTTGTCTAGTGTTGCCACTGGTGATGGCCACATCTGCTTTATCTGGTCCTCGTATGTCGGGCAATTTTGCAGCGGATGTTCAGCGGTCATTTTCCCTGTACCTGTGATACATTCGTCAGTGCCACCTATCTTTAGTTTATTGAATAGATGGTACCTCAGTCTGTTGTGGCCTGTGCGGAGTCTGAAGACCACGACCTTGAGCCAGGATATGACTGGTATACATGAGCCAGGAGATGGTTGGGGTATGTGAGTCAGGAGATGGCTGGGGTATGTGAGTCGAGGTAATGCAGTAAGTGTGTCTAGGACTGGCATTGATTGCTGAATATATCTATTAAAACATGTTTTATATTTGAACAAACAGAACCACTGAGTTACACTCTGCTGTACATGTCATAAATAATACTGAATGAGGGCTGTGCATGGGGCTGGCAACCTCAACATATAAATCAATATGCCACAAAACTACTGCACAATGTAAAAAGTGCTTTGTCACAGGCTTCCTGTAATGGACCGGCCGTCATGACCATGAGGGATGAACCAGGGACAAGAAAACAAACTCCATACAGACCATGACAATAAACCTGGCCAAGAAATCTCATGATGAAATGAGAAACATTAGCTCATGCTGACCCTCAACTGCACAAGAAGCAGACCAAAGGAAATAAAGATGCTGTTTCTTGTCTCCGAAGCTATTCAGACCAAGTTGTCCACATTCTCTTATAACTTAACTGAACGTTTTTTAAATATCAAATCAACCACTTCCATACAAGGTGCCTCCGTAGATTGTTCAAAATAAAGTGGCAGGATAGGGTACCAGAAACTGAGATCCTCATGAAGGCCAAAATGCAGAGCATCCGCACACTGTTGCAGAAGACTCAGATCAGGTGGGCCAGCCACGTCGTGCGCATGCCAGACAACCGCATCCCAAAACAACTAATGTATGGTGAGCTGAAAGATGGCCTGCATCAAGCCAGTGGCCAAAAGAAGCGTTTCAAAGACTACCTCACAGTATCTCTGACACGGTTCAGCATCGAAGCACCTCCATTGCTGAGGAGCACCAGACCTCCGAAGCACCATAAAAAATGCACTTTGCGTAAAGCCAAAATAACTGACATTCACATGTTCGATTCTGACATTAAATGCTACGTATGTGGAAAGATTTTCCATGCCAGAATTAGACTATACAGCCACCTCCGAACTGACTGGTGAGGTGCAGCACAACATGTCCGACTGCTGTTGTCTTCATTGCTTGCGCTGTACAGCTATTATTATTATAAACTTTATACTGGTTCAGAAGACTGCAGATTCTGTACACAACCAGTTTCTTGGTGGGTGGTTTAACCTATGTGTGAGTCCATCTTAATAGACTCAAACACTTGAGCTCAGTAGGCCCACAGCCAGTTAGGCGCCATCTATAGTTGCTCTTAACAAACCCCCTGGGGAAAGGTACAAATAACTCTGGTAGATTTTTAACTTGAATTTTGTCCGGGCAGCGACATAAAACTTAACTCTCTTCTTTTCTAGCGAGCGTACTGAAGGTGGTGGACCTGAGCACTCCATGCTGTAGTGCTTCCTGACAAGCTCACAACTGTGGTGATCAGTGTCAATCTCTACCTTATTTGTGAGTGTGCTATAACGAAGCTTCTCTCTAGGTGCATATACAGGATATGAGAAAAGGTCTTGGTCAGCATGTTTCACCTGACCCTTGTGTGAGGCAGGTGGTCAGCATGTTTCACCTGACCCTGATGTGAGGTAGGTGTCTTGGTCAGCATGTTTCACCTGACCCTTGTGTGAGGTAGGTGGTCAGCATGTTTCAACTGACCCTAATGTGAGGTAGGTGTCTTAGTCAGTATGTTTTACCTGACCTTGGTAAAGTAAAGTATCCCATAGCATTACTGCCGTAGGGGTGTGAGGTGTTAGCGATCTCACATTTCAAAGGCTCGGCTATATGAGGGCGGTAGCCATCTCCTCTCCCTCGCTGCTTTTACTTCCCGGACTGAACCGGTACCCATTTAAGGCTGGGTCGACCCGGGAGCCATTGCGGTCTGAAAAAACATTACCGCCTCAACTGGGGAATGAACCCAGGAAAACTCAGATGCGAAGCCAGCGCGCTAACCTCTGCGCTATGCGGCTCCCTGACCTTGGTAGCACCCAACTAATTATGCTAATTTGTGTCACTGAACAAATAATCTCTAATTAATGAATATTACTGTGGAGGATACCTTGAGCAGAAGCCATCTTCCGAAGGAGAAACTAGAAAACAAAGCCAAGATGCTCACAAAGACGAGAAGTCCCATCATCTGAAGAAAACTGTCAACACAGAAGTATGGATTGAACTCAATCTGAAGAGATAAAGTTTATGTCAGCCATGCGGATACACAAAGGATATACATGTCTTATTTTCCGTAATAATAATCTGGATAAGTGGATGGCAGAGTGTCAAGAGTGCCTCTTGACCCTAATGATTTTGGGTTACATAAACCATCAACTAACCCTCTCACTTCACCCTTATCACTTTGGGGTACATAGACCATCAACCCTCTCACTTCACCCTTATCACTTTTGGGTACATAGACCATCAACCAACCCTCTCACTTCACCCTTATCACCTTGGGGTACATAGACCATCAACCCTCTCACTTCACCCTTATCACCTTGGGGTACACACAACCAACCCTCTTCAAGCTGTCCTGTGTCCTGTGCTTTCTCCAGTTGTTTTTAGCTTCCCCCAGTTTTTCTTGTATCAGACTCTAGCTTTCTTCCTCGTGTGTTCCCCTATCTTCCTTTGCCTCTTTTTTCCTACGGGTTCCACGACCTACGGGATCCACAACAGAGATTGCCTGGTGATATTTGCTTGGGACTTTCACAGGACCTAGCTTATCCAGTTACAAAAGATTTGTTGTACACTTAGAAGGGTGCACTGTTTGAAAAACGCTTACGTGTGACTAAATTAAACAGATCAACGACAAACATGTACTAACATCTATAACACATGATTTAGGCGTCTTCTTCTTCTTCTTCTTCTTCTTCGTTCATCCACAGATCAAGGTCCCGGTTTCTCTTACAATGGACACCGTTGTTTGTAAGACTGTTTCATCTCCATACAGCTTCTGTCTCATATCTGTCTCACGAGGCCAGCATTGTTCTCTCTTTTCCTGCGTAAGCGTGCAGCTTTGCAGGATGTGTTCCACGGTCATGATATACTCCCCACGTGGGCACCTGTCATCTGTCCCAATCCTCATTTTGTTGTAAAGATGACTCTTGAGTCTGTTATGTCCAGTTCTCAGTCTGAAGATGATGACTTGCTCTTCTCTAGTTAAGTTATAATAGCTGTCTTCTTTTCGGAAGTCGGGGTGTTGATCAGCCCCTTTTACCCTGAAGTTGGCTTTAATTATGGTCTTGGTCTCATTATATGTGATGGATACCTGAAATGAGCAGTCTCCTTCATGAACCTCACCAGACTAGAAGCATAGCATCAGTTGATCGATGAAGAAGAAGAAGAAGATAATACAAGAGAACAGACAGGATCAAAACATGACAAATATAGCAAGACTTGAGGACAACGGAGAGAAAGGTAATTCATTTACTGTCAACCTCCAGTTGGTAAGAGGCACGTGATGATGATGGTAGAACTCACTGGTTTCTTAAGCCTGCCAGTGGCCAGCAGGTCTCGGACAGTCCTGTAAACTACCGATTTGTCACTGCCGGGGAATGCTACACACCATTTGTTCACCTCTTTACTGTAGAATATAGGTCGTCTGTAAAACAGAGAACATCCTCGTTAGGTCGTCTGTAAAACAGAGAACATCATCGTTAGGTCGTCTGTAAAACAGAGAACATCATCGTTAGGTCGTCTGTAAAACAGAGAACATCATCGTTAGGTCGTCTGTAAAACAGACAAGAACATCATCGTTAGGTCGTCTGTAAAACAGACAAGAACCTCATCATTAGGTCGTCTGTAAAACAGACAAGAACCTCATCGTTATGTCAAGTCAAGCGTACAAAACAGACAAGAACCTCATCGTTATGTCAAGCGTACAAAACAGACAAGAACCTCATCGTTATGTCAAGTCAAGTGTACAAAACAGACAAGAACCTCATCGTTATGTCAAGTCAAGTGTACAAAACAGACAAGAACCTCATCGTTATGTCAAGTCAAGCGTACAAAACAGACAAGAACCTCATCGTTATGTCAAGTCAAGTGTACAAAACAGACAAGAACCTCATCGTTATGTCAAGTCAAGTGTACAAAACAACCAAGAATGTGATCACTACAACAAGTCAAGTGTACAATTATGCAGTTTATACAGAACATCACTTTTGGTATGAGCTATCCACGTGTTATCAGGCCCTGAAACGAAAACAAAATGATGAACAGAACAGTAAACAGAATGGAGAAGAAAACAGTAAACAGAATGGAGAAGAGAACAGTAAACAGAATGGAGAAGAGAACAGTAAACAGAATGGAGAAGAGAACAGTAAACAGAATGGAGAAGAGAACAGTAAACAGAATGGAGAAGAGAACAGTAAACAGAATGGAGAAGAAAACAGTAAACAGAATGGAGAAGAAAACAGTAAACAGAATGGAGAAGAAAACAGTAAACAGAATGGAGAAGAAAACAGTAAACAGAATGGAGAAGAAAACAGTAAACAGAATGGAGAAGAAAACAGTAAACAGAATGGAGAAGAAAACAGTAAACAGAATGGAGAAGAAAACAGTAAACAGAATGGAGAAGAAAACAGTTGTATTCACTGCTTCTGCTGAAGTAGTGTCCACTGGTCAAGAAGTGAAAAGAAGACAAGAAGAAGATGTCAGATAATCAGTTTTTGTGTCCCGCCATTTTGTCCAGTTTTACACATGATTACATGATTTCTTTCAGAACATGTCTGCACTCTCTTCATCTTCTTCATCATTCGTTCTCAATCTCCGGCTACCAAGCCCTGAACACGGTTTTGCAAGTAGCACGATGTCGTCCGGAGAACGGGATACGTTGAGACACTAGTTTACAGCTTGGCTGCGATATTTGCACCTTTCGGTCCGACACATCTGTCTTCGGCAGACATCTGCAGTATAAACATGACTTCCATCAGTATAAACATGACTTCTATCAATACAAACATGATTTCTATCAGTACAAACATGACTTCTATCGAACACGTCTGTAGTACAAACATGCCATCTTTGGCGCATTACATCATGAAAAGGACGCTGTGTCGTACTTTATAGCACTGCTGTAATATCTGCGCATTTCCGTCCGACACATCCAGTTTTAGCAGGCCATTTTTGGGACTGAGTTTATCTTCCTCTGCGATCCCTACTCTTCTAGCCAGACTACCTGAATGCAGCCTGTTTCCAGGGTCACCACTTGGAGGCAGAATGAGAACGAGGTTCGCTGACCCTGGCGCAAACAGCCAGCTATGGTTCGCTGACCCTGGCACAGGCAGCCAGCTTCGAGTCTATGTCTGCTGTCAGCTATGGTTCGCTGACCCTAGTGCAAGCAGCCAGCTACGAGTCTCTGTCTGCTGTCAGCTGTGGTTCGCTGATGCAAGCAGCCAGCTACGAGTCTCTGTCTGCTGTCAGCTGTGGTTCGCTGACCCTGACGCAAGCAGCCAGCTACAAGTCTCTGTCTGCTGTCAGCTGTGGTTCACTGACCCTGACGCAAGCAGCCAGCTACGAGTCTCTGTCAGCTGTGGTTCGCTGACCCTGACGCAAGCAGCCAGCTTTGAGTCTCTGTCTGCTGTCAGCTGTGATTCGCTGACCCTGACGCAAGCAGCCAGCTTTGAGTCTATGTCTGCTGTCAGCTGTGGTTCGCTGACCCTGACGCAAGCAGCCATCTATGAGTCTCTGGCTGCTGTCAGCTGTGGTTCACTGACCCTGACGCAAGCAGCCAGCTACGAGTCTCTGTCAGCTGTGGTTCGCTGACCCTGGCTCAAGCAGCCAGCTTTGAGTCTCTGTCTGCTGTCAGCTGTGGTTCGCTGACCCTGACGCAAGCAGCCAGCTATGAGTCTCTGTCAGCTGTGGTTCACTGACCCTGGTGCAAGCAACCAGCTACGAGTCTCTGTCAGCTGTGGTTCGCTGACCCTGACACAAGCAGCCAGCTACGAGTCTCTGTCTGCTGTCAGCTGTGGTTCGCTGACCCTGACACAAGCAGCCAGCTACGAGTCTCTGTCAGCTGTGGTTCGCTGACCATGATGCAACCAGCCAGCTACAAGTCTCTGTCAGCTGTGGTTCGCTGACCCTGACGCAAGCAGCAACCTACGAGTCTCTGTCAGCTGTGGTTCGCTGACCCTGACGCAAGCAGCCAGCTATGAGTCTCTGTCTGCTGTCAGCTCATTCACTGCTGCTGCTTTGTACAGTGTAGCCTCTAGGGTAGAAAACTGAGACAAGAATAGTATGACTGCCACACTGAGAGCGTCTCACATCTTTGAACAGTCTAACCTCTCTAGGAGAAGACTTTCCAACTCATGGTGCACACAGTGTCCCGTCACAGGTGAAAAGCCCAACGAGGTTAAAGTACCTTGCCAAACAAAAACTGCCAGACTGAAAAAGAAAGGAGAGACACTACCCTAAGCTTCATAACGAAAAGCTACCCAAGCATGGACTGGACCCATGCATACACCGACGGTTCTGTAACAAACACTACACAGAACGGAGGGGCAGGAGCATTCCTGAACCTACCAAATGGCAGAAAAATAACACTGTCATTCGCTACTGGTAAGTACACAAGCAATTTCAGAGCGGAGGCAGAGGCACTGAGGGCGGCAGTGGAAGAAATGGTAACACACAGTGAAAATGAGAGCCCTATAGTCCTGCTGACAGATGCTCTCGCCGTAGTCACAGCGCTAAAAAGCCAGAAAAACACTGAGCTTAATGACTTAAGAGCAGCACTCTGCAAACTGTGCCAGCAGTCCGCACCAAAAAGGGTAGTGGTACAGTGGGTTCCGTCACACTGCAACATCCAAGGCAACGAGGAGGCAGACAGACTGGCAAAAGAAGGTGCAAGGCTACCACAAACAGATACCAGTATGACGTACGAAGAGTCAAAACGGCTTATCAAAGCCAGATACATGACCAAATGGGAAACCGAACATACTGGTTACACCAAAAACGATGCCTATTACCAGTTGAACCGAAGAGAGCAGGTCGTTGTCTTCAGACTTCGCACTGGCCACAACAGACTGAGGTACCACCTATTCAACAAATTGAAGATAGGGTGTACCGACGAATTCCCGTGCGGTACTGGTAAAATGACCACTGAACATCTGCTGTAGAACTGCCCGACATACGAGGATCAGAGAGAGCAGATGTGGCCATTGCCAGTGGAACTGCAAGACAAGCTCTATGGTAGTGGCGAGAGTCTCAGGATGACCGCCGCTTTTTTCGAAAAAATTATGGTTACTGTCTGACTGTGTACGCAGAAGAAGAAGAAGAAAGTACCTTGCTCGGTGCAAATGAAAGTTTCAGAAACAAAATAACCAATTCTGACACAAGAACAAGAGTGGATAGTTTATGTACACAAGGATCAAAACACGAACTTACCGTTTGGGCAGTCTGTACTGATATTTGGGCAATCGTTCAGGAAACAGGGATTTTCTCAATGGTTTTAGCTCACTCATGCTAGCAATCCCATTGACAACTGATTCAAATGTCCCAGTGTTTAGCGTAAAGCCCTAAAGATGTCAACAATTCAATAATAGTCATGCAATCAATGATCATTGAACAATTGATCAACTCACAAATTTTGATTTTTCTCACGTGGTATCTGTAGAGAAAAGAGTAGGTTCACGAGAATACTTTACTTCAAGCATGTTACAAATCATCGCTAAAGAGAGTTGTGCATAGAGCTAGCAACAGCATAATGTAAAACAAACTACTACAGAAACCACCACAGCAAGAGTGCACTATGTGCTTTGACACCAACTATCTGTCAGGAGGGCTGGGGGGGGGGGGGGGGGGGTTGGAAGAGAAATGACAGTGTGGGTACAAGACAAGAATAATAATAATATACTCTTTATATACTATTTTATCCCTGAGCTGTACTGATCAGAAATATTAGTCAGGGTCAGGCAAAATATACTGGACAAGACCCTCACCTTGGCTTCCATGCAGTCCTTCCTGGAAACGGGCTGTTTTCACGACAGCCTGGTTAACGAGGTGAGGGAACAACGTGATCCCCGTAGTAGTGAGCAAAATGCAGATGAAGCCAAGCATAGCACAACTGCCTGGAGGACCCCGGTCCACCTTCATCTGCATGCTTGGGATGTGAGGGAAGCTACGACAACCCGCTACTTAACTTCATTTTTAGGGCACACAAAAAAGTAATCCTACTCATTATGGGGATTCAGCAACAACATCCCTGAGAGGATCCGAGGGCCCTTACTGTGGAGAAAAGAATATGCTCACTGTACCTCCATGTATGGCATAAAAGGTGACAAAAGAGAGTTGTACATGGGGTCTGCAATCTCATCAACCTAAGGAAGGACAACTGTAATAATTTAACTTAACGTTTTTATACTGGTTTAGAAGACCCTGCAGAGTCTGTATACAACCAGTTACATTTACATCACCTTGCTCTAAAAGCTATGCGCATCCAGTTTATTCTTAAATGCATTAACTGTCCCTGCCTCCACTACCTCCCCTGGCAATGCATTCCAAGCAGACACCACTCTCTGACTAAAAAAATATTTCCTAATATCTATGGTGACCCTATGCTCCAGCTGGAGTGAAAAATGTGACAGGAAGAAGATCCTATTGTATGTAGATAGTCAAATAGAAGTTCACTTCAAGAAAAGATAATTTTTTTTCAATTAAACAATGTAATACTCTTAACGGCTGAAATCGCTGTGAACACTTGTTTATTTAATTTTAAAATGATCACTTCATGCAGAGCTAAAGGTTGATCATTTATAACCCAATACTATAATTCTCGCTGTTAATGTCTGTCCATTTGATCGCCGATGTCCCAAAACAGAAGCCAAACATCGTATTTAGTGCCAAATGTGTTAAACAAGGGAAATAATATAAACAGCCCACACAGTCTTAGTTGACCTGTACTTCTACAGGGGCAAAAGGGCTTGTGTGGGTCCCATCTCTGATGTGTGCTGGATGTAGCCA
Source organism: Ariolimax columbianus (assembly GCA_036924085.1). Lineage (NCBI taxonomy): Eukaryota > Metazoa > Mollusca > Gastropoda > Stylommatophora > Arionidae > Ariolimax > Ariolimax columbianus. Next base: position 2,509,007 of record JAVGWX010000007.1, on the reverse strand, counting down.
GGACGATTTCCTGCTTAGCGGACTAGGTTCAAGCAGCTTATTACTCCACTATGGAGGGTGGTCAACTAATGTGCGAGCCCATCTTAATAGTCAAACACTAAAGCAAAGTAGACCAGCTGCCTATTAGGCGCCATCTATGCTGCTCTAAACAAACCAGCTAACCATGGCCGGTGTTATGCCATGTCACACAGTTAGTCACCTCTTACGACATGCTCTCTGCGAGGCAGTGGTGCTATTCTTGTCCTTGTCATACACAAAGACCCGGCTGACCACACGTAGTTCGATATTTAATTGTTAATTCCCTTTGAAAGTTAGCACATTCTGTCCCATGCGAAACAACTGAATGAGTTATATTTCCCAAATGTCTTTTTAAAAAGTTAAAACTTGGAATCCTGATATTCAAACAGGCAGATTATGCCTGCTGCCAGGTAGCCGAATGCTATCCGTAGTATGTTCTTTATTTTGCAATGTTTACTCTTGACTAAAAAAATTAAAATAATTAAATTCATCTCCAGAAAAACAGTGTTACAGCTGTTACGGCAATCAACAATCCTGATATTTGATCAGGTCCACGAAGAGGGTCCGCAAGTATAACAAGTAGAGTACTTACGTCAGATCCACCATGACCTGTCAAGTAGCTTTCCAAATTTGTCAGTTCCCCTGCAACACAAACATGACTAAATACAGAACACAAACATGACTAAATACAGAACACAAACATGACTAAATACAGAACACAAACATGACTAAATACAGAACACAAACATGACTAAATACAGAACATAAACATGACTAAATACAGAACACAAACATAAGCAAGTTTTCAGCATGCAAATACCAGATCTGCGATGATTTTCCGTGGACCAGAAGTGGCTTTTTAACATTCAGTGAGTATTTTTTTCTGGTCTGTTGTCTGTCTGCAAGGTTAATAATATCAGTATGAGAGTGAAGATTGAATCAGTTCAGTTGTGAGGTGGCTAACTGGATCAGTTAGTTCAGTTGTGAGGTGACTAACTGGATCAGTTAGTTCAGTTCTGAGGTGGCTAACTGGATCAGTTAGTTCAGTTCTGAGGTGGCTAACTGGATCAGTTAGTTCAGTTCTGAGGTGGCTAACTGGATCAGTTAGTTCAGTTCTGAGGTGGCTAACTGGATCAGTTAGTTCAGTTCTGAGGTGACTAACTGGATCAGTTAGTTCAGTTGTGAGGTGACTAACTGGATCAGTTAGTTCAGTTCTCAGGTGACTAGCTGGATCAGTTAGTTCAGTTCTGAGGTGGCTAACTGGATCAGTTAGTTCAGTTGTGAGGTGGCTAACTGGATCAGTTAGTTCAGTTGTGAGGTGACTAACTGGATCAGTTAGTTCAGTTCTGAGGTGGCTAACTGGATCAGTTAGTTCAGTTGTGAGGTGGCTAACTGGATCAGTTAGTTCAGTTGTGAGGTGGCTAACTGGTGGCTACAAAGCGTCTAAAGGCTAGTCTGGGCCATCACTGACAAGCTGTTGCCTTAAAGCAGCAAAATGTACAGTTGTAAATCATAAAAAGATGCAGATACACACATTCACCCAGCCAAATACACATTCACCAAGCCAAACACACATTCACCAAGTCAAACACACATTCACCAAGCCAAACACACATTCACCAAGTCAAACACACATTCACCAAGCCAAACACACATTCACCAAGTCAAACACACATTCACCAAACCAAACACACATTCACTAAACCAAACACACATTCACCAAACCAATAACACATTCATCCATACCAAACACATTCACTAAATCAAACACACATTCACCATGCTAAACACACATTCACCAAGCCAAACACACATTCACCAAGTCAAACACACATTCACCAAATCAAACACACATTCACTAAACCAAATACTCATTCACCAAACCAAACACACATTCATCCATACCAAACACATTCACCAAATCAAACACACATTCACCATACTAAACACACATTCACCATGCTAAACACACATTCACCAAGTCAAACACACATTCACCAAACCAAACACACATTCACTAAACCAAACACACATTCGCCAAACCAAACACACATTCATCCATACCAAACACATTCACCAAATCAAACACACATTCACCATGCTAAATACACATTCACCAAACCAAACACACATTCACTATACCAAACACACATTCACCAAATCAAACACACATTCACCAAACCAAACACACATTCACCAAGCCGAACAGACAGTTGATGAGGCCTTGTTAGTTATGGTAGGCTTCTATTTATTTCTTTGTTCACTTCGACTTGGCATATACACTTTGACAAGTCATTTAATCTGTCAGCAGACTACTAGGAAGTCAAAAAGTGATTTAAGTCAGACGAGAGAGGGGACTAATAGCTGGTCAGACAAAACATACTGGTCAGACAGTGTTAGTCGGGGTCAGGCGAAATATACTGACCAAGATCCCCACCTCACTTCCACGCAGCTCTCCGTGGAAACAGGCTGTTTCATGGCAATCTGGCTAACAAGGTGTGGATTGAATGGATCCCCATAGTAGTTAGTGACACGCAGATGAAGCGAAGCATAGTACCAGCACCTTGAGCATGCCGGTTCGTCATCAGCACACTCGGGATGTAAGGAAAGCTACTGCAACCCGTCTTAATGCCCTTTTCAGGGCGCACAAAAAGCGTAAACTTTCTCATTGTGGGTATTTCTTCTTCGTACGCTGTCAGACGTCAACCTTTATTTTTTCGAAAAAAGCAGCGGTCATCCTGAGGCTGTTGACACTGCCATAGAGCTTGTCTAGTGTTGCCACTGGTGATGGCCACAACTGCTTTCTCTGGTCCTCGTATGTCGGGCAGTTTTGCAGTAGATGTTCAGCGGTCATTTTCCCAGTACCGCACGTGCATTCGTCAGTGCCACCTATCTTCAATTTATTGAATAGGTGGTATCTCAGTCTATTGTGGCCAGTGCGAAGTCTGAAGACCACGACCTGCTCTCTTCTGTTTAACTGGTAATAGGCATTGTTTTTTGTGTAGCCAGTAAGTTCTGTTTCCCATTTGGCCATGTATCTAGCTCTAAAAAGCCTTTTTGACTCTTCGTATGTCACACTAGTATCTGGTTGTGGTAGTCTTGCACCTTCTTTTGCCAGTCTGTCTGCCTCCTCGTTGCCTTGGATGTTACAGTGGGTTCTATCCACTGACAGTGTTATTTTTCTACCATTTGGTTGGCTGAAGAATACCCCTGCCCCTCCGTTCTGTGTTGTGTTTGTTACAGAGCCGTCGGTGTATGCATGGGTCCAGTCCATGCTTGGGTAGTTTTTCGTTATGCACCTCAGGGTTATGTCTCTTCTTTCTTTTTCAGTCTGGCTGTTCTTGTTTCCAATACCTGGTATATTTTCTACCACCTCTGGAGATATATGGTGCCTCCAGGTAGGTTTGCGTACAGTAGGGATGGGCTTTGGTGTTGTTTGTGCGTTCATAGGGTCTTCGCTCATCTTTGCTTTGACTATTTCTGCAAAGTTTCTCCGCTTTAGTTTCTCATTTCCAAAATTATTTAGTCTCTTATGCATTGGATGGTCTGTCATTCTTCTGAGTTTCTCTGCTTGCTGCTGGGCTTTGCAGTCTCTTCTGTCGGCCATGGATTGCAGATTTTTAATGTTTTACAGTTCTACAATTGGCGTTGACTTCATGCCGCCTGTTATAACTCTCATGGCTTGGTTTTGGAGTTTGCTAATTTTGTCAAAGTTCGCCTTTGCTGCTGCTGTCTATGCCGCAATGCCATACTCGAGAACTGGTCTCACTCTTCCAGTGTACAGTTTCTTTAGTATACTTTCGTCTGCTCCCCAGCTTGTGCCAGCAAGTTTCCTCATGATTGCCATTCTTTCTCTGGCTCTCATTCGGTTTCTCTCGATCTGACTTTTCCATGTCATGCGCCGATCAAATGTGACTCCCAGGTAGTTTGGGTTGTCGTTTGGCCGCAGATATTTGCCGTTTATACTTATTTTGGTGTTTTGGGGTTTATTTGAAAGCGAGGATATCGTACATGTTGTTTTTTCCTCATTTATTTTGACCAGCCATGAGTTCGCCCACTTCTCCAGCGAAGGTAGGGGCTGCTGCATCCGATTTCTTGCTATGGTGAGATTCTTTTCAGACGTCCCCATAGCCAGATCGTCTGCAAACATGGAGCTGTGGACTCTTCTTGGTATATTCTCTGTAATGTCATTTATATACACCAGGAAGAGTGTGGGTGACAGTACTCCCCCTTGGGGTACTCCCTGCTCAAGTGTCACCTTTTTGCTCATCTGCCCTTGTACTTGAACTCTGGCTGTTCTATTTTTGAGGTAGTGGCTGATCCATCTGTACATTTTCCCACAAACCACTTCTTCATAGCTTGACTTTAAGTCTCTCTTTCCACACCTTGTCAAATGCCTTCTCTAAATCCACCCAAACCGCTACTGTGTGTTTTTTCTCCTGGTAAGCATCCTCTATTTCCTGGGCTATGAGAGTGATCTGGTCCTCAGTGGATCTGTGCTGTCTAAAACCTGCTTGCTGTGGAATTAGTATGTGTTTTTCTTCTAGGTGCCACATCAGTCTGGTGTTTATCATACGCTCCATCAGTTTTCCTACACAGCTCAGTAGACTGATATGCCTGTATCCATTTGGATCTGTTCTATCTTTTTCTTTCTTTGGTACTGGCATAAGTACAGCGCCTTTCCATGCCTGCGGTACAATTCCCCTTCTCCAGCTTTGGTTCAGGACTGATAGTAACTTTCTCTTTGCTGTTTGGTCCAACCCCATCAGCATTTCATTTGTTACGCCATCTTTTCCGGGCGATTTCTTTTTCTTTAAAGTTCTCATGGCCTCTTCCATTTCATTCATTGTTAACTTTGCCATCATGTGCTCCTCTGGTGCCATATTGATGTTGTCGTGCCTCTTCTGTTCTTCATTAATGTCTGTATGTCTGTCTGTAGGAACATCAATGTGGTTTGCTCTGGCATAATGTTCTATAAAGGCGTTTGCAGCTTTTTTCCCAGTGAGCATGTTGTCGCCCTGCTTGATGGTAATTTGTTTGTTTGATGGAGTTTCATCATTCATGGCTCTGACTAACTTCCTTAGTTTGTTCCCTTCTTTGTCTAAATTGAGGCTTTCTGTTTTGCTTTTCCAGCTTTCTCTTGTTATTTGGTTTAGAGTGTATTTGTATTTCGCCGTGATGGCTTTAAGGGCGATATTTGCCACCGTGGATTGTTCTCTCTCTGCCATGTTCCTAGCATCTGAGACTTCGTCTTCCGCTTTCTGCAATTCATCATTCCAATAAGGCCTGTAGCTTTTCCTTGCCCCTCTTGGGATGGTTTCAGTGGCGGCTTGCATTATTGCTTTACTTAGGCTTTCCACCATGGGTTTCATATTGTTATTCCGTGTGTTGATGGTTTCACACAGCCCATCTGTTAGGATTGCAAAACTGTCCCAGTCGGCTCGTTTATAGTTCCAACGTGGGAGCGGTTTTATTTCCTGTGGACCTACTTCCATATCAACTTCTAGCCTAATTGGCCTGTGGTCGCTACCTGCCAATTGGTTTAGCACCTGGCGGTCTATTTTGTGGTGTATATCCACCGTGGAAAAGGCCAAGTCTGGAGTAGAGGTGGTATACCATGTTCTAGAATAGAAGCTAGGGCTATCCTACGGCCTATTGATAAGATAGAGATTTGTGTCTATCTCCCAATCTTCCACTTCATCACCTTTGTTGTCTGTGTCCGAATATCCCCATCTCTCCGAGTGGCTGTTGAAGTCTCCAACTACTAGACAGCTGGAGTCCTTGACCTCCATACTCGAGAGCGACAGGTCTTTCAGGGCGCACAAAAGAGTAAACTTTCTCATGGTGGGCATTTAACAACAAGCAAGTCGAGAGTTTTCCATCTCCTGGATGAATTACCACCTATGGCTTGCCAGCTCTCTCTGCCCAGGAAGTATCAAAGACTTTCACCTCATCCCTTCTGTTAGTAGGAACAGTCTGACTGTGCGAAGGACAATATCTGGGCCCTTTCTGTCTGAAGCATGTGTTCCACATGACATGGGGGTCTTTGTGAGACAGATACTATCTGGGGGTTTTTCTGTCACAGACATGTGTTATGACAGTATTTGGGCCTCTTCTGTCCTAGACATGTGTTACGACAGTTTTTAGGCCTCGTCTGTCACAGACATGTGTTACGACAGTTTTTGGGCCTCTTCTGTCACAGACATGTTACGGCAGTATTTGGGCCTCTTCTGTCACTGACGTGTGTTACGACAGTTTTTGGGCCTCTTCTGTCACAGACATGTTACGGCAGTATTTGGGCCTCTTCTGTCACTGACGTGTGTTATGACAGTATTTGAGCCTCTTCTGTCACAGACATGTTACGGCAGTATTTGGGCCTCTTCTGTCACAGACATGTTACGGCAGTTTTTGGGCCTCTTCTGTCACAGACATGTTACGGCAGTATTTGAGCCTCTTCTGTCACAGTATTTGAGCCTCTTCTGTCACAGACATGTTACGGCAGTATTTGGGCCTCTTCTGTCACAGACATGTTACGGCAGTATTTGGGCCTCTTCTGTCACAGACATGTTACGACAGTATTTGGGCCTCTTCTGTCACAGACATGTTACGGCAGTATTTGGGCCTCTTCTGTCGCAGACATGTTACGGCAGTATTTGGGCCTCTTCTGTCACTGACGTGTGTTATGACAGTATTTGAGCCTCTTCTGTCACAGATGTGTATTATGACAGTATTTGGGCCTCTTCTGTCACTGACGTGTGTTATGACAGTATTTGGGCCTCTTCTGTCACAGACATGTTACAACAGTATTTGGGCCTCTTCTGTCACAGACATGTTACAACAGTATTTGGGCCTCTTCTGTCACAGACATGTTACGGCAGTATTTGAGCCTCTTCTGTCACTGACGTGTGTTATGACAGTATTTGGGCCTCTTCTGTCACAGACATGTGTTACAACAGTATTTGGGCCTCTTCTGTCACTGACGTGTGTTATGACAGTATTTGGGCCTCTTCTGTCACAGACATGTGTTACAACAGTATTTGGGCCTCTTCTGTCACAGACATGTTACGACAGTATTTGGGACTGTCCTGGAAGCTTTAATGTCTGCAACATTTTGTATTTATATTATGTTGGTCGCTGGATCCCTAGTAAAGCCATGGTCAGCTTGGCAAAGTAACGTGGACTACATCTTGCTTGAAGCAAAAGCTTCTAAATGGATTTTGGGCTGTAACCTTATTCTGTGTACCAAAGAAGTCTAAAAATACTGTACTGTACTTCCTGCAGAGTTAATCTGATGAAGAGAGAAACATAAGTGTTCAGAGCTATTAAATAAACGACAATATGAGGGTCTGGAATTAGATGGCACCTGTGTGAACATACCATTTTGAAACTGATTCCGAGTATACAGAAGTCCCATTTCTGCTGGGATGCTGTCAAAGCCTGTAGAACCAATCACAAAAACATTTTTTGCCTTGGCCTTGGTGTTGTACAGCAGCTGCATCTTCTCTAGAAACTAATCAGCGGAATCAAGTAAGAATAATCATCCTTAATCAAGTCAGAATAATCATCCTTAATCAAGTAAGAATAATCATCCTTAATCAAGTAAGAATAATCATCCTTAATCAAGTTAGAATAATCATCCTTAATCAAGTTAGAATAATTATCCTTAATCAAGTTAGAATAATCATCCTTAATCAAGTTAGAATAATCATCCTTAATCAAGTTAGAATAATCATCCTTAATCAAGTTAGAATAATCATCCTTAATCAAGTTAGAATAATCATCCTTAATCAAGTTACAATAATCATCCTTAATCAAGTTCGAATAACATCCTTAATCAAGTTAGAATAATTATCCTTAATCAAGTTAGAATAATCATCCTTAATCAAGTTAGAATAATCATCCTTAATCAAGTTAGAATAATCATCCTTAATCAAGTTAGAATAATCATCCTTAATCAAGTTACAATAATCATCCTTAATCAAGTTCGAATAACATCCTTAATCAAGTTAGAATAATCATCCTTAATCAAGTTTAGAATAATCATCCTTAATCAAGTTAGAATAATCATCCTTAATCAAGTTACAATAATCATCCTTAATCAAGTTCGAATAACATCCTTAATTAGTTTAGAATATACATCAAGGTTCAGGTTACTTCTCCTCTTCTTCTTCGTACGCTGTCAGACGTCAACTTGAATTTGTTCGAAGAAAGCAGCTGTCATCCTGAGGCTGTTGACACTGCCATAGAGCTTGTCTAGTGTTGCCACTGGTGATGGCCACATCTGCTTTCTCTGGTCCTCGTATGTCGGGCAATTCTGCAGCAGATGTTCAGCGGTTATTTTCCCGGTACCACAGGTGCATTCGTCAGTGCCATCTATCTTCAGTGTATTGAATTGATGGTACCTCAGTCTGCTGTGCCTGTGCGAAGTCTGAAGACCACGACCTGCTCTCTTCTGTTCAACTGGTAATAGGCATCGTTTTTTGTGTAGCCAGTATGTTCTGTTTCCCATTTGGCCATGTATCTCGCCCTAATAAACCTTTTGGACTCTTCGTAGGTCACACTAGAATCTGGTTGTGGTAGTCTTGCACCTTCTTTTGCCAGTCTGTCTGCCTCCTCGTTGCCTTGGATGTTACAGTGGGATGGAACCCACTGTACCACTACTCTTTTTTGGTGCGGATTGCTGGCATAGTTGACAGAGTACTGCTCTTAAATCAGAATCAGGTTAGAATATACATCATGAATCAGGATGAAGCATGTTACAATATCAGGTCAGGTCAGGTCATCCCGTAACCGGTGAGGTCGTTGAGGCACACATGAAGACATCCTCACAACTCCACGCCACCCTTCTCTGTCAGCGGCCGGTGCCTGTGCCTCTTCTGGTCGGAGATTGGTCCGTTCTTTTATGTTGTCCTCCTATCTCTTTTTGGGACGGCCTCTTCGTTGTCTGCCTTGCACCTTTCCGTGGAGGATCGTATTTGCAAGACCATTTGATCTAGATATGTGACCGTACCTAGCGAGTTTCCTTCTTTTGACAGTTGCCAAGAGGTCTTCAAAAGGCCCTATTGCTGTTGTAATTCTATCTCATATTTCCTCATTTGTAACTTGATCTTTGTATGTGACGTTTAAAAGTCTTCGGAAACATCTCATCCCAGGATCTCTGTTGCTGTATCTATGAGAGCTGCATTAAAAGACTCTGTTACTGTATCGGTATCCAGCCCCTCTCTGAGGGCCAACAGTGGAGCAAATATACATGACAATTTTCTGTGAGATCTGGCTGGATTCAGGTCACAAATACAACTTGTTTTGAAAGCAGCGTTATCCACCTCCACTTCTAGAATATATTTTCCTTAAGCTAGTTCATGAAAGGATGTATAAACATCAAGAAAGGATGTATGAACATCATGAAAAGATGTATGAACATCAAGAAAGGATGTAGAAACATCTTTAAAGGATGTATGAACATCAAGAAAGGATGTAGAAACATCTTTAAAGGATGTATGAACATCAAGAAAGGATGTATAAACATCATGAAAGGATGTATGAACATCAAGAAAGGATGTATGAACATCATTATCTCAAATGCTGTTAAACCTTTAATGGAAGAATATTCTCCAGACCAATGCCTTCCCCTCAGACCAATGCCTTCCCCTCAGACCAATGCCTTCCCCTCAGACCAATGCCTTCCCCTCAGACCAATGCCTTCCCCTCAGACCAAATGTCTTCCCCTCAGACCAAATGTCTTCCCCTCAGACCAAATGTCTTCCCCTCAGACCAAATGTCTTCACCTCAGACCAAATGTCTTCCCCTCAGACCAAATGTCTTCCCCTCTGAGTTTGAAGGAGAGTTCTAGAAACAATATCCTTTGCATTTATTATACAAGAGTAAACGAGAGTAGCATGTTTTTTTGTGAATCCGGAGAAGAAGAAGAAAAAATAGAAGAAGATGCACAATGTTTGTACTAAAAACTTGAGTGAATGACAAGAACCCCATTAAACACTGACAAAAATATCATGGGAAAAGAGAAAACAGATGGAAAAGACGAGAATAACAGCTGAAAGAGTAAAATAAAGGTATTAAGAAAGAAAGAAATCTCGATGGAACATGAAAGACAAAGTGAGAGAGAGTGAGACAGAGAGAGAGATAGAACAGTTGAATCCCAGAGAGAGATGGTAGAACTCTTGGGAGAGATTGGAAAATCACAGGGAGAGATGGGAGAACTCCAGGGAGAGATAGGAGAACTCCAGGGAGAGATGATAGAACTCCGGGGAGAGATGATAGAACTCCAGGGAGAGATGGGAGAACTCCAGGGAGAGATGATAGAACTCCAGGGAGAGATGATAGAACTAAAGGGAGAGATGGGAGAACTCCAGGGAGAGATGATAGAACTCCAGGGAGAGATGGGAAAACTCCAGGGAGAGATGGTAGAACTCCAGGGAGAGATGGGAGAACCACAGGGGGAGATGGTAGAACGCCAGGGAGAGATGGGAGAACTCCAGGGAGAGATGATAGAACTCCAGGGAGAGATGGGAGAACTCCAGGGAGAGATGGTAGAACTCCAGGGAGAGATGGGAGAACCACAGGGGGAGATGGTAGAACGCCAGGGAGAGATGGGAGAACGCCAGGGAGAGATGGGAGAACTTCAGGGAGAGATGGGAAAACTCCAGGGAGAGAAGGGAGAGCTCCAGGGAGAAATGGGTGAGCTCCAGGGATAGATGGGTGAGCTCCAGGGAGAGATTGGAGAACTCCGGGGAGAGATGGGTGAGCTCCAGGGAGAGATGGAAGAACTCCAGGGAGAGATGGGAGAACAGAAGAGATGGAAGAACTCCAGGGAGAGATGGAAGAACTCCAGGGAGAGATGGAAGAACTCCAGGGAGAGATGGGAGAACTCCAGGGAGAGATGGATGAATCAAATTATACAGTCAACACATACAAAGAGTTACATCATTATCTTTTTCTCCCTTTGGCTCCTTGCAAAGCATAGGGTCATCACTAAAGATGTCTCCCATGCAGGAAGCCTGTAAAAAAAACACTCCTACAGTTACAGTTTCTGTGGCAATTTTGTTTACATGATGAGGTTGCTAACCCATGCACAACCCTTTTGAGTCGACATGCTTGAGGGTACACTTGTCCTATTCTTCATCTTCAGTAAGGAACTGACCGGGAAATGCCCTCGAGGAACATACTCATTTAGCTCGAACGATTCAACCCAAAAAATGTCAAAGAATCTCTCTATGATTACATAAACAAAAATGACAAAGAAATACATAAATATGTGTTGTTAAAATCTGTAAACTAGTACACAAAGATATTACTGTACAGTTGGTTCCCCGCTGATGTCCAGGTGATGGGTGCCAGCCTCAATGCATGCTTTAACAACTGGCTCTCCGTAGAATTTATACTGAAAAAAAACAGGTACATGAATCAAACACAGTTACTGGTCTACATGACTACAGCCAACACGAACTGGTGTCTAAAAGTGAAAAAAAAGCTAATAAAAATATATATTCTATATATCTTGTTAATTGCCAGATTGACCAACAGCGGCTAAAAGAACAAATAGGATGCTAGGATGTTGAATCAAATAGATGGTTACTGTCTGACTGCGTACGAAGAAGAAGAAGAAAAAGAAGAATCATATACCATAAGAAATCAATTTAGATAATGTATGTCAACATTAATATAGCAGGAGTATCAACTTCTGTCCAGGAGGTTGCTGGCAATGGGACGAATCCTGCGTTAGAGATCAGCCAAGAATGGTATGGACCAAAAGTAGTGATTGTCAATGTCACAAGCAACACAGAATAAACCCACAGAACAATGACTTAAGAAAATATGACAAGTCCTGGCACACCTAAAGAAATACTAAACCTGGCTAAGCAGTTTATTTACAAGCAAAAGCTGACAAAATAATGCACAAATGAACAACGCTATTAGCACTAAAATACACAATGGCTATAAATAGATTAGGAAATGAATCTGGTTGGATGATGATGATAGTTCTCTCAAGTATAAGGCAGCACAGAGAGATAGGAGGCCATGTTTATTTTTATATAATAAATGTATGGTGTCCTCCTGTACTATCCGAGGCTTAGATAAATGTCTTTTTTTTGTAAACTATGTTGCCATTTTTACGTTATTCCCCTCCAATTAAAAAAACAAATACTTTAGGGCTCTATAATGTAGCCTAATCCTTGTCAACCAACCTAATCCTTGTCAACCAACCTAATCCTTGTCAACCAACCTAATCCTTGTCAACCAACCTAATCCTTGTCAACCAGCCTAATGTAATCAACCAACCTAATCTTTGTCAACCAACCTAATCCTTGTCAACCAACCTAATCCTTGTCAACCAAACAGCCTAATCCTTGTCAACCAGCCTAATCCTTGTCAACCAACCTAATCCTTGTTAACCAACCTAATCCTTGTCAACCAACCTAATCCTAGTCAACCAACCTAATCCTTGTCAACCAGCCTAATCCTTGTTAACAAACCTAATCCTTGTCAAACAGCCTAATGTAATCAACCAACCTAATCCTTGTCAACCAACCTAATCCTTGTCAACCAACCTAATCATTGTCAACCAAACAGCCTAATCTTTGTCAACCAGCCTAATCCTTGTCAACCAACCTAATCCTTGTCAAACCAACCTAATCTTTGTCAACCAACCTAATCCTAGTCAACCAACCTAATCCTTGTCAGCCAGCCTAATCCTTGTCAACCAACCTAATCATTGTCAACCAAACAGCCTAATCTTTGTCAACCAGCCTAATCCTTGTCAACCAACCTAATCCTTGTCAACCAACCTAATCCTTGTCAACCAACCTAATCCTAGTCAACCAACCTAATCCTTGTCAGCCAGCCTAATCCTTGTCAACCAGCCTAATCCTTGTCAACCAGCCTAATGTAATCAACCAACCTAATCCTTGTCAACAAACCTAATCCTTGTCAACAAACCTAATCCTTGTCAACCTAATCCTTGTCAACCAACCAACCTAATCCTTGTCACCCAACCAACCTAATCCTTGTCAACCAACCAACTTAATCCTTGTCAACCAACCTAGTCCTTGTCAACCAACCTAATCCTTGTCAACCAACATAATCCTTGTCAACCAGCCTAATGTAATCAACCAACCTAATCCTTGTCAACCAACCTAATCCTTGTCAACCAGCCTATTGTAATCAACCAGCCTAATCCTTGTCAACCAGCCTAATCCTTGTCAACCAACCTAATCCTTGTCAACCAACCTAATCCTTGTCAACTAACCTAAACCTTGTCAAGCAACCTAATCCTTGTCAACCAGCCTAATGTAATCAACCAGCCTAATCCTTGTCAACCAACCTTATCCTTGTCAACCAACCTAATCCTTGTCAACCAACCTTAGTCAAAACAAAACATGTCTAAAGTTGGCCAGCCCAAAACATGTCTAAAGTTGACGGACACAAAACATGTCTAAAGTTGGCCAGCACAAAACATGTCTAAAGTTGACGGACACAAAACATGTCTAAAGTTGGCCAGCACAAAACATGTCTAAAGTTGACGGACACAAAACATGTCTAAAGTTGACGGACACAAAACATGTCTAAAGTTGGCCAGCACAAAACATGTCTAAAGTTGGCCAGCACAAAACATGTCTAAAGTTGACGGACACAAAACATGTCTAAAGTTGACGGACACAAAACATGTCTAAAGTTGGCCAGCACAAAACATGTCTAAAGTTGACGGACACAAAACATGTCTAAAGTTGGCCAGCACAAAACATGTCTAAAGTTGACGGACACAAAACATGTCTAAAGTTGGCCAGCACAAAACATGTCTAAAGTTGACGGACACAAAACATGTCTAAAGTTGACGGACACAAAACATGTCTAAAGTTGGCCAGCACAAAACATGTCTAAAGTTGACGGACACAAAACATGTCTAAAGTTGACGGACACAAAAGATGTCTAAAGTTGGCATACATATAACATGTTGTACACATGTCTAGTCACAGAGTGTGCACAATAATTTAGTCACACAGTGTACACAATGGTCTAGTCATAGAGTGTACACAACAGTCTAGTCACACAGGGTACACAACAGTCTAGTCACACAGTGTACACAACAGTCTAGTCACACAGTGTACACAACAGTCTAGTCACACAGTGTACACAACAGTCTAGTCACACAGTGTACACAACAGTCTAGTCACACAGTGTACACAACAGTCTAGTCACACAGTCTACACAACAGTCTAGTCACACAGTGTACACAACAGTCTAGTCACACAGTGTACACAACAGTCTAGTCACACAGTGTACACAAGTCTAGTCACACAGTGTACACAAGTCTAGTCACACAGTGTACACAACAGTCTAGTCACACAGTGTACACAACAGTCTAGTCACACAGTGTACACAACAGTCTAGTCACACAGTCTACACAACAGTCTAGTCACACAGTCTACACAACAGTCTAGTCACACAGTGTACACAACAGTCTAGTCACACAGTGTACACAAGTCTAGTCACACAGTGTACACAACAGTCTAGTCACACAGTGTACACAACAGTCTAGTCACACAGTGTACACAACAGTCTAGTCACACAGTGTACACAACAGTCTAGTCACACAGTCTACACAACAGTCTAGTCACACAGTCTACACAACAGTCTAGTCACACAGTGTACACAACAGTCTAGTCACACAGTGTACACAAGTCTAGTCACACAGTGTACACAACAGTCTAGTCACACAGTGTACACAACAGTCTAGTCACACAGTGTACACAACAGTCTAGTCACACAGTGTACACAACAGTCTAGTCACACAGTCTACACAACAGTCTAGTCACACAGTGTACACAACAGTCTAGTCACACAGTGTACACAACAGTCTAGTCACACAGTGTACACAAGTCTAGTCACACAGTGTACAAAACAGTCTAGTCACACAGTGTACACAGATGTATGTCTTCCGTATATCAACTGATCCATGACCTTGTCCTAACAATTAAGCACCTCTCCTTCAGCATCTGGTACTCAATTCTCCCCAGGGTTAACATAGCACTTACTGGGCCTACACAGTTGAGGACAACTCTGCCCTGCTCTGCCATCTTTTTCAAAGACGATGGGTTGTCAGTGTCAGCGATGATGATGGGGATTGTATTCAGATTTTTACCTGGGGAAAATAGTTCATACAGTGGATGTATGTTAGTTTTTTAACTGGGACAATGATGGTGAGTTGTTCAAAGGAGATGTGGTGAGTTGTTCACAGGAGCTGTGGTGGAGTTGTACACAGGAGATGTGGTGAGTTGTTCACAGGAGATGTGGTGAGTTGTTCACAGGAGATGTGGTGAGTTGTTCACAGGAGATGTGGTGAGTTGTACACAGGAGATGTGGTGAGTTGTTCACAGGAGATGTGGTGAGTTGTTCACAGGAGATGTGGTGAGTTGTTCACAGGAGGTGTGGTGAGTTGTTCACAGGAGGTGTGGTGAGTTGTTCACAGGAGGTGTGGTGAGTTGTTCACAGGAGATGTGGTGAGTTGTTCACAGGAGGTGTGGTGAGTTGTTCACAGGAGGTGTGGTGAGTTGTTCACAGGAGATGTGGTGAGTTGTTCAAAGGAGATATGGTGAGTTGTTCACAGGAGATGTGGGGAGTTGTACACAGGAGATGTGGTGAGTTGTTCACAGGGGATGTGGTGAGTTGTTCACAGGAGATGTGGTGAGTTGTTCACAGGAGATGTGGTGAGTTGTTCACAGGAGATGTGGTGAGTTGTTCACAGGAGATGTGGTGAGTTGTTCACATGAGATGTGGTGAGTTGTTCACAGGAGATGTGGTGAGTTGTACACAGGAGATGTGGTGAGTTGTTCACAGGGGATGTGGTCAGTTGTTCACAGGAGATGTGGTGAGTTGTTCACAGGAGATGTGGTGAGTTGTTCACAGGAGATGTGGTGAGTTGTTCACAGGAGATGTGGTGAGTTGTACACAGGAGATGTGGTGAGTTGTTCACAGGGGATGTGGTCAGTTGTTCACAGGAGATGTGGTGAGTTGTTCACAGGAGATGTGGTGAGTTGTTCACAGGAGATGTGGTGAGTTGTTCACAGGAGATGTGGTGAGTTGTTCACAGGAGATGTGGTGAGTTGTTCACAGGAGGTGTGGTGAGTTGTTCACAGGAGATGTGGTGAGTTGTTCACAGGAGATGTGGTGAGTTGTTCACAGGAGATGTGGTGGAGTTGTACACAGGAGATGTGGTGAACACATAGGTGACAAGAGCCTGTCAAATAGCCCAGGGTCTACTTAGGTGACAAGAGCATGTCAAATAGCCCAGGGTCCACATAGGTGACAAGAGCCTGTCAAATAGCCCAGGGTCCACTTAGGTGACAAGAGCCTGTCAAATAGCCCAGGGTCTACTTAGGTGACAAGAGCCTGTCAAATAGCCCAGGGTCTACTTAGGTGACAAGAGCCTGTTAAATAGCCCAGGGTCCACTTAGGTGACAAGAGCATGTCAAATAGCCCAGGGTCCACATAGGTGACAATAGCCTGTCATTTAGTCCAGGGTCCACTTAGGTGACAAGAGCATATCAAATAGCCCAGGTTGTGGAAGACACAAGTTATGTTTTCAGAGAAAGTCTCTGCTGGTCCCAGACTCGATGCATGGAGTTCAAATATGTTTTGGTTCCAGACTCAATACATGGAGTTCAAATATGTTTTAGTTCCAGACTCAATGCATGGAGTTCAAATATGTGACAGCGAAGTAAGAAGATAGAGGAAACAGTGAATGAGACAGAATTAAAAAACACGAGATCTAAAGATCATCATCGTAGGCATCTCAGTCTCTGTAGACCATGTGTGCGGCGCACTGTGAGTAGCCTCTCACGGCGCATGCCTGGGCACTGAATATGGAGACCCTGGGCTGCCCAAACTGCAAGATCTCCCTTTCGGCCTCGCTGGTGTAATCCAAAGGATTGCAAAGCGTGACAATTTGGCACCAGCTGAGCTGCTGAAATGAGTTCACAATTTTGAAACCATCCGCCTTAGGTGCTACCACTCCGGATTTTGTGTCTGGGTTTACTCCCGTAGCCCTACCCTCTCCCGAGGTTTCCACAAGGCAGTGGAGTCATTGCCTGCATATGCTAGTTACTCGAGACATCCAATGATACTCTCATTGTCCCAGGATTAGCCAGCACTCCCTGGGACTTGTGGGTTTAATATTTCTCCTCTCCTAGGCGAACTGCCTGAGCATGCTAACAAGCTTCGTCTACCCGGGTTTAGAGTCACAGTTTACCTTTTCTTAGATTGGCTGCCAACCAAGGCTAATGAGTCCAATTTGCCCGCCCAGTTATACCGCAGGGTACTTGGTCGCGCTCCACAGCAGGTTCTGTAAGAAACAGGGAACCTCTCATGATGGTGATGCTGGGGACACAATAATGTAGAAGAGGCCATTGGCATGGAAACTCCGCCTGGCAAGCCAAACAGTGAATCGAGCGGCGATCTCTACACCTGGAAAGGAGAGGCTATAACAGACGGTTCACTTTCCTTTAACGAGCGGGACGTCCAGCCCAGACCTCGCTACCCCCAAAATGCAATGATATGCTGTAGGGAAAATATGAATCAGAATGACGAGGCAATATGATATCTGAGGTCATCTTGAACCCAGATTAACTGAGAAGGAATATTTGTGCAGTCAAAGTTCTTGCGAAGAAGATAAAAGAAAACCATTAAATTGACAATACAATTACGAAAAAGAGGGCAAAGATTGACCTCATACAGCACACACTGTTATCTTGACTTCTGATAAACACAAAAGAGGACCAAAGTGCACAGAACTTGTACACAGATTTCAAACTGTAACTCAATTCCATGTTCAGTATCTCTAGTAAGTAGTATGACCTTTGCAAAATGTCGCTTCTTACATCTGCCAACCTATTAGACTGTTATAAGTTTCTTGGCAGGTGCGCAGTATGGTAGGTTGTCATTACTGTCCATATGTGGAGGAGCAATCGCACCAAGAAAAAAACTGCTGTGTC
This sequence comes from Ariolimax columbianus, assembly GCA_036924085.1. Taxonomy (NCBI): domain Eukaryota; kingdom Metazoa; phylum Mollusca; class Gastropoda; order Stylommatophora; family Arionidae; genus Ariolimax; species Ariolimax columbianus. The sequence continues at coordinate 2,490,984 of JAVGWX010000007.1, read as the reverse complement.
TGCCAAATGACACGGCAGGATTTATGCTCGGTGCATTGGGGCATTTGACATAATATAGCAGTTTGTGGTGCACAGTCATTGGTGTCAGCATTGCAACATACACACCAGGACACCACTTCACATCCATGCCATGAAGCTTGGAATAGACTGTGCTGCAGCAACCTGGCCAACAAGGTGGGGATCAACACTGTGATCGTCATAGATAGTAGACTGCTACATGATATGTTTCCAGTCATTCATCACCTTGTATAACCCCCTGCCTTGTAGGGTGCAGTTGTCCTATTCTTTCTTCCCTGAGATGGGGGCTCCATGATTCACAGACATGATGTTTGCAGCTCATTGAATTCAGGAGAAATGCAAGGACAAGTATCCTGATTTGTACACAACTACAGTTGACCTGATCAAGGCATTTGACGCTGTAAAGAGAGACTGGAAAACCATGGCCAAATTCAGCTGCCAGAGAAATTTATCAGTTGTCTGCCAGTGTCATGATGACATGGTTGATTGTGCACTGAATGATGGAGAACTGTCCGAAGCCTTCCCTGTCATAACACAGAGTCAAACATGGCTGTGTGCTGTTCCAACACCAATTTGGCATGATATTTGCAGCCAAGCTTTCTAATTACTTCACACGGCTGTGCATGGCCGTACACATTAGACATAGGATAGATGGGAAGCTATTCAATCTGAGGCGCCTACAATACAGCACTGAGGTGAAGGAAGCAACCATCTTAGATCTTTGCTTAGTTAAGAAACTTAACACATGTTTAGAACAGGATATGCAGACCACCAATATGAGTTTTCATACTGCTGGCACTACAAACTTTGGTTTTATCCTCAAGACAAAGAAAATGGGAATAATGTTTCTACCTGGTCCTGGAAAAATCATACCATGAACCAAACCATGAACCAAACGTGACTGTACAACGCCAACATCTCCAAACAGTTGATAGTTACCTCAGAGAAGTGAACATTGACTCTCAGGTACATAACAGGATTGCCAAGGCAAATGCTGCTTTTGGAAGACTACGAGCAAATGTTTAGGACTGACATGACATCAGTGTTGCCCCAAGATCAAAGTCTATTGTGATAACCACTCTGCTAAAAGCATACAAACATGGACAGTCTATAGCAGACATGCCAGGAGACTCAATCATTTCCACAGAGTTGTCTCTCCTGGCTAGCTGATTGAATAAATTACTCAACTCTGAAGTCTTCAACAGGACAAGACTCTTGAGCATCCACACATTGCTGCAGAGAGCCCAAATCAGACAGACTTTGTCTTTGACATGTCTGATAAATGCCTCCCAAAGCAGCTGCTATACAGTGAATGAGCTCAGGACAGGAAAGAGGTCATCAAAAAAGACATAATAACCACTACAAAGACTCATTGAAAGTATCTTTGAACAATTTCAACATTGATGTTACCTCCTGAGAAAAGTTTACAAAGGACCGCTCCACCAGGCACACTACCATTACACATGGTGCTCATACTGCTTATCAGAACATAACCACAGAGGCTCATTGAAAGCGCAGTGCCCAAATGCACAGAATATGCAACATTCCAACTACCAAATCCAGTTATGTGTTTCAGCCATTTGCATCCCAAGATGCATTTAGTGCACGAGCTGACAGCAGCCAGCGTGAGTCGCTGGCTGCGTGCATCAGGACCAGCAAACAATAACTGACCAAGACACTACTCCACCTCCACATGAAGGCTCTGGAAACAGACTGCGCTAGTGTTGGCTGGCCAAGGGATAGGGATGGCAGTGGTAAGACAAGCCCTGTAGCTCTATCCCCCAAAAACGCCAGCTGAAATCGGATATCACAGATATCACAGCCTCACTGTATTGACACGTCCTTTTCAGAACGAATGCAGATTGAGAAAAAGACGATTTCAGCCATTTGTTAATATTTAGGTCTACTAGTGAGTGTTATGTGAGCATAAATATACTTATAATACTCACAATACTAAGAATATTTATACATACCGACTCACTGCAATCCCTCATACATTACTATTATTATACTCATAGTCATATATTGATTGGGATCAAGATTCTGAGCAGCTGAGCCGGTCAACAAACCCATAGCTGACTGCTAGTGTCAGGGCCAGTGAACCAGAGCTGACTGCTAGGGCCAGGGCCAGTGAACCAGAGCTGACCGCTAGTGTCAGGGCCAGTCAACCAGAGCTGCCTGCTAGTGTCAAGGCCAGGGAACCAGAGCTGCCAAGACCCTTCTACACCTCCACCTGCTGATCCTGGATAACAGGCTGGAACAGAGCAGACTGGCTAAGGAGAAGGGATCGAAGAGAGAAGGCTAACTCGGTACTCAAAAATGCTTGCTGAAGTCGGATGTGTCGGACCAAAAGGTGCAAATATCGCAGTCAAGCTGTAAACCGACATAACATATTCCGTTCTCTGGACTACATCCTGATACCTGCAAAGCCCTTTTCAGGCTTGATAGCAGGAGATTGAGAACCAACAAAGAAGAAGAATATATTGATCACTTACTTTACTGTGTGGACTGGAAGTTATGGAGTAACGTTATACTAACAAGATCGCCTATGTGAACACATCCATTAAAGGAAAAATATGTACCTGTTCGAGCTGAGGCCTCTGCCAAAACTGCCTGTACCTTCTGGAGGCTCCGTCCAGCAACAGCCCAAGTCAGGTTCTCCTCTTCTGCGACTCGAGCTACTTCATCCACTGTGTACTGGCCCGTGAAGCCGGACGCTCCAAACACAATCAAGTCGAACTTTCGTGATTCCATCGCTTTGTTCAAGTCACAACTGCTCGAAGATAAGTATTAGACTAGATAAATCAATAACCGATAATATAACGGGGAATATAGATGATCGCAGAGCTACGACGCGTGAACAAGTTGACTGTCAACAACAATGGTCTCTCTAACAACTGGCACGCCGGGGCCGGGTTGACCGTCAAGCTGTTGTGTGTTTGGTGAACTTTAACCCTTAACCCCATACAATGATGACCTTGACTGCTGTTAGTGGCAGGGTGAGGGTCGAGTAACAATGCTGTAGATAGAGCACTTTCTAACGGTAAATGTACCGTGTTCGATTCGCTTTATATACACGTTCCATATGATCCAGCTGTAAATGGGCACGAATTATTGTTTGTTAAGGAAAGAAAGGCAGTGACGCAAGGAACTGCTACTCTAACTCATAAAAAGATGCAGCCCATTACAGCAGGACTCTAAAACACGTCGCTGTCTTCACTTCATCACCGACAGCAGTGACAGGACAGCTATGGTGATGCCTTGTTTATCTGAAAGTGTGCGGATTGATATTTTGTGCTACACTTTACATTCACAATTCAGTTCAAATGTTTACCCCTGGCATGTCTCGACTTGTCTCTTGCTTGTGTTTTTGTTGTCTTTCTTCCCACTGGCCAGTGGCGGAACTACTGTGATGCAAATGGTGCGAACTGCGCGGGGAGACACCATCGGAGGGGAATGGAGGGGGTGGGGTGGGGTGGAGAGGGGACGTTACTAATAATTCTGTATTGTCTGGTACAATGGAAGGAGAGCTATGGCCGGGGTGAGGGGTGTAACTGGGGAACACCAGCCCTAGTGACGCCACTGACACTGGTATATTGTGGTATCCAAGCCACAGTATTGCTACTTTCCATCGAATGCCTTCATCATGTGATATGTCTACAGTACCAGCGTAGGCGACCGCGGATCTACACGACTTGGTGTCTGGAGTTGTTTGTCAATCTTGATTCAGAACCATGCCACGATGGTAAATTGTCCTGCGTTTTCTAGCGGTTTTACGCGTTGTTCGAAGGGTGGTGTGGGGTGGGGATGTTTGAAACAAAAACTAGCCTACACACTGCGTTACCACTGCTGGGCAATCGGTCTTATAAATCCACTTGTGAACCCTAGTAGTGGGTATAAAGGTCGTACTGGACTGATAAACGTTTTTGTTTGTATCCGAATACACGCGCATGCATGCACAAATAAATACACACACACACACACACACACACACACACACACACACACGCGCGCGCACATATAGTCGTATACAAGGAGATGGCGTGGGTTGGTTGGTGGTTAAGTGACACGGCTCACAAATTGAAGATGCAGGGTTCGCTCCCTAATCACAGCACCGGCCGTTACCCCGGGGAAGCAAAATGCAGGAGGAAGCAGACCCTTTTATAAAATGAATGCAGAAGTTGTATGCACTGAGCTGACAGGCGCAAAATAAAAACATAGTTCAGCGCACACGGCCTTGGGGAAAAGAGAAATAAGGCGAAAGAAGAGAGAGAGAGAGAGAGAGAGAGAGAGAGAGAGAGAGAGACGAAGAAAGCCTTGTTCTAATGCACACATGAATATTAACAATGGCTAGACACCATTGGCTGTTGAGACATTCAAGATGGTTCAAGTTTGACACTAGAACTAGAAGCGTATCTCAAGATTGTGAGTTCCTCGGTCGAGAACTAGAAGCGTATCTCAAGATTGTGAGTTCCTCGGTCGAGAACTAGAAGCGTATCTCAAGATTGTGAGTTCCTCGGTCGAGAACTAGAAGCGTATCTCAAGATTGTGAGTTCCTCGGTCGAGAACTAGAAGCGTATCTCAAGATTGTGAGTTCCTCGGTCGAGAACTAGAAGCGTATCTCAAGATTGTGAGTTCCTCGGTCGAGAACTAGAAGCGTATCTCAAGATTGTGAGTTCCTCGGTCATTCTCTGGGTGGCAGCAGCATTTACTAATATTACTGAACGCAAAAGTACTCCCATATCAGAAATGACGCTAAAGGAGCACACAAGGTGGTCAAAGAACTGGTAACACCAAGATAAGGCAGGAACTTGATAATCCAGGATAAAAGTGGCTAGTGCCTTATTGAGGACAATGACGTACTGGCACGATGGACAGAGTACTGTTCCGAGTTATACAACTATGAGGGACGAAACGAACTTGAGAAAACAATCCCTCCAACACCAACAACTATAGAGGATAACCAACTGATAACGAAGGAAGAGGTAGCTGCAGCGGTAAAGACATTGAGAAGAGGGAAGGCGGTCCGCGTGGACAGTATACCAGCAGAGCTCTTACAGGCTTATGGGGAGGTAGTGGTGGAAGGCCGGACACACAGCTGCAACAAAATATGGGCGACAGGAAACCGGACTTATGGACAAAATCAATGATTATACCGTTACTTAAGTCTGGTAACCTAAAGCGGTCACAAAATTACAGAACAATAAGCCTCATCAGCCACCCTAGCAAGGTCATGCTTAGATTAATCCTCGACCGATTGAAACCCCAAGCAGAGAACATCATTGCCGAGGAGCAAGCAGGGTTCAGACAGGGAAGAAGCACTACAGAACAGATATTTAATTTAAGGCTGCTAAGCGAGAAATATCTAGAACAGCAGCAAACACTGTATAGTGTGTTTGTTAATTTCAAGAAGACGTTTGATAGGGTATGACATAAAGCGCTATGGGCAACCATGCGGATGTATACAATAAACGGAAATATTATAAAGGTCCTTGAACACCTGTATGACAAGGCGAGGAGACTAGTTTCGCACATCAGTTGGTGTGAGACAGTGTTGTACACTCTCTCCAACTCTTTTCAATATATTCCTTGAAGGAATTATGAGTGAGGCACTTGGAGGTCACGTTGGTAATGTCAAGATAGGGGGCCGAACGATTACCAACCTTCGTTTTGCAGATGATATCGACGGGTTGGCGGGTTCAGAAGCAGAACTCCGGGATTGGGTCAGAAGGCTCGATGAAACAGCTCTTGACTATGGTATGGAGATAAACGCTGGAAAGACAAAATTAATGACCAACAACGCTAAGGGCTTTAACAGCAGGATAAAAGCTAACGGTCAGGAACTCGAAGTGGTTAACCGTTTTAAATATTTCGGTTAGATTGTCAGTGATGAAGGATCAAAATGTGAGGTGTTGGCCAGAATAACACAGACAATAGCGGCGCTTGCACGGCTTATACAAATCTGGCAAGATAAACGGTTAGCACTAAGCACGAAAATCAGATTAATGCGTACACTGGTCCTGTCAATATTCCTCTATGCGTTTGAAACATGGACAATTCAGCTGACCTGCAGCGGATGATACAGGCCTTGGAGATGAGATGTTTCCGAAGACTTTTAAACGTCACCTACAAAGATCGAGTTACAAATGAGGAAACACGAAATAGAATTACAACAGCAATAGGACCTTTTTAAGACCTCTTGGCAACTGTCAAAAGAAGGAAACTAGCTTAGTACGGTCACATATCGAGATCAAATGGTCTTGCAAATACGATCCTGCACGGAAAGGTGCAAGGCAGACGACGAAGAGGCCGTCCCAAAAAGATGTGAGAGTACAACATAATAGAATGGTCAAATCTCCGACCAGAAGAGGCACAGGAAGCGACCGCTAACAGAGAAGGGTGGCGTGGTGTTGTGAGGATGTCTTCATGTGTGCCCCAACGACCTTACTGGTTACGGGATGACCTAACCTGACTGACACAAACACCAGTGCCGCTCGTGATTACCAATGTTGGGTTCGGACCACTACGGACAAACCTCATTGGTTTTTCATAGATACTGGAATGAAACAAGGCTGTATTTTGTCACCTCTGCTATTTGGCATAGAAATTAATTGGGTTATGAAAAACTATGCCCCTGCCGAAGAATTTGACAAACAATGGATAGATAACACGGTTTTAGAGGGTCTTTCTTTTGTAGATGACTTGACCCTCATGAGTTTCATTCACGAAGAAGCGCAAAACAAGTTAGTTCGACTTTGTCACATATCAGAACAGATACAACTTGAAATGAATGCTTCCAAGACAAAAGTCATGAGTTTCACACCAATAAATCTGCTATTATCTAATTGCATGGAGAGATATTTTAACAACTGACAGTTTCGCTGATCTGGGAAGCATCACTGAACTCAGACATGACAGTTTCGCCTATCTGGGAAGCATCACTGAACTCAGACATGACAGTTTCGCCTATCTGGGAAGCATCACTGAACTCAGACATGACAGTTTCGCCTATCTGGGAAGCATCACTGAACTCAGACATGACAGTTTCGCCTATCTGGGAAGCATCACTGAACTCAGACATGACAGTTTCGCCTATCTGGGAAGCATCACTGAACTCAGACAGATCCATCGGTAACAGCAGATCAAGAGTATAGATGCTGACGGTTTTTGTAGCTCACTAGTTAGACTGTTCACACCTCGGGTTACCCTCCCTGCTTAAGGCTCGCTAGTTAGACTACACACACCTCGGGTGTCACTACCTGCCTGAGGCTCATTGGTTAGACTGTTCCAACCTCGGGTGCCCCTCCCTGCTTGAGGCTCGCTAGTTAGACTGTTCCCACCTCGGGTGCCCCTCCCTGTTTGAGGCTCGCTAGTTAGACTGTTCCCACCTCGGGTGCCCCTCCCTGCTTGAGGCTTGCTGGTTAGACTACACACACCTCGGGTGTCACTACCTGCCTGAGGCTCATTGGTTAGACTGTTCCAACCTCGGGTGCCCCTCCCTGCTTGAGGCTCGCTAGTTAGACTGTTCCCACCTCGGGTGCCCCTCCCTGCTTGAGGCTTGCTGGTTAGACTACACACACCTCGGGTGTCACTACCTGCCTGAGGCTCATTGGTTAGACTGTTCCAACCTCGGGTGCCCCTCCCTGCTTGAGGCTCGCTAGTTAGACTGTTCCCACCTCGGATGCCCCTCCCTGCTTGAGGCTCGCTGGTTAGACTACACACACATCAAGTGCCTTTCGGGTGCCCCTCCCTGCTTGAGCAACGTTCCACCTCGAACTCCAGCGGTACAGTGCCAGCTATGCTAATTTAGCATTTTCTTATCCACTGTCCTGATCACCACTGGGTTCAAGGTCATGAAACTACTGATGTTGTCCATAACAAATTAGTTATAATGAGGAGATGTTATACCTGCCCTACCATGTGGAGGGGGGGGGGGACAGAGATGAATTGGCGGGGTGGGGTGATTACTGAAGTAAGGAGTAAGTCATCTGGTGTACGTAAATCGTCGGTGTACGTGTCGTCTGGTGTACGCTGATGTGAAAGTGCTGGTAGGGGTTCATCCTGAGAACCCACCATTTTAAAAAAATCTAGTGCGGTACGGGCAGGTCGGGTGATGTGAAATGTGTATTTTCAGTGAGCTTAACTTTACTGAACGTTTTTATACTGGTTTAGAAGACTCAGAGTCTGCAAACAACCAGTTACATTTACATTACCCTAGTCTAAAAGCTATGCACATCTATTCTATTCTTAAATGCATTAACTGTCTCTGCCTCTACTACCTCCTGGGACAATGCATTCCAAGCATTCACCACTCTCTGACTAAAAAAATATTTCCAATCTGACCTCTCTTTAGTTAATTTGTAGCTATGCCCTCTTGTTCTTGTTGGTGGTTGTATTTTGAAGAAAAAAATTGTTATAGTCTAATTTAACCTTTCCTGTGATTATCTTATAAACCTGTATTGTTACCTCAAATTCTTCTCTTTTCTAGACACTGTAGACCGGTTTTTCTGAGTCTTTCCTCATAACTGTAATTCTGGAATCCCACTATCAGCTTTGTCGCTCTTTTTTGTATCCTTTCCAGCATGTTTATATCTCCTCCACGATAAGGACTCCACACCTGTACACAGTACTCCAATCTAGGTCTAACTAAAGCGTTATACAGTTTGACAGTCACCTCCTTACTCCTATGTTTGCATGTATCATCAACTAGTATACCTTCTCCTTCTGCATACTATAGTTGAGCACCTACATGTAGTGCAGTGATATCGGTTATGTCAATCAGAGCTGGTTAAGAATGGAAAAGGGAGGGGGGGGGGCGGGCGGGGTATAAAAGAAAATAAGAAACTGATGCTCGGAATCTGTTCGTTACGATCTCAGAGCTGACACCTTCCGTGCAGTTTGTGTACGTACGAGAGTTAGAGTGCTTGTGTGTATATGTACGTGTATGAGTACATGTGTGAGCACGTGCATGTGTACGTGTAAGTTTACATGTGTGTACGTGCGTGTACGTGTATGTTTACGCGCCTTTGTGGGTACGTTTTCTTGGATCTTGTTGGTAATATAGTGGCTTGAGTACTTGCCTCTCATAATAACTGTTTCGGGTTCAATCCCCATCTAGACGTCCTTCTGTCGGTCCAGCTGTGAATGTATACCTAAATTATAGATAAGGATGGCAATGAACAAAGGAAGGGAACTGATCACCTGACAACACATTGCTAACACCTAGTAAATAGATTCTAGGGGAGCCCAGAAGGTCGGCTGGTCAGTTCAAGTACCATCTCTGCATCGAAGGTCGCCTGGTCAGTTCAAGTACCATCTCTGGATCGAAGGTTGGCTGGTCAGTTCAAGTACCATCTCTGCATAGAAGGTCGGCTGGTCAGTTCAAGTACCATCTCTGGATCGAAGGTTAGCTGGTCAGTTCAAGTACCATCTCTGCATCGAAGGTCGACTGGTCAGTTCAAGTACCATCTCTGGATCGAAGGTTGGCTGGTTAGTTCAAGTACCATCTCCGCGTCGAATGTCGGCTTCGGTGGATCTCCAATGAACTCTTATCTCCTGCAGTAATGGAGTAATCTGAGAGGCTTAGTTCAGTCCATCTCCTGATGTTACCCACCCACTTAAAGCCTTGTCTGCCTCTTGAACGACTGCCTTCCACCCTAACCTCTAGTATGGTCTTCAACAAGGAGGTATGTCTTGTTATATGACCAAAATAACGTAACCGTCTAACCCTGATTTCGGGTATTAATTCTCTTTTCACCCCCAACGTTTCCAAATTTATTTTCTCCTCTTTCCAAGAAATGCGACCCAATCTTCTATATACATTTCGAAGGCTTCAATACGCTTTTCCAACTTGTTATTTATTGTCCATGTTTCTGCGCCATAAAGTAGTGACGAGTATACATAACACCTGACAATTCTCATTTCCAAATTCTGATTTATCTGTTTGGATGTCAGTTTGTGTCGCGTATTGTCGAATACCATCTTGACCATACCTATTCTCTGCTGTCGATTCATAGCCTTATACGTTGGAACAAATCTGCGTTCTAGCTTCTGTGTTTGTCAGTCATCGTTGCTCTGACACCTGGATGGTTCTACATGGTGATTGAAAGGGGGCTCGAGGTCTTCCAAGTGGGCAACCAACGAGGTGTCCTCGGAGACTGCTGACGAGACCAACTTCGAGGTCTCTAGACGGACACAACATTTGTTCAACTATGAATCGGGCATCGTTCTTCGGCTATGTGGCACGTCTCTCTCAGGACGTATCTGATCGCCAGCTTCTACAACTGTCCCCGGAAACCAGGAGGGAGAAAAGAGTGCACCTCACATGGAGTCGTCAGAAGGACCGCATGGCAACACCTGGCAGAGACATGTCAAGTCCGCTCCATCTGCATCGCATGCTGCCTGGGACTCAGACATGATCTACCTCACATGATGCCTGGGACTCAGACATGATGCCTGGGACTCAGACATGATCTACCTCACATGATGCCTGGGACTCAGACATGATTATGAACGATCAGCGCGATGGGCTCTGGTTGCCTACACGGATCACTTGACCTTGACCTGTTTATCTTCAGCTTACCCATGTCACTCACCTATTCTCTAAACATAGATAAGTACATTCTAACACTCGAGACAATACTTCTTTCTTCTTCTTCTTCTTCTTCTTCTTCTTCTTCCGTTCTCAAACTCCCGCTACCAAGTCCTGAACAGGGCTTTGCAAGTAGCAGGATGTAGTCCGGAGAACGGAATGCGTTGTGCCGTTAGTTTACAGCTTGACTGCGATATTTGCACCTTTCTGTCCGACACATCCATCTTCGGCAGCTGAGACAATACAAAATGTTTACGAAGAAGAAAATTGTTCACTTTATTATTTTTTTTTAAAACATTTTTTTCAGAAATTAACAGATGCCCGTTTTTGTGTGAGGGTTGTGACAATAGGACACTCTGTGACAGCACACACAATTCTAGTGTGACGAGGTAGGACACAGCACATGATGGGGACAAGGAAACAGTTCAACTTCGTAGCAATAGTTTTAAGTCCAGAACATATTTTAATATAAACAGTAGAGCTGAGGGGGAATTAGGGGTCGGCATGATCACCTGAAGAAATGGGCACGTACATGGAGAAGGCAGTAGGTCATGTTAGAGTGAGCACAGTCAGTAGGTCATGTTAGAGTGAGCACAGTCAGTAGGTCATGTTAGAGTGAGCACAGTCAGTAGGTCATGTTAAAGTGAGCACAGTCAGTAGGTCATGTTAGAGTGAGCACAGTCAGTAGGTCATGTTAGAGTGAGCACAGTCAGTAGGTCATGTTAGAGTGAGCACAGTCAGTAGGTCATGTTAGAGTGAGCACAGTCAGTAGGTCATGTTAGAGTGAGCACAGTCAGTAGGTCATGTTAGAGTGAGCACAGTCAGTAGGTCATGTTAAAGTGAGCACAGTCAGTAGGTCATGTTAAAGTGAGCACAGTCAGTAGGTCATGTTAGAGTGAGCACAGTCAGTAGGTCATGTTAGAGTGAGCACAGTCAGTAGGTCATGTTAGAGTGAGCACAGTCAGTAGGTCATGTTAGAGTGAGCACAGTCAGTAGGTCATGTTAGAGTGAGCACAGTCAGTAGGTCATGTTAGAGTGAGCACAGTCAGTAGGTCATGTTAAAGTGAGCACAGTCAGTAGGTCATGTTAAAGTGAGCACAGTCAGTAGGTCATGTTAGATTGAGCACACTCAATCACTCAATATCCACATCCGTGCATCCATCATAACTGTCTGGATCAACTGTCTCCCGTGGAGTAAACTTCAATGTCCCTATCTCTCTCTCTCTCTCTCTCTCTTTCTGTTTCTATCACACACATACACACACACACATGAAAACTCACTCATCCATACTCTAACTCACTCACTCACTAACTCCCACTCACTAGCTCACTCACACAACAGTCAGTCAAATGTATATTTGGGGAATCAGTAATCTAACAATCTTGATGGAAGTTAGACATGGTCTACCTACATGCCCCAGGAGAGGCGGCTAAACAGCTATCACATGAGGTGCCTGCCCAGAATCCTGGGCGTTGGGTGGTAAGACAAGATCACCAACGCTGGGGTGTTGGAGAGAACAAGTACTGTCACAATCTTGTTCAAGCTTAGTCTTCGAAGGCTCCGATGGCTGGGATACACTCGGAGGATGGATGATGGCAGAATACCAAAATATCTTCTCTATGGGGAATTACAGTTGGGGAAAAGGTCTCGGGGCCGGCCACTACTTCGGTACAAGGATGTATGCAAGCGGGATATGGATGACGCAGGCATCAATTTGGAGTCATAGGAACAGGACGCCATGGATCGTGTTACATGGAGGGGCAGGATTAAGCATGGAATACAGACAAAGGAGATACTGATTGCTGATAGGCTAAAGACTTAGAGTTTGAGAAGACATGTTACACCATGCGATGCCGCAAACGGTCCTGACTTTCCTTGCACACACTGTGAAAGATGTTTCTCTACCCGGATTGGTCTTACGAGATACATTCGTTACCGTCATGGACTGTAGTTGCATACCTTTTCAAAGCACAATTACTATCGTCTGACAAGATGGAAAGAGCTAATGAATGAATCTAACAAAGATCCCACTTCAATATATACATACAACACACACAGAGATCTAATATATGCCTTGGTCCTCCAGATCTGAGCCACTATATGTGATCCACCAAACTTGATCCTCCAGCCTTAGTCCGTCAGACTTGGTCCACCAGCATGGCCGAGGGGGCAAGGCAAACGACAACAACCTCCAATACTTGAATGGAAATCGAGGTCGTTTCTTAGCCTTGGCTACCTGATAGAGGACAGACAAGTCTGACTCAATCCTTGCTTCTGGAAATCATCATGTCTGACTCAATCCTTGCTTCTTGAAAAGCATTATGTCTGACTCAATCCTTGCTTCTGGAAATCATCATGTCTGACTCAACCATTGCTTCAGGAAGTCATCACCTTTCTAACTCAATCCTTACTTCGGGAAGTCATCACCTTTCTAACTCAATCCTTACTTCGGGAAGTCATCACCTTTCTAACTCAATCCTTACTTCGGGAAGTCATCACCTTTCTAACTCAATACTTACTTCGGGAAGTCATCACCTTTCTAACTCAATCCTTACTTCGAGAAGTCATCACCATTCTCACTCAATCCTTGCAGGGGAAGACATGGAAAGGGTAGTTAAGTTATTCCACTGTACTCGGACAGCTCAGGACGAAACCAGTTAGGTTGACGACCAGCGCAACTCCTCTTGACTTAAATTCAAGCACACCTTCGCTTGTGATAGACAACTTCTGGCGGACTGTAGAAGAATGTGTCTTAACACGAGAGGCTTATGGGGATGTTCTGTCGCGGTCATGCTGGGACTTATGTCAACGTAAGAGCTCACATACTTGGTTACTGAAGCTGCTCTCGCTTTACCTAGTTCCTCCTCTTCTGCCCAGGATGTAGAGAGGCCTTTCTTATACTTGTAATCAAGTGTGCAGACAAGACAAATGATTGGCATGCAATCAAAGGGACATTTCATTTGTATAGGAGATTTTTTTTTTTTAAAACAACTTCACTGATGCTGACACAAAAACGCATGAATCGATTATCCACTGACTGGGGAGTTTGATTTAAAACTTGGGTCAGTTAACAGGGGCGCCTGAGAGGACGAAGTCTGAGTATTTACAGTCAGCAAGCAAAAGGAATCACAAGTATCCACACGCTTCAGCCTTTGTTAAGAATGACCGGGTACTTTTGAGTCTTAAAGGCATGCAGTAATATTGATTATATGTTGCATAACATGACAACCAACTCCATATCCATACACCAATTTTATGTGTGAAATCATCCACCTAACATCAATGATACTCCAACCACCTTTTATGTGTGAAATCATCCACCTAACATCAATGATACTCCAACCACCTTTTATGTGTGAAATCATCCACCTAACATCAATGATACTCCAACCACCTTTTATGTGTGAAATCATCCATCTAACATCAATCATACTCCAACCACCTTTTATGTGTGAAATCATCCATCTAACATCAATCATACTCCAACCACCTTTTATGTGTGAAATCACCCATCTAACATCAATCATACTCCAATCACCTTTTATGTGTGAAATCACCCATCTAACATCAATCATACTTCAATCACCTTTTATGTGTGAAATCACCCATCTAACATCAATCATACTCCAATCACCTTTTATGTGTGAAATCACCCATCTAACATCAATCATACTTCAATCACCTTTTATGTGTGAAATCATCCACCTAACATCAATCATACTCCAACCACCTTTTATGTGTGAAATCACCCATCTAACATCAATCATACTTCAATCACCTTTTATGTGTGAAATCACCCATCTAACATCAATCATACCCCAATCACCTTTTATGTGGTTCAAATACTTCGTGTCCAAAACTTCCCTTTGCAGAAATAATGAATCTGACATCTCGATTGAGATTACAATATTCCAGTGCACATACAACAATTTACCACATGACAAATGTCTTAACCAGCCAGCAGACGCCAACAAATATTATCGACACAATGACTACAGCTATGACATGATCCGCGTCTTTGCTTCTTCTTGCCATCCGCATATCTTCCCGCCGTTTCTTCCACTGCTCCACCATGTCAAGGCAGTCGGTATGCATGTATCCCAACATCTTACACCTCTCTTGAAGACCCTCTATGGTGCCACTGAAGATTCTCTCGGCCATTATAAGCTCCACAATCTTAGCGTATTCTGCTTTATCGCTGCCAAATCCCCGCTTAGACTTCTCTTCTAGTGTCAGTTTTCTCTGGGGACATAAATAAAAGAACTGTTATTTGAAAGAGTTTATCATGGCTTATTTATACATTTTAATAAACAACAATGATACATTTCAATGTGTTGTTCCCGTGTGTCAATCGTGGGCGTATCTCTTAATGAATACGAAGACGTACACTCACTCCATCTATTTAATCATGTCGCAAAATGGGATCCACCTATGTATTTAGTACAATGTGACTCTACTTTTGAATGTCGCAAAATGTAACTACACTTACGTATGTCGCAAAATGTGACTCCAGTTATCCCTTTAGCACATTGATCTTGGTGCAGCATATGACGCAATAAACCATCGGAGACTACTATCAAAGTTATGCACCATGACAAAAGACTGGCGTCTGACCAATATCATCAAATGCCTCCTGAAAAATAGGCGATTCTATGTAGATCTGGGAAAAAAGACAGCAGATAGCGAAACCAAAACAACGGCCTGGCACAAGGAAGTGTCCTAGCACCCATGCTATATAACATATACACTGATGACCTACCCATGGACAGAGACACAAGGAAATTCATCTATGCTGATGACACAGCAGTTGCTGCCCAGGGAAAAGGGTTTGAGGAAGTGGAAAGCAAACTGTCAAGTTCTCTCAATGCATCTACACAAACTACCACAAGAATCACCTTAAACCAAATCCCAGGTATGTGCCTACAACAAGAATCACCTTAAACCAGGTCCCAGTAAAACCAAGGTATATGCCTACCACAAGAATCAACTTAAACCAAATCCCAGTAAAACCAAGGTATATGCTTACCACAAGAATCAACTTAAACCAAATCCCAGTAAAACCAAGGTATATGCCTACCACAAGAATCAACTTAAACCAAATCCCAGTAAAACCAAGGTATATGCCTACCACAAGAATCAACTTAAACCAAATCCCAGTAAAACCAAGGTATGTGCCTACCACAAGACCCACCTTAAACCAAATCCCAGGTATGTGCCTACCACAAGACCCACCTTAAACCAGGTCCCAGTAAAACCCAGGTATGTGCCTACCACAAGAATCACCTTAAACCAAATCCCAGGTATGTGCCTACCACAAGACCCACCTTAAACCAGGTCCCAGTAAAAACAAAGGTATGTGAAACAGAGAGGCAAAAAGAGAACTTCAGATAAGGTGGCAAGGGCAGGAGCTTGAACACTGCACGGCTCCCAAATATCTAGGTGTGAAATTAGACCGTAAATTGTCTCACATAACGCACTGCGAAGACAAAGTGTAAGATACACGCAGGAAATAATTTCATCAGAAAACTGACCGGCACAACATGGCGGACACAGCTATCAGTCCTTAAGACATCTACACTTGCCTTGTGTTTCTCCGTGGCTGAATACGCTGCACCAGTCTGGGAAAAACTCTGCTCATGCGAAACTAGTTGATACAGCAATAAATGAGGCGGGTCGGATAGTACCAGGGTGCCTAAGACCGACCCCCATTGATAAAATATATCCCATAATTGACATAGTACCCCCCGAGATCTGAAGAAACGTTGCAGTAGAAATCGAACGAGAAAAACAGGAGCACGACCCAAGGCAGCCAATGTTTGGACATCAGGTACAAAACACAAGACTCAAATCCAGACATAGATTTCTAAAAACAACAAACCCCAAACATAAAAACCCTGAAAGTCGCCGAATTGAGAGGTGACACGAATTCGTGCAGGCCCCAGAGATGGAACTTCGGGAGGAACCTGCTCCTGGACATCATCTACTATCTACCATACACAACATGGAAGTCGCCGAACAGACTCTGAACTGGTGTATCACGGTGCACGGGGAATATGAAGCGATGGGAATACACAGATGATAACACATGTGACTGTGACGCAATACAGGACCCAGGCCACCTGATAAGTCAATCCATGTCCCTGGATACATGCTATGTAACGTGGTGCTTGGACACGGAAAGTAAGTAATTAGTACATTGTAACTCCACTTGTGTATGTCGTAAAATGCGACTCCAGTTATACATTTAGTAAAATGTTGCTCGCCTCGAGTGGTATCACAGAGGAAACAATGATGATTATCCGACTCCAGGTGAAGCATAGAACAGCCCCCTATAGCTGTCCTCTTTGCAGGAAGACAGTGTCTGATCAATTGCCCTCCATACATGATGGGGTTACTATCCACAAGCACACCTCTGTTTAGTCACCTTTTGCGACATTATTCGAAGAATAGGGTGGTCATATTCTTAACAGCCCGGGTCCCACTCGGATGAGGAAAGAAAAAAACTATATATAACCTTCTACAAAAGGGCTAGCAACCTCATAATGTTATTCTGGTTACATCAACCACTACTTCTAGAGCGCAAGTTATTGTTTTGTTGCAGACATTATGTACAGAGGTCACCTGCAGTGGGAGTTATTGTTGTTATTGTTGTTGAAAGCCTAAGATGAGTATGTTTACTCTTTCATGTGCCCCAAAAAGGGCGTTAAGTGGTGCGTTGCAGCAAATCTCCTGACATCCCGTGGGTGCTGATGAAGGTGCAGCCGTCTTCCAGAATGGTCTGCTGCTTGGCTTCATCAGCTAGATGCTCGCTACCAAGCCCACTTCGTTAGGACTGCCACAAAACAGTGTGTTTCCATGGAGAACTGCGTGGAAGTCGGATGGGGTCTTGATCACTATCCTCCACCTAACCCTAACAGAGATGCGCTAAATCTGGACATTCCATCAATTATGGCTAGGTAAAAAAAACCACAAAAACATTCACATTATTCCCATCGACATCTTCGGTGGGAAGGCTCATGTCAAGGTCAAGTGAAACATACAGAAGAAGACGCCTCATCACCTCATTACTGTACATCTGGAAACAATATGTGTTATAGCAGCCTGGTCTAGGAAGTGGGGATCGATACTGTGATCCCCGCAGTGGTGAGCTTGTTGAGCTGCGTTGCCTTGCAGTACAGCGAAGAGGGCCTAGATCCACCTTCAGTACGTTACCGGATGAAAGAAAACTCGCAGACCCGCTACCAGGGATCATTCGCCAAGGGGGAACAACTCTGATGACACGAGAATCTCGAAAACAACAGGGGGAACAACTCTGATGACACGAGAATCTCGAAAACAACAGGGGGAACAACTCTGATGACACGAGAATCTCGAAAACAACAGGGGGAACAACTCTGATGACACGAGAATCTCGAAAACAACAGGGGGAACAACTCTGATGACACGAGAATCTCGAAAACAACAGGGGGAACAACTCTGATGACACGAGAATCTCGAAAACAACAGGGGGAACAACTCTGATGACACGAGAATCTCGAAAACAACAGGGGGAACAACTCTGATGACACGAGAATCTCGAAAACAACAGGGGGAACAACTCTGATGACACGAGAATCTCGAAAACAACAGGGGGAACAACTCTGATGACACGAGAATCTCGAAAACAACAGGGGGAACAACTCTGATGACACGAGAATCTCGAAAACAACAGGGGGAACAACTCTGATGACACGAGAATTTCCAAAACAACAAGGTCGTCTCAGCAACGCGTCCTGTTCTTTTCGTTGAATAACAATAACTTCTTCTTTGTTCATTCTCAAACTTCCGTTATCAAGTCCTGAACGTTCTCAAACTTCCGTTATTAAGTCCTGAACGTTCTCAAACTTCCGTTATCAAGTCCTGAACGTTCTCAAACTTCCGTTATTAAGTCCTGAACGTTCTCAAACTTCCGTTATCAAGTCCTGAACGTTCTCAAACTTCCGTTATTAAGTCCTGAACGTTCTCAAACTTCCGTTATCAAGTCCTGAACGTTCTCAAACTTCCGTTATCAAGCCCTGAACGTTCTCAAACTCCCGTTATCAAGCCCTGAAAAGGGCTTTGCAAGTAGCAGGGTGTTGTCCGAAGAACGGAATGTTGTGTCGTAGCTAACATCTTGGCTACGATAGTCTGACACAGCCTGTTAATGCAATCCAGGATCACTGCGTCCAGGTATACAAGGGTCCTGGCAGCTCTAGTTCCCTGGCCCTGACGCTAGCAGTCAGCTATTGGTAGCTGCAGTTCATGCACTGCTCGGCATCTTGATCCCACAATAACAAAATATTGACATGCTGAAGTCGGATGTACTGGGCCGACAGGCGCAAAATAAAAACCACAGTGAAACGCACACCGCCTTGGGGATTAGAGAAAATAAGGCGAACGCAAAAAAATTTTTTTTTTTAAATATTGTAACTCGTAGCGCGTGCACGGAGCAAATATTTGACATCTAAACAAAGAAAAGATACAATTTCAAACCTTACCTTGATTCCATCCATTTAACAGCGGCGGACGAGAAAGATATGACGAAGTTAACTAAGTCAGACATCGACTTTCAAAACATGCTTAATTCTTATTGCTGCTATTGATTGTCGCTCAAGGCAAAGTCCTCCAACATATAAAAAGGAGAAAGGGGGATGGGGAAAGGGAAGAGAAATAGGAGGAGATGGGGGAGGGGAAGAGATGTAGGAGGAGGTGGGGGAGGGGAAAATGTATTCCAATATATCACGGATATAATGTGTAGCGGGGATTCTCAATATAGCTTGGGGCACGGCCACATTTGTTAGCCTAGTTGATCCACATATCCCATTTGTCAGTTTAGTTAATCCAGAGGTCATATTTGTCAGCCTAGTTAACCCAAAGGTCCCATTTGTGAGTCTAGTTAATCCAGAGGTCCCATTTGTCAGCCTAGTAAATCCAGAGGCCCCATTTGTCAGCCTAGTTAATCCAGAGGCCCCATTTGTGAGTCTAGTTAATCCAGAGGTTCCATTTGTGAGTCTAGTTAATCCAGAGGTCGCATTTGTGAGTCTAGTTAATCCAGAGGTCGCATTTGTCAGCCTAGTCAATCCAGAGGTCCAATTTGTTAGTCTAGTTAATCCAGAGGTACCATTTGTGAGTCTAGTTAATCCAGAGGTCCCATTTGTGAGTCTAGTTAATCCAGATGTCTCATTTGTCAGCTTTGTTAATCCAGAGGTCCCATTTGTCAGCCTAGTTAATCCAGAGGCCCCATTTATGAGTCTAGTTAATCCAGAGATCCCATTTGTGAGTCTTCTTCTTCTTCTTCTTCTTGTTCTTCTGCGTTCGTTCTCAATCTCCTGCTATGAAGTCCTGAACAGGGCTTTGCAAGTAGCAGGATGTAGTCCGGAGAACGGATTGCGTTGTGCCGCTATTTTACAGTTTGACTGACATATTTGCACCTTTCGGTCCGACACATCCGCCTTCGGCAGGGTTTGTGAGTCTAGTTAATCTAGAGGTCCCATTTGTGAGTCTAGTTAATCCAGAGGTCCCATTTGTCAGTCTAGTTAATCCAGAGGTCGCATTTGTGAGTCTAGTTAATCCAGAGGTCATATTTGTCAGTCTAGTTAACCCAAAGGTCCCATTTGTGAGTCTAGTTAATCCATAGGTCCCATTTGTGAGTCTAGTTAATCCAGAGGTCCCATTTGTGAGTCTAGTTAATCCAGAGTCCCATTTGTAAGCCACCCCCCCCCCCCCACAAAGTGTACACTACAGTATAATATTTTTCTCAAACCACGTGTTTGGACCTCCATAAATCTAGTAAGGGACCCCTGTGGCGTGTCCAAGGTCAAGATCCATTTATCCATAGCCTTCACTCAAGGAGCAACATCGACAGTAAGAGCCATTAACGTCCCAGTGCATGAGGTCCCCTTGACTCGCGTGTTGCCAGCGTAGATAATGTTTGATTGTTTGTAAGGTGACGTGGCATCTGCATTTGTTTAAAAACAACATGTTTTATATGTGGTTAATCGTAGGAGGACTTGACCTGGGAATAAACCAGGCAGTGGGTAATACCGTCTATTTAGGTGAACCAGGCGGCCACGCGGAGATTCCATTGTATAGGTCAGGCTTGGAGAACATTGTTTTAGATACAGGTATGCGCCTTATGGCCTGTGTACGGACAATGTGGCATATTTGTGTTCGTGGTCTCATTAGATTATCCTATGTGTATTAGTGGTATCATTAGATTATCCGATATGTGTTCGTGGTCCCATTAGATTATCCGATATGTGTTCGTGGTCCCATTAGATTATCCTACATATGTCTGTGGGACCATTAGATTATCCGATATGTGTTCGTGGTCCCATTAGATTATCCTTATATATGTCTGTGGTCCCATTAGATTATCCTTATATATGTATGTGGTCCCATTAGATTATCCTTAAATATGTCTGTGGTCCCATTAGATTATCCTTATATATGTCTGTGGTCCCATTAGATTATCCTTATATATGTCTGTGGTCCCATTAGATTATCTTATATATGTCTGTGGTCCCATTAGATTATTTTATAGGTTTCAGCTGTTCATTTGCCTACGAACTCGTTTTTTTCCCCTGTGTGTTCCAATCCAGCATATGCCAGGAAATATTACCGAGCTGTTTTCTGAGGGTGTGTCCTAACTATCTTCAATTGTAACATGTGACGCGCAATAAATAGTAACGCTGCAATGATTATATGTACCACATAAATATATCATACACATATCAATTTATGAAATGCTTAGAACATATATAGATATGATAACAATATGCTTGTACAGCTAACTCAAATGCTACGTCGTCGGAACTGATACTTACACGCTGTAGATTGAAGTGACAAAGTGGTAGATATGACATGCCCTTACACAGCTTGAAATTACAGTTATCCATATGTGTCCCCCGTAGTTGTAACCCATATTTGAGACAAGGAACAAACGATAACATTGACCTAATCACAACACGAACAATGGGAATGATCTGGACAACGAATGGGCTGCATCCACTATATACGGTTGCTGCATCCACTATACATAAGGTTGCTGCATCCACTATACATAAGTCTGCTGCATCCATTATACATAAGTCTGCTGCATCCACTATATATAAGGCTGCTGCATCCACTATACATAAGTCTGCTGCATCCACTATACATAAGTCTGCTGCATCCACTCGCGAGAGACTGGCCAAGAATGCGTGATTCTTCTTCTTCTTTTCCGTACGCTGGTTACAGTGATATACGTTGCACTGTGTTACTTTGTTAAGCCTGTGGCCCAGTGCATCCGATTTCAACAGGCGTTTCTGTAGGGATGCCCTCCTTAGCCGTTGGCTGTC
Source organism: Ariolimax columbianus (assembly GCA_036924085.1). Taxonomy (NCBI): domain Eukaryota; kingdom Metazoa; phylum Mollusca; class Gastropoda; order Stylommatophora; family Arionidae; genus Ariolimax; species Ariolimax columbianus. The sequence continues at coordinate 2,469,017 of JAVGWX010000007.1, read as the reverse complement.
CCCAGCCTATCTGCGAGGCAGCAGTTGTTGTTGGTCAGAGTTGTCTCTCTTAGGGAAGGTGTCTTGCAGGACTATCGAGTCTTCCCCACTCGTGTCTATAGGGTGTGGCAATGATATGATATGATAGACTATGTACTAGTTTGTACTATCCAAGAAGAGAGGCAGTCCAGTGTGTCTGTGTCCCAGGATCGTCACGTTCTGCCAGAAACGTAGCATATGCATGTGAGTGAGGTATCTCTTTGCTCCCTTTATTTTCTCGGCTTCTCTGCAGTGATGGTACGCCTAGCATTCCCCGCCACCTGGGAGGTTGTCACAATAGGACAGAGGTGGAATGTCCGCTGGCCTGGATCTCTTCTGCGTCCATTGGGATGACTGATAGCAGACAGAGGTAACAATCGAGGCAGGAGTGCATTTAACCAGGGGACAAGCCTGGTCATGGCACGGAGATGTTCGCCTGGTGTGCGAACATATTTCATGATCAAGGGCTGAGTCTCAACAGTACGCAGTGAGGTGGCTGATCTACTGCTTACGACACCCCGACCGAGAACTAAGTCTTCTACTAGTGGTTTCACACCTCAACGCCGTATGGGGTGAATATCGAGCAGCTCCCCGCCCGCTTTGATCGGCGGGACGGCAGAGACCTTTTTCTGCGGCTCGACCTGGTCGGGCTGAGATGCAATCGCCAGGTCCCAACCATGTCGTTGCCTCCCGTTCCAGTGGTGCTGAGATTCAGGGCGGGATTCCGGCTTAGAGGCGTTCGGCCGTAATCCCTCAGATGGTAGCCTTGCGCCATTGGCTGATCAGCCAGGCACGTGAACCAAGTGTCTGAGACCTGCGACTCCTCTCGAATTGAACATAATTTCAGTGGCAACGCCCTGTCAATTGTAGGGTGAAACTGATCTGTCTTCCGAGGGTCTAGTACCAGCACCCGTTCCATATTAGACCCAACGAATCAAAAGAGAGAGCTTTAAGTCAGTCAATGACCAAGTGTCTGAAACCTGCGATTCCCATCGGATTGAGCAGGATTACCGTAACAACGCCCTGTCATTAGTAGGGTAAGACTGACCTGTCTTCCGAGGGTCTAATTCCAGCACACGTTCCATATTAGACCCAACGAAATTGCTATCGGCCTGTCAATCATTTCAGTGTTGGCGTTTTGAGTCAAATTAAGCCGTAGACTCTACTCCTGGTGGTGCCCTTCCGTCAATTCCTTTAAGTTTCAGCTTTGCAACCATACTTCCCCCGGAACCCAAACACTTTGGTTCCCGGAAGCTGCCCGCAGAGTCCTCGAAGCAACTCCTGCGGATCGCTTGTCGGCATAGTTTATGGTCAGAACTGCGACGGTATCTGATCGTCTTCGCGCCTCTGACTTTCGTTCTTGATTAATTTAAACATTCTTGACAAATGCTTTCGCAGTAGCTCGTCTTGCGGCGATTCAAGAATTTCACCTCTAACGCCGCAATACGAATGCCCCCGATTGTCCCTGTTAATCATTACCTGCAGTTCCGAAAACTAACAAAATAGAACCGAGGTCCTATTTCATGCATCATTATTCAGGCAGCCGAGGCCTGCTTTAAACACTCTAATTTTTTCAAAGTAAACGCGCCGGCCACCCAGGACGCTCAGCGAAGAGCACCTACGGGAGATAGCCGGCAGACGGTAGGGCAGGAGACAACGGGCAGTCAACCAGCGCGAGCCGGACCACCCGCCTGCGCTCCAACTTCGAGCTTTTTAACTGCAACAACTTTAATATACGCTATTGGAGCTGGAATTACCGCGGCTGCTGGCACCAGACTTGCCCTCCAATAGATCCTCGTTAAAGGGTTTAAAGTGTACTTATTCCAATTACGGGGCCTCGAAAGAGTCCCGTATTGTTATTTTTCGTCACTACCTCCCCGTGCCGAGAGTGGGTAAGTTGCACGCCTGCTGCCTTCCTTGGATGTGGTAGCCGTTTCTCATGCTCCCTCTCTGGAATCGAACCCTGATTCCCCGTTACCTGTTACAAACATGGTAGGCATGTCACGTACCATCGACATTTGATAGGGCAGACATTTGAAAGATGCGTCGCCGGCACATGAGGCCATGCGATCAGCACAAAGTTATCCAGAGTCACCAGTGGGGACGCCGCAACCCCGCGAGGGGAAACGACGATTGGTTTTGAACTAATAAAAGCGCTCTTTCCGCGAGGGCCGGAGCTTGGTAAGCATGTATTAGCTCTAGAATTGCCACAGTTATCCAAGTAGGATCGTGTCATCTAAGGAACGTCGACTGATTTAATAAGCCATTCGCGGTTTCACCGTGAGACAGTGTGAACTTAGACATGCATGGCTTAATCTTTGAGACAAGCATATGACTACTGACAGGATCAACCAGATATCTGTCGGAGACGTACGAACCACACACACCGGTCGGCGAAGGAAGGATGTGTAAAAAGCCACCTCTAGGACGGCCGCAAGGACCGACTGACGGACGGACAGTTGTTCCATCCCTCACTCCGTCGACCTAGGGACCGCCAGGACGGGGGTCCCCGTACACAGACCAACCTACCGACCGACCGGGCTCGCTCGGGGAGGGATTGCAGCGCTCTGTGCAGAATGGATCCCAACGGCCCCGGCGATGATTTTCACTCGGACTGGATACAATTTTTGCCTGCCGGCCTGCCCTTCTCTGACCGGTTGGTCAGGGCCTTTAGGCTCGATTCCTGCTTTCCATTTACCGGTCACAAGCTCATTTCGAGAGAAGGACCACAAGCGAGACGAACTGTCGAGATTGGCTATACGCGCTAGTCTTCAACGAACCACACAGACGACAAAGCTTCTCGATACGGACTACAGTAACGCACCCTTACCAGCGGTACGACTCCACTAAATTGGTCCTGCTACAGTGCCGGGGAGAGGCGGGCGAGCTTGGTAGGCAAGCCCGCGCTCTCACTCCGCCTGGCGGGACTGAGATCGCTGTACGAACACTGGATGCGAGTCAATCGAGCCACCGAGAGATTAGCCCCAGATCAATGCGTGATTCACTCTATGCCACTTAGGACAGAGTAAGCCAAAAAAGAAATGATCAATATGATTAGACAAAAACAAACATGATACAATGTGTACGCGCGAATAAGTACATTTGTTTATAAGTACATAAACACGCCCAAAAATGTAAAATACAAATTTTTTTAATCCGTCATTCTAGTGTTCGTCTTGAGTTAACCGTTATGTTTACAGGGAGACTGTGATATCTGCGCCTTTTGGCCAGACACATTCGGTTTCAGCATGGCATTTTAGGGAAATAGGTGTGGCAAACCTTTCCGATATCCATTCTCTGAGCCAGACTACCTGAGTACAGTCTGTTTCCAGGGTCATCACTTGGAGGTGGAATATGGTTTTTGTCAGCTGTCGATAGCTGATTCTGGCCCGAGTAGCTAACTATGAGTCACCGCTATAGTCAGCTCATTCACTGCCGATCTTCGGTTACTTTGAAATACAATTTCCAATAAGTAAACGCTCTAAGACGTGTAAATACATCAGGACCTACACAATATGAAAACACACATATATATACACATATAAGGATACATACAATAATGTATAAAAAGACAAATATAAAGAGAGGTGGAATTGATAGAAAAAAAAGATATATATAAATACATATATATATAGAGAGAGAATATATAAATACATATATATAGAGAGAATATATAAATACATATATATATAGAAAGAGAGAATATATAAATACATATATATATAGAGAAAGAGAATATATAAATACATATATATAGAGAGAGAAAGAGAATATATAAATACATATATATATACATATATATATATATATATATAGAGAGAGAGAGCGAAAGCTAGGGACGTGCAAGTGGGCCGATATAAAGGGATGGAGTGTGTTAATACCACGAGGTTTAAGGCATTCCATAAAGAAGCTTCAACGCCTCTTGAGCTCAAACAGGTGTAAATCATGAGTGGATCAAGAGACGATGCCAACGAACCTGACATCAACTTTATCTGGTGTCCAGGATTGTTGATTTTGGCTGACGGTCCAATACCCAGAGTTATTCTAAATACCATGAAGGTGTGAACAGACGCCGATATATTTCATATTGCAGCGGTGGCAGATAATAGCTGCTTAGATTAGGGTAGATAACTTACAGGTGAGCCCCTCTTTTATTTGAAACTCATTTATGGAAGGCGACCGAGCGTGTCTGCTTGATGTAGCGACACCTTACCCAACCACGCAAGGTGCGGGCTAGCAGGGTAACAAAAGCGCTGTGAGGATGAAACGTAAGAGCCAGCTTTTGCGTGGGAACAAGGGAAGTGGTACAACAGTTAGGGCGTCAGTACGAGAGATAGGGATGGCATGCTGGAGGTGGGGAGGTCAAGGATAGCTTCAGCACTTATCGAATAAGTCAGGCATATCGTAAACCATCTGTAGAAAGTCTTCGTTGTCCCGGCAGGTATGTCTAACGTAACTTCTTTATACTGGTTTAGAAGACTCTACAGAGTATGTATAGAACAAAGAGGCAGCAGATGGGAAAACAGGAGTGCGTCGAGGCGAAGTTTGAAGGCGATAGACGTGTTCGTCACTAGGTTTAAAGCATATATTTCGTTCATTATGACCCAGTGGGGTAATTGGACCTTTCTACCTAACTACATATCCAAACTGTTGTTATAGTCGTGGTGGAGCTGAGGATAAGCTATACTTTGTAACTAATTGGTAACAACTTATGCCTAACATACAGCCTCTGACGTAACAATCCCAGCTCCAGGTCTTTACCAGCTAACAGGAGAAGGGCCGAGGTGCGAGTCCCTGGCGTGGGTTTAATCAATAATGATTTTCTTGTCAGCCGCGTGTAGCATTGATGGCGCTGGTTATAATGTAGCAGACGAATTGGGGTTCTGCTCTTCTGGTTGATGCCTCCCCTTTACTACACTCTTCAATCTATCATTTTAACTAACACTCACTTCGACAAACTAGAGACACTATTTCGAAACAATAATCAACTTCTTTATTTCTATACGTTACAATTATATATATATATATGTATATTACGAATCATTCGTGTATTTACACTGATGGTAGATACGTTGTAGTCTAACCTAGGCGGTCGTCCTTGGCTCTGTTTTTTTGACAACTGTCGATCCATTGGTTCTTGCTGGAAACCTGCAATCTCATTCAGCGTAGTGGCTGTCAAAAATCTAAGATGGCTACCATGCCTCGTGGTTTGCGCTAGCGACAAATAATCTGTGAAATTCTAACTCTTATTCTATTTCTTTGGCTACGCAGTCTATTCACTTTGACTAAATCTATATTTACCTTTCTGCTGTGCGACAGGATAGCAACTAAAAAAATTGTAAAATGCAGTCTGTCGAATATAGTTAGTTCAGTTTGTCCTTGGCTCTAGACTACTGCCCACTGGTCCCTCTCTCGGCGCTCTGCCCACTGGTGCCTCTCTCGGCGCTAACTATTTTCTCGGTGTGCCTCAGTTTTTGAAACCCCAGGAACTAATTTTCTTGCGCCTGTCCTATTTTTAAGATGGCGTCGTTTCCCTCGTTCCGATTGGTGCATCCTAAATTATTCCGCGCACGGTCGGCGGCGTTCGATGGCGTTGTGTGTGCACAGGTTCTGAGGAAACTCACGTCTCTGTTTCTTTTCCCAATGTTAAAAACATAATTATACTTGCGGGGGAAAATCTGGCAAAACTAGGAAACTGACTAATCTGAGACACGATTTATCTTGCAAGACTGAATGTGTCACAATAATAATAATAATAATTGTTGTGGCTACCATATATGTGGTCAACCTTGGCTACCATATATGTGGCCAACCTTGGCTACCATATATGTGGCCAACTTTGGCTACCATATATGTGGCTAACTTTGGTTACCATATGTGTGGTCAACTTTGGCTACCATGTATGTGGTCAACTTTAGCTACCATATGTGTGGTCAACTTTGGCTACCATATATGTGGCCAACTTTGGCTACCATATGTGTGGTCAACTTTGGCTACCATATGTGTGGCCAACTTTTGCTACCATATGTGTGGCCAACTTTGGCTACCATATATGTGGCCAACTTTCGCTACCCTATCTGTGGTCACGGTTGGCTACCATATCTATGGCTACCTTTGGCAACCATACTCCTACTAGATCAGTTATGTGTCCCACACCACAGTGGTACTCACATTGAAAGGAATAGGATCAAACATGTCTTAAAAGGTAACTAAAGAGAGTTTTGCATAGGGCTAGCAACCTCATTATGTAAAACTATTGCTATTAAGATTGCCGTCACAAATACTTGGATACATGAATTCCTGTAAAATACTCAGATAGATGACTTCCTGTAAAATACTCAGACACATGACTTCCTGTAAAATGCTTGTAAACAAATTTCCTGTAAAATGCTTGGAATCAGACTTCCTATCAAATACTCAGATAAAAGCTTCCTTTAAAATACTTGGATACAGGATTCCTGCAAATACTGTGTAACAGACTTCCTGTAAAATGTTCAGATGCAGACTTCCTGTAATAAAGACAGTAAGGTTCCGTTGAAGCTTGCATGTCAACCATCAGTCACATCCCACACAGCCAGAAAGCAACAAAAGGGACCACAGACTTACCTTGAAGCTTCTCTTCCTGATGACTCCTGTTTCTGTGACGCCAATGATCATGGTTTCGGTGACCTCCTCCGCATCCTCATCGCCTCCACCTGCATCTGCCGAACCAGAGCTGGGAACTGTCAGCTCGTGCTGTGACGTCATGCTTGCAGGCGTTTACCTTTTCTAGAAATATAATTTTAACAGACAATTTATAACACAGGAATATGGATGGATGCTCCAGCTGTATCCTGGGCTACGGGGAAGGAGCAGGAGAAGTGAAAGAAACTGTACTATTTGTGTGAGTGTCTGAGCTAATGTAGTGGTAGAACTTTAGTTTTTCCGGCAACGACTCGATCACCGTTAGTGGCACGCTCAAGTCGATCCAGCTGTTAATGTGTACTTTTGGGGAAGAAAGCGAAAAACGGGAACTTGCCATCATTAGAAGCTGAGGTCTACAAAAAAGTTTTAAACACATTATCCATGACAGCAGTGTCTGCTATGCTTCTGTCTGGTCTTGTTGCTACCTGTGTGAATTTATTGTTGAACTGTTGCTACCTGTGTGAACTTAGTTGGACTGTTGCTACCTGTGTGAACATAGTTGGACTGTTGCTACCTGTGTGAACTTCTTGTTGGACTGGTGCTACCTGTGTGAACATAGTTGGACTGTTGCTACCTGTGTGAACATAGTTGGACTGGTGCTACCTGTGTGAACATAGTTGGACTGTTGCTACCTGTGTGAACTTCTTGTTGGACTGGTGCTACCTGTGTGAACATAGTTGGACTGGTGCTACCTGTGTGAACTTATTGTTGAACTGTTCCTACCTGTGTGAACATAGTTGGACTGGTGCTACCTGTGTGAACATAGTTGGACTGGTGCTACCTGTGTGAACTTATTGTTAAACTGTTCCTACCTGTGTGAACATAGTTGGACTGGTGCTACCTGTGTGAACTTATAATTGGACTGGTGCTACCTGTGTGAACTTATTGTTGAACTGTTGCTACCTGTGTGAACTTAGTTGGACTGGTGCTACCTGTGTGAACATAGTTGGACTGGTGCTACCTGTGTGAACATAGTTGGACTGTTGCTACCTGTGTGAACATAGTTGGACTGGTGCTACCTGTGTGAACTTATAGTTGGACTGGTGCTACCTGTGTGAACATAGTTGAACTGTTGCTACCTGTGTGAACATAGTTGGACTGGTGCTACCTGTGTGAACATAGTTGGACTGTTGCTACTTGTGTAAACTTATTGTTGGACTGGTGCTACCTGTGTGAACGTATTATTGAACTGTTGCTAGCTGTGTGAACTTATAGTTGGACTGTTGCTACCTGTGTGAACATAGTTGGACTGGTGCTACCTGTGTGAACGTATTATTGAACTGTTGCTAGCTGTGTGAACTTATTGTTGGACTGGTGCTACCTGTGTGAACGTATTATTGAACTGTTGCTACCTGTGTGAACTTATAGTTGAACTGTTGCTACCTGTGTGAACATAGTTGGACTGGTGCTACCTGTGTGAACATAGTTGGACTGTTGCTACCTGTGTGAACATAGTTGGACTGTTGCTACCTGTGTGAACATAGTTGGACTGGTGCTACCTGTGTGAACATAGTTGGACTGGTGCTACCTGTGAGAGCATAGTTGGACTGGTGCTACCTGTGTGAACTTAGTTAGACTGGTGCTACCTGTGTGAACATAGTTGGACTGGTGCTACCTGTGTGAACTTAGTTAGACTGGTGCTACCTGTGTGAACATAGTTGGACTGGTGCTACCTGTGTGAACATAGTTGGACTGGTGCTACCTGTGTGAACTTATTGTTCGACTGGTGCTACCTGTGTGAACTTATTGTTGGATTGTTGCTACCTGTGTATACGTATTGCTATCACATTAAAAAAATGTCAGTGTATGGATCTAGTATCATTAGTTAAGAGCACTTGTGTCCTATTACTGCTAGGTGGCCATCTTGTGTCCCATTACTGCTAGGTGACTAACTTGCCATGGGCCAGTCTTAATCCAGAGTTTATAGGAGAAGCAACGCCCGACTAAAGACCAACATTCGATCTAATCAACGGTGTAAGTACACCTTAGACTTTGGTGTGATTTATCAGTTGGTCACTGTGAAAAAGGTAGTCAATTGTACAGTTAGTTCAGGAAGTCAAGAATCTGCTCTAACATATTTAGTCCCAGTGAAAGGGGGAAGATATGTTTTTGTGTAGTGTTTGAGATTGTGTGCTTTGTAATAAAAGAGTTCAATAAAAATTTATTTTTTGACTCGTCGTACGAATAACGAGAGACTTCGTGTTTAGTCACTGCAGTGTTTTAATCTTTGTTGTACCAGTCATTGTCAATAATTAGAGTTAGTGTGCAGGAAGAGAAGAAGATGGAAGAGAAGAAGAGGAAAGAGAAGAAGAGGGAAAAGGCCCAGGAAACCCAGAAGTTGCCATGAAGGTCAAGACCAGGGTGGCGCTGCCACAGAAAGAATAAATTGTGGCAGTGACGAGGCTGATAAGAAATAACATCGTTGCTATGGTTATCTCTCTATACATCAAGAGCATTTGGACTATTTTTAACGGGTGTAAATGGTGGACACCATGTAAGGCAATATGAGAAAGAAATATGTTCACTTTGAGTGACATAACTGAGACAACGTATCTGTAGTTTCCACAGATATCACGCACTTGCTGGTCTGATGGAAATGAGAGATAACTGATCACAAGATCAGAATGGTCAGAGGGGTCTGTCATAGCCTCCTGATCGAAAGAGAGTTGTAACCTGAATCCACAGGGAGCCCATCCCCAAGCTTGGTAAGGAGTTTACGTTACACGGTGCGTGACAGACGACAGTCAGAGATCAACATCACCCCAACTGCCAGAGGGTACACGTGTCTACGTAGGAGATAATGGTTAAACAATGTAGAACAAGATTTGCATAGAGTTTCATAGATATTAAGATAGACTATCGAACTTGCTTTTATATTTCAGACATTCCGTCTAGCTCATGCTAACATTCACTGAGTTAGAAAGATTCATATTTGTTTAGTTAGTTAGGTTATTTTTATCATGTCTAACATAAGTTTTAGTGTTTGCTATGTTGAAGTATTAACGTCAAGTCTTATATGTTATAACTCTTAGCTCAGCCAGAAAGACATCTTAACTCTATCCCATGTATACTTTAAAATGGCCCATGTGATCAGGACATCAGAGATCTGCTACAAGTGAACAGCCGTATGTTTCTGTCTCTAAAAATGGCGGCGGTGTATCTTGTCAGCAAGCACCGTACAGCTCAACTGGCGACCTAATGCTGTGGCCGACGCGCACGCTTGACCACCACTCATGAACACGGTTTGAGACGGGTGTCGGTCTTGATTACAGAGTACTCTACACATTGCAAAATGGGATGGATAGAGCAGGGTGGGACACCTGCGAGGATCAAGATGGAACGTATACAATCGGCGAGCTACATAAACCATCCGTACTCATGATTATGTGGTTGGATCGTTGGACGAGTGGATAAATAGATGGACAGGTGGATGGAAGGGATAGATGGATGTGTGACAGACAAATACAGACATACTGACAGGATGGCAGACATATCGGTAGATAGATGCATACCTGAATAATTTGATTGACTGATTGATAGATAAGTAGGTAGGTAGAACCACAGACATACAAGACAGACAGACAGACATACAAGACAGACAGACAGACATACATATAAGACAGCTTCTGGCACTTTATATTAAACAAAATACGAGTCGCAACTTTCTGTGCCAATGAACGAAACAAACTCATGGTGTGAGACAGTTCGCTATCATGAGATAAAGCCTGCTGTCTTGATAAATTAATTCCTAATTAATGTTCCCACCAGCCATTTCTCTAATTAATTGATAGGGCAACCTTACGCTGACTAACTCTTCCCGTGAAACCAAAAATTGGTCAAATGTCAGAACTAACGCGCCTACACACGAAAATAGGTCACTACAACGCTGCAGGCATATTTAACGAGAGAAGAAACCGTATTCCATAATGTGGGAATGTCGCCTCTACATAATATCTTCCAAGTTATTATAATATACTGTTCTTTGTTATATGTTGTTGTCTCCAAAATAAAGTACCCGTAATGTACCAGTGTATCTCCTTTCAAATATTTCTGGTGCAAGAGTCAGTCTTTTAGTGTCACGATTTCCCGCGTTCTAACAAGATGGAACAATTTAAAATGCACTATGTCACGACATATAACAATTGAAAATGTAGCACTTATCTTCAAACTGCCGCGATAAAGAACAATTTCTTTAATTTCTCGCGATATAGCACATTCTGAGATGTGGTACTTTCTTCCAAACTGCCATGACATAGAACGATTTATGATGATATAACCCCTTTAGCTGTGAGCTGGCAGCTGTTGACAGTTCAATGCCGCCCGGACAAAAGCACGCCCTCAATTATTGAGGGGGCGTCAAATCTCGTCTGAAGTCTGTTGTCATGGACACAGAGTATCCCCGAAGGGAGCAGTCCAGTGTGTCGGTGTCCCAGGATCGTCACGTCCTGCCAGGGACATGGCATATTCATCTGGGACGGCTATCTCCTCATTCTTCCGTCAGTTTTGCCAGCCCTTCTGTAGTGATGGTATGTGTGGCATCCCCACCACCTGGAAGATCGTCACAAAGGGGCAGAGGTGCAATGTCCGCTGGTCTGCATATCTTCGTCATCCATGGGGATAAATGATACAGGACAGAAAGTAAAGAACGAAACAGGAATGCATTTCCCCCATGAAGTGGGGATGGATTGGTGCAGGCTAGAGCACGTACCACCCGCCGGTGGGTTCTGCAGCGTCACCTACAGGGCTCCACCTGCTCCTCAGCCCTTGTGTCTGACCCCTCTCCAAGGACCTGTCCAGCTTGGGTGACCCTACCAGGAGTAAAACTCCCTCCGCCCTAGCTCCATTGGGGCGCGCAAGCTCTCCAACCTAGGTAGACTCACGTATGGAGAGTAGAACAGGTCAACAGGTCAATGACAGAGAACAATCTAACTGGTGGCAGTAGCCTTCATGCCATAACTAGGCAGATCAAGGACAGAGAACAAGGCAGTAGCCTTCAGGCAATAACTAGGCAGATTAGGGGCAGAGAACAAGGTAGTAGCCTTCAGGCAATGACTAGGCAGATTAGGGGCAGAGAACAAGGTAGTAGCCTTCATGCCATAAATAGGCAGATCAAGGACAGAGAACAATCTAACTGGTGGCAGTAGCCTTCATGCCATAACTAGGCAGATCAAGGACAGAGAACAAGGCAGTAGCCTTCAGGCAATAACTAGGCAGATTAGGGGCAGAGAACAAGGTAGTAGCCTTCAGGCAATGACTAGGCAGATTAGGGGCAGAGAACAAGGTAGTAGCCTTCATGCCATAAATAGGCAGATCAAGGACAGAGAACAATCTAACTGGTGGCAGTAGCCTTCAGGCCATAACTAGGCAGGTCAGTACATAATTCACAACGTGTCGTCAATGAATAAGTTGTCCAGAACAAGACCAGTCAGAAAAGGTTCGATAGTCAAGTTGGAGGGTTTCCTAGGAAAGATATTATGACAACAAACAACAGGTAGACTGGGGACAGTTATTGGCTAGAGAGGAAGTTCTAAACACATGCATGCTGAAGACGAATCTATTACAGACTAAGTAAGGGAGAAGAAAAGACTCGAATACTAACAACGGGAAAATACTCCAATCAGGGATCAAGATAATGAGCAGCGCGTGAGCTGCAGTGGTCAGCGACTCACAGCTGACTGCTAGCGTCAGGGCCAGCGAACCAGAGCTGCCAAGACCCTTCTACACCTCCTCGCGGTAATCCTGGATAACAGGCTGCAGTCGGGCAGACTGGCTAAGGAGAAGGGATCGAAGAGGGAATGCTAACCTGGTACTAAAAAAATGCTTGCTGAAGTCGAATGTGTTGGACCGAAAGGTGCAAATATCGCAGTCGAGCTGTAAACTACGACACAACGCATTCCGTTCTCTGGACTACATTCTGCTACTTAAGCCCTTTCAGTGTTTGGTAGCGGGAGATTGAGAACGAACGAAGAAGAAGATATTCCAATAACTTCCGTGAAGAAGCAGAGGCACCGAAGGCCGCAGCTGAGCTTGTAATCCAAGATAAAGATATCCACCAAGAAAACATAGTATTCCTGACTGATGCCGCGTCAGTAATAGCAGCGCTAAAACAACACAAAGATGAAGATCTCGAGCAATGTATGTTCTCCCTGACACATCTCTCAGCAGAACACACAAGGTTGGTCATACAGTGGATCCCATCCCACTGCAATATTGAAGGCAATGAAGCTGCAGACAAACTAGCAACGAGTGGAGGAGCATCCCCACAAACAGACCTGAGTATCACATATAATGAGACCAAGACCATAATTAAAGCCAACTTCAGGGTAAAATGGGCTGATCAACACCCCAACTTCCGAAAAGAAGACAGCTACTATAACTTAACTAGAGAAGAGCAAGTCATCATCTTCAGACTGAGAACTGGACATAACAGACTCAAGAGTCATCTTTACAACAAAATGAGGATTGGGACAGATAACAGGTGCCCACGTGGGGAGTATACCATGACCCTGGAAAACATCCTACAAAGCTGCATGCTCACACAGGACGAGAGAGAACAATACTGGCCTCGAGAGACAGATATGAGACACAAGCTGTATGGAGATGAAACAGCCTTACAAACAACGGTGTCCATTGTAAGAGAAACCAGGACCTGGATCTGTGGATTGCAATCTTGCAATATAGGGATTGCTGATTCATAGATTCCAGTGCCAGTAACCATGATGACTGATCTCTTTTTGCCATGAACCATAGCCCGGTCAAGACAGTAGGTCAGAGCGAGACCTACTGAAGGTCTGATGCCTCTATGGGCCCAACTCTTTTATTGCCATGAACCATAGCCCGATCAAGACAGTAGGTCAGAGCCAGACCTACTGAAGGTCTGATACCTCTATGGCCCCAGCTCTTTTATTGTCACAAATCCCAGAAAGATGAAGACAGGAACTCTATACAAGGCCCTACATGTCTGATGCCTCTCAGTCCCCTATGCTGATAGTGTCATGGGTAGTCAACTATCTTCTACTGGTATCCCTAAGGCATCCTATTTCACAACAACATGTCTTACTCTACAGAGAAAACAGATCAGAAGATAGTACACACCATTGCCAAACAAAATGTAAGACTCAGAGAGTGATGTGAACAAACAACTTTATAATCTTTGATACTAAGAAACTCATGACACTAACGCATGGTGCCAATGGTAATTACAACACATTACAAAACATATATAAAGTTGTATAACTTCAAACAAAACTGAACTCAGCTTATTGGCTTACCAGCGCCTCCACGAAAAATAGTCCATTTCTTTCTCTTCCACAAGTCACGTTGTGATATTCCAGAAGTTCGCTCACAGGGCTGTGGAAGGGTACACTTACAGATAGCAGACCCCCACGGTCTAAATATAGACCACGAAACGGCCTACCTGGTGCCTGTGACCTTTCCTCGCGAGAGCAGTCGGCAAGGCATGCGTGCACCGCCTTCAACATCACACTAGAAACATTCTGTCTTCGAACGCTGCACGTGAAACAGGGTGCTGTTGTACCGTAATTCCGGTCGTAATATAACCTGAAGGACTGCAGAATGAATAGGGAGATGAGAGCAACAGCTCTAACACTCACATGTAGTGACATACCAGTTCAACATTATTAAGATATCAATCGGTATATAAAGATAAATGATCAACTGTGCAGTCAATAGTCATACTAACTCTCTGATATCAGTGGCTGGCATGGAGCCTGACCCACTCTCTGATATCAGTGGCTGGCATGGAGCCTGACCCACTCTCTGATATCAGTGGCTGGCATGGAGCCTGGCCCATTCTCTGATATCAGTGGCTGGCATGGAGCCTGACCCACTCTTGCGAAATCATGGTCAGACATGGAGCCTGACCAACTCTCTGTTACCAGTGTCAGACATGGACCCTGACCAACTCTCTGTTATCAGTGTCAGACATTGACCCTGACCAACCCTCTGTTATCAGTGTCAGACATGGACCCTGACCAACTCTCTGTTATCAGTGTCAGACATGGACCCTGACCAACCCTCTGTTATCAGTGTCAGACCTTGACCAACCCTCTGTTATCAGTGTCAGACATGGACCCTGGCCAACTCTCTGTTATCAGTGTCAGACATGTACCCTGACCAACTCTCTGTTACCAGTGTCAGTCATGGGCCTTGACCAACCCTCTGTTATCAGTGTCAGACATGGACCCTGACCAACTCTCTGTTATCAGTGTCAGACCTTGACCAACCCTCTGTTATCAGTCAGACATGGACCCAGACCAACCCTCTGTTATCAGTGTCAGACATGGACCCTGACCAACTCTCTGTTATCAGTGTCAGACCTTGACCAACCCTCTGTTATCAGTCAGACATGGACCCTGACCAACCCTCTGTTATCAGTGTCAGACATGGACCCTGACCAACTCTCTGTTATCAGTGTCAGACCTTGACCAACCCTCTGTTATCAGTCAGACATGGACCCTGACCAACCCTCTGTTATCAGTGTCAGACATGGGCCCTGACCAACCATCTGATATCAGTGACTGACATATTGAGTTGTAAGGACCACTGTAACCTACCAAATGAACATCATCACATGATTGGTTTCTAACATTCCTTTCTTTCAACCATAGACAGTCTTGCTTGTTATATTAGCAGAACACATGAACCATAAACAAATATTTGCCAACCAAGACTAAACTCTTGGACATCAACAAAAAGCACTTGAGCAGTCCTGATTGGTTGCAGTCTCATCCAATCACATGATGGGTTATGGTGACTATTGGACGGCTTCGTCTGTCCCCAAGCCACTTGGAACTATTATAACTCTTTCCTAAACAAAGATCAATACCTGCACCTGGTTTCTACTGAAATCAAAGGTCGTTCATTCAGATACATTATAATCATGTGCATGGGAGATTATGTAGGTTAATCTTTTGTAGAGTGAGATCACTGGATCTAGGGTGACTTGTGTTGTGAAGGTGATCACTGGATCCAGGGTGACTTGTGTTGTGAAGGTGATCACTGGATCTAGGGTGACTTGTGTTTGTGAAGGTGATCACTGGATCTAGGGTGACTTGTGTTTGTGGAGGTGATCACTGGATCTAGGGTGACTTGTGTTTGTGAAGGTGATCACTGGATCTAGGGTGACTTGTGTTTGTGAAGGTGATCACTGGATCTAGGGTGACTTGTGTTTGTGAAGGTGATCACTGGATCTAGGGTGACTTGTGTTTGTGAAGGTGATCACTGGATCTAGGGTGACGTGTTTGTGGAGGTGATCACTGGATCTAGGGTGACTTGTGTTTGTGAAGGTGATCACTGGATCTAGGGTGACTTGTGTTTGTGAAGGTGATCACTGGATCTAGGGTGACTTGTGTTTGTGAAGGTGATCACTGGATCTAGGGTGACTTGTGTTTGTGAAGGTGATCACTGGATCTAGGGTGACTTGTGTTTGTGAAGGTGATCACTGGATCTAGGGTGACTTGTGTTTGTGAAGGTGATCACTGGATCTAGGGTGACGTGTTTGTGGAGGTGATCACTGGATCTAGGGTGACTTGTGTTTGTGAAGGTGATCACTGGATCTAGGGTGACTTGTGTTTGTGAAGGTGATCACTGGATCTAGGGTGACGTGTTTGTGGAGGTGATCACTGGATCTAGGGTGACTTGTGTTTGTGAAGGTGATCACTGGATCTAGGGTGACTTGTGTTTGTGAACACTGGATCTAGGGTGACTTGTGTTTGTGAAGGTGATCACTGGATCTAGGGTGACTTGTGTTTGTGAAGGTGATCACTGGATCTAGGGTGACTTGTGTTTGTGAAGTTGATCACTGGATCTAGGGTGACTTGTGTTTGTGAAGGTGATCACTGGATCTAGGGTGACTTGTGTTTGTGAAGGTAATCACTGGATCTAGTGTGATGTGTTTGTGAAGGTGATCACTGGATCTAGGGTGACTTGTGTTTGTGAAGGTGATTACTGGATATAGAGTGACTTGTGTTTGTGAAGGTGATCACTGGATCTAGGGTGACTTGTGTTTGTGAAGGTGATTACTGGATATAGAGTGACTTGTGTTTGTGAAGGTGATCTAGGGTGACATGTTTGTGAAGGTCATCACTGGATCTAGGGTGACTTGTGTTTGAAGCACAGATATGTCAGCTACGACACTTGCACCATGGTCAGCGAATCATAGCTGACCAAGACATTATTCTGCCTTCACGAAGTGGCCCTAGAAACAGGTAATACAATTCACTTGTGTAGCCTGGCCATGGGATAGGGATATCAGTTCTCCCTCAGACAGCAGCCTCAAAATTATAGAAGTCTCAAACAGCAGCCGCGGAGCCTAAATCACTGCCTAAATCTACATTCTCAGACTGAATTTTAATCAATCAAACTTAGAGGCCACAAAACTACTCAAAGAATGCTTCAAGTATACAAGAAAATGAAATAAACAACCAATCTACCAACAAAACAATGACTCCACCCACAAATGTGGGAATTCCCCAACACAATATTACTTGATCTGCACTTTTGTTTATTAAGTAATAATAATTGTAAAAAATGTTATCAAAATAATAAAGCATTTATGCACAAATATGTGAAGATGTAGTACATGGTCTATGTGGGGTCTGGGACATAACGTAGAGTGGTTAGAGTGTAGTACATGGTCTATGTGGGATCTGTGACATAACGTAGAGTGGCTAGAGTGTAGTACATGGTCTATGTGGGATCTGTGACATAACGTAGAGTGGTTAGAGTGTAGTACATGGTCTATGTGGGATCTGTGACATAACGTAGAGTGGTTAGAGTGTAGTACATGGTCTATGTGGGGTCTGGGACATAACGTAGAGTGGCTAGAGTGTAGTACATGGTTTATGTGGGATCTGTGACATAACGTAGAGTGGTTAGAGTGTAGTACATGGTCTATGTGGGATCTGTGACATAATGTAGAGTGGCTAGAGTGTAGTACATGGTTTATGTGGGATCTGTGACATAATGTAGAGTGGCTAGAGTGTAGTACATGGTTTATGTGGGATCTGTGACATAATGTAGAGTGGCTAGAGTGTAGTACATGGTTTATGTGGGATCTGTGACATAACGTAGAGTGGTTAGAGTGTAGTACATGGTCTATGTGGGATCTGTGACATAATGTAGAGTGGCTAGAGTGTAGTACATGGTTTATGTGGGATCTGTGACATAATGTAGAGTGGCTAGAGTGTAGTACATGGTTTATGTGGGATCTGTGACATAATGTAGAGCGGCTAGAGTGTAGTACATGGTTTATGTGGGATCTGTGACATAATGTAGAGTGGCTAGAGTGTAGTACATGGTTTATGTGGGATCTGTGACATAATGTAGAGCGGCTAGAGTGTAGTACATGGTTTATGTGGGATCTGTGACATAATGTAGAGCGGCTAGAGTGTAGTACATGGTTTATGTGGGATCTGTGACATAATGTAGAGCGGCTAGAGTGTAGTACATGGTTTATGTGGGATCTGTGACATAATGTAGAGTGGCTAGAGTGTAGTACATGGTTTATGTGGGATCTGTGACATAATGTAGAGCGGCTAGAGTGTAGTACATGGTTTATGTGGGATCTGTGACATAATGTAGAGCGGCTAGAGTGTAGTACATGGTTTATGTGGGATCTGTGACATAATGTAGAGCGGCTAGAGTGTAGTACATGGTTTATGTGGGATCTGTGACATAATGTAGAGTGGCTAGAGTGTAGTACATGGTTTATGTGGGATCTGTGACATAATGTAGAGTGGCTAGAGTGTAGTACATGGTTTATGTGGGGTCTGGGACATAATGTTAAAAAAAAATAAATGAAAAAAAAATGTTTAAAGTTGATTACAATTAAATTTAATCAAAATTTTAAAATGGGTATGGTCATATACCGCACCGAGGCAAGAACACAAACAAAACCCACGTTACGACCAATAGGCCTTCATCAGGGACAACAAATAACAACAATGCTGAACTAGCAAATCATGGAAGAAGGGATGAATACATGTATGGGGGATGTCAGCATATAAGAGGACAATGGTGTACTCATATAGAGTCTTACATCATGACTTATCGGGTAGAAGGCTTGACTCTAAATGACGGACAACGGCCATATTAGGTGGCCAAGAGAGCGTAAGAGTGAGTGGGAAAGGGCTGGATAAGCCAGTGGCGGTTAAATATGGAAAAGACAAAATAGTGATCCAAGTGGGAGGAACAAAAAGAAAGTGATACGGGGAGGAGGGGGTCTTATATAAGAGGGGGGAAGGAAGGCAAATAGATGTGGGCCAGTATGAGATTTTAAGAAAAGGTATGCAAGATAGTAATGCCATGTGGTTGGAGGTAACCCATGCTGGAGATAAGTCTGTTCTTAAGGGCGAATCGATGACGATAGTCAGAGAAGCCAGAAAACTAGACCAGTGACACTAACGTCAGCCGTACCCCGGTGCTCAGGACCATTGAAGTGGGTGGCAATTGGGGAACCAGTGCGGTTGCGGATATCATTGAGGTGTTGGCTGAAACGCTCCCGCGGTTCCATAGCAGTGTCATAGAGAGGATGATATGAGGGCAGGTAACACAGCCACATGCATATTTGCACGCCCTGGTGCCTGGAAGGCTATGAGGGCTGGTGGGTAGGCAACTACTGACCAGCAAGTCCCTCAGGTTTCTGTCCCGTTTGTAGGCGACAAGGGGAGGATCGGGAAAAACTTTACGAGTGGCAGGATCAGAGTGAAGAATAGGGAGATGGCGGAATAAGATATCCCGGACAGAGGCGCAAGGAGGGTGATAAGTGAGGACGAGTTTCACACGGTCAGAGGGAGGAGGGTGTGTGGGAGTGAGGGAGTCATGACGGGAGATAGGGAGAACCTACTGGAGAAAGTGCTCTCAGGGTAGAGTTGCTCGGGGAAGAAGTCTAGCATCTCGGGGGTTCTGAGAAGGAAGTTGTCGTCATCCTGACAGAGGCGTCGAAGGCGGAGGAGTTGGTAGGATTGAGGACGGGAGGAAGTGTAGATGAAGTAGTTGTGGGCATCAGTGGGTTTGTAGTAGACAGTGGTGGAGAGGCCTGAAGGGCAGATAGAGACAGTGATGTCGAGAAAGTAGACAGACGTGAGGGAGATGCCAGACGTGAACTTGATAGAGGGATGGAAGTCAATGACAAAGTCGATGAAGTTTAGGAGATCCTTCTCAGACATGTCGATAATGACCATGCCATCGTCGATGCATCGATAATACATCAAAGGAAAAGGGCCCTGATATTGAAGCCAGATTAAGTATTCTAAGTGACCCATGAAAAGACAAGCGTAGCTGGGGCCCATAGCTACGCCACTGTTCTGGTCAAAGAACTGGCCATTGAACTCAAAGGTATTGAGGGGTAAGGACGAGTTCGGCCAGACGGATGATAGTGGATGTAGAGATGGATGGGTTAACCCTCCGGTCAAGAAAGAAACGGAGGGCCAATAAGCCATCGTAGTGGGGGGTGGAGGTGTACAGTGAACAGACATGGAGGGCCAATAAGCCATCGTAGTGGGGGGTGGAGGTGTACAGTGAACAGACATGGAGGGCCAATAAGCCATCGGAGTGGGGGGTGGAGGTGTACAGTGAACAGACATCAAGTAGGAAGAGACGATAGGTTCGGTCGGGGGAGACGACAATGGTAGAGAAAGTGGTTAAGGCGTGGTTAGTATCCTTGAGAAATGTGGGAAGATTCTCAACCATAGGCTGGAAGGCACTATCCAGGAAGTCAGATACCAGTTCGGTGAGACAGGAACAGGCAGAGACAATAGGATGGCCGGGGTTGTCGGGTTTATGAATCTTAGGCAGCATGTAGAAAGAAGGCCTACCCAGACACCTGTCAAAGATACGGAGGTTCGTATTACTGTTTGGGAGATGACATTTGAAGCCGACAGTGGCATCATTGACGCGACGTTTATAGAAAGAAGGATCAGATAATTGAAGACTGCCCTCCTGAACGTATAAATCCTTGCACCAAACCACCACTGCTTCCCCCTTATCAGCAGGTTTAATTATGAGAACCCTACGGTGATCGAGGCTAGCCAGAGCACGAGCCTCGGGGTGAGAAATATTTGAATATCGCAAGCACAGAGGGCTTTGATATCGGGAAGAGTAGTTTTAATATAGAGGTCTAAGTCACGGGGTCGGCCAGGAAGTGGTGTCCAGTCAGATTTGCGGTGGCAATAACTGGAGAAAGGGTCAGCTGGGTCAGGAAAAGAGCAAGAGTTGGGATTGGTCTGGTACCATTGTTGAAGGCGTAGGCAGCGACGATAGGCATGCACATCCTTGAGAACCGAGTACTGGTCAATGGAGGGCTGGAGAGGGAGTACTGGTCAATGGAGGGCTGGAGAGGGAGTACTGGTCAATGGAGGGCTGGAGAGGGAGTACTGGTCAATGAAGGGCTGGAGGGGGAGTACTGGTCAATGGAGGGCTGGAGAGGGAGTACTGGTCAATGGAGGGCTGGAGAGGGAGTACTGGTCAATGGAGGGCTGGAGAGGGAGTACTGGTCAATGGAGGGCTGGAGAGGGAGTACTGGTCAATGGAGGGCTGGAGGGGGAGTACTGGTCAATGGAGGGCTGGAGAGGGAGTACTGGTCAATGGAGGGCTGGAGAGGGACAAAGTTTAAGACCTTTGCTAAGAACTGATATTTCACTCTCAGTCAGAGGAAGACCAGAGGGGATACACATAACGTACAGATGTCACTCCATGAAACTATCCTCTCCAGGCTGGTTCTGCTTTATTCTTCCTCTTTCATCCAGAAATGGATGCTGTGTTGTAGTTTACAATGAGGCTGCGATATCTGCACCCTTCGGCCCAACACATCCGGTTTCAGCTGACATTTTTGGGTGCCAGGTTTGCCTTCCCACTGACATCACTATTCTCTTAGCCAGGCTACACTTGTGTAGGCTGGTTCTAGGGCCACTGCTCGGAGGTGGAATAGGGTCTTGGTCAGCTCTGGTTCTAGGGCCACTGCTCGGAGGTGGAATAGGGTCTTGGTCAGCTCTGGTTCTAGGGCCACTGCTCGGAGGTGGAATAGGGTCTTGGTCAGCTCTGGTTCTTTGGGCACTGCTCGGAGGTGGAATAGGGTCTTGGTCAGCTCTGGTTCTTTGGGCACTGCTCGGAGGTGGAATAGGGTCTTGGTCAGCTCTGGTTCTAGGGCCACTGCTCGGAGGTGGAATAGGGTCTTGGTCAGCTCTGGTTCTAGGGCCACTGCTCGGAGGTGGAATGGGGTCTTGGTCAGCTCTGGTTCTTTGGGCACTGCTCGGAGGTGGAATAGGGTCTTGGTCAGCTCTGGTTCTAGGGCCACTGCTCGGAGGTGGAATAGGGTCTTGGTCAGCTCTGGTTCTTTGGGCACTGCTCGGAGGTGGAATAGGGTCTTGGTCAGCTCTGGTTCTTTGGGCACTGCTCGGAGGTGGAATAGGGTCTTGGTCAGCTCTGGTTCTAGGGCCACTGCTCGGAGGTGGAATAGGGTCTTGGTCAGCTCTGGTTCTAGGGCCACTGCTCGGAGGTGGAATATGGTCTTGGTCAGCTCTGGTTCTTTGGGCACTGCTCGGAGGTGGAATAGGGTCTTGGTCAGCTCTGGTTCTAGGGCCACTGCTCGGAGGTAGAATAGGGTCTTGGTCAGCTCTGGTTCTTTGGGCACTGCTCGGAGGTGGAATAGGGTCTTGGTCAGCTCTGGTTCTAGGGCCACTGCTCGGAGGTAGAATAGGGTCTTGGTCAGCTCTGGTTCTAGGGCCACTGCTCAGAGGTGGAATAGGGTCTTGGTCAGCTCTGGTTCTAGGGCCACTGCTCGGAGGTGGAATAGGGTCTTGGTCCGCTCTGGTTCTAGGGCCACTGCTCGGAGGTGGAATAGGGTCTTGGTCAGCTCTGGTTCTTTGGGCACTGCTCAGAGGTAGAATAGGGTCTTGGTCAGCTCTGGTTCTTTGGGCACTGCTCGGAGGTGGAATAGGGTCTTGGTCAGCTCTGGTTCTAGGGCCACTGTTTGGAGGTGGAATAGGGTCTTGGTCAGCTCTGTCTAGGGCCCCTGCTTGGAGGCCGAATAGGGTTTTGGTCAGCTCTGGTTCTAGGGCCACTGCTTGGAGGCCGAATAGGGTTTTGGTCAGCTCTGGTCCACTGACCCCGATGCAAGTGGCCAGCTATGAGTCCCTGGCTGCTGCTCACACCGTGTGCTGTATCTTTGACCCCCCCATACTCAGATCCTGGTATTAGTCCCAAACTTCTAACAAAGGGCCTGTACAATAAAAGACCTGTATCCTATGGTGAGAAATTGATCAGTGTCTCTTTCTGTCTCTGTGATCACAAGACGGTTTGTGTAGATAGTTTCTGTCCTGTGAGTTCCCTCCCTAATGTTCCGACTACAAGTTCAGGGGCTCCCCACATTCCAGCATGACTTTGTTGAGCTCTGGGCTCAGCTCCCAGTCCTCTCCCATGCCTGTTATCAACAATGGAATGATATTTTTTTTAATCTCCAGGGACTTGCATTTCACATCTAGCTCCCGTTTCAATCTGAAAAGAAATAACAATAAAATTAAATACCACAGCATATAGATGAAAATTGGTTGTCCCATGACTACCTGCAAGGCAGCATGTGGTCTGAGTTTTCCATCTCCTAGATGAATTACCACCTATGGCATACAGGTCATCTATCCAGAGTATTCTATTTATATAAAAGTTAGTTGCCCATCACAAGCATTGATGACGGCATCATTAAACTGTTTTGTCTTGATGATGTAACCTGCGCTGGTCGTCAACCTCACTCTCTGGTCCCGAGCTACTTTGAGCCAGTGGCAAGACATAAGTCAAGACAACTGGAGATAATTCAGGATGCAGGTTTTCTAGTCCCACTTCCCTTGAGACCAGGGGTTGCTTGAAACCTGCGTGTCTTTCCTTGTAAACTAGCAAGACCAAAAGACGTCTGCTTTTATACAAATTCCCCTCCATGAACTATTGATATCACTAGAGATGAACATCTTGCTCCTTCTTCTGTCATTCAGAACAGTTCCACATTGAGAAGGCAGGAGCTTGGCTGTTGTTGTCAGGACTATGTCTTGTTCATGTCATGGGAGTATTTAGTTCTAATTGACAGCTCATTCTTAATTGTACATCCAGTTATGATAACACTTGGAGCTAGACTGACACTGTAAGAGCACTTGGAGCCAGACTGACACTGTAAGAGCACTTGGAGCCAGACTGACACTGTAAGAGCACTTGGAGCCAGACTGACACTGTAAGAGCACTTGGAGCCAGACTGACACTGTAAAAGCACTTGGAGCCAGACTGACACTGTAAAAGCACTTAGAGCCAGACTGACACTGTAAAAGCACTTGGAGCCAGACTGACACTGTAAGAGCACTTGGAGCCAGACTGACACTGTAAGAGCACTTGGAGCCAGACTGACACTGTAAGATCTATAACCAGACACAGACAAGATAGATGAATAAATTACGTAAGAAGATAGAAATACCTCTTATAATTCTTGTTTTGAGCAATTTCTGAGGATATGGTATGTGCCTTGTCCATGTTGCTCTGCAGCCTTTGCATGATCTCCATATTTTCTTTCCTAAGTTCTGTGTAGTTACAAATAAATGACGATTGTTATTCACTTAGTTCAAACATTGTACTGATGCCAGCCATACTTACCTCCATATTGGTATTGTTTAGTTCTATGTAGTTACAAACAAGGCTGGAGGACACAGGGAGGAAGACTAACGTCTGGTCAGGGAAAATATACTGATCAGATATGTTAGTCAGGATCAGGGAAAATATAGTGGCCAGGGAGCCACGTAGCGCAGTGGTTAGCGCGCTGGCTTTGCATCTGAGAGGTCCTCGGTTCCCCAGTTGAGACAGAGATGGTTTTTCAGGCCGCAATGGCTTCCGGGTCCACCCAGCCTTAAATAGGTACCAGTTCAGTCCAGGACGTAAAAGCGGTCGATGTGATGCTGACCCCATCATCCACTAAATGTCGTGGGTTACAAAATACTATGGGCCTAACACCATATTTTCTATGTGCCGTTGGTTACAAAATACTATGCGCCTAACACCATATTTTCTATGTGCCGTTGGTTACAAAATACTATGGGCCTAACACCATATTTTCTATGTGCCGTTGGTTACAAAATACTATGGGCCTAACACCATATTTTCTATGTGCCGTTGGTTACAAAATACTATGGGCCTAACACCATATTTTCTATGTGCCTCATGGAGTGATGGGATCTTTGCATTTGAAAAAAATAATATACTGGCCAAGACCCTCACACTGGCTTCCTTGCAGCCCTCCCTGGAAACAAGCTGTTTTCATGGCAGCCTGGCTAACGAGGCGAGGGATCGACGTGATCCCCGTAGTAGTGATCGACACGCAGATGAAGCCAAGAATAGCACAACCGCCTGGAAGACCCCAGTCAACCTTGATCAGCACGCTCAGGATGTGAGGAAAGCTAATGTCCTTTTTAGGACGAACAAAAGAGTAAACCTACTCATTGTGGGCATTGGAAACAACAACATAATAAACACAATTGCGTAGTGACTTGAAGCAGACTTAGCGACTTGAAATAAGATGATTTGATTTCTGCGACTTCAGACTTCATGTGTTTGAGAGATTTTTTAATGTGATTAGCATTGAATCGTTCACGAAATTACGATAATCCATCTAACGAAATATTCACTTAACACAGAAAACTCCACCAGAACAACACTACACTCAAGTGTAGTAATGAAATGTCTAAGCTGAAAGCTCACTGGTGTAGCGCATGACCAGGTCAATGTTTATAATTCTGGAATATGATTTGTCAACATGTCCCATCTCTTGTGTTGTCTAAGGGTTAAAGGGCTGACTTCATCTTATATTGATCAGTTCCAAACACGGACTGGTACTGGGGTTGATTTACCTTAGCCTGTCTTTAGTTCAAATTCTCAAAAAGTGTCGCTAAATGTACGCAAACTTTACTGATACAATTTTAGTTTCTAAACTAAAGGTTGAGAGAAACCGGACAGCCAGACAGAACCTGACTTTGAGAGTTTGTCTCCAAGGAGCATGTTCATCATGAACTATGCCATGAGGAGTGTAGCCATGAGGAACTATGTCACGGGAGTGTGGCCATGGGGAGTGTAGCCATGGGGAGTGTAGCCATGAGGATTGTAGCCATGAGGAGTGTGGCCATGAGGAACTATGCCATGGGGAGTGTGGCCATGGGGAGTGTGGCCATGGGGAGTGTGGCCATGGGGAGTGTGGCCATGGGGAGTGTGGCCATGGAGATTGTGGCCATGGGGAGTATGGCCATAGGAAGTATAGCCATGGGGAGCGTAGCCATGGGGAGTGTGGCCATGGGGAGTGTGGCCATGGGGAGTGTGGCCATGAGAAACTATGTCATGGGGAGTGTAGCCATGGGGAGTGTAGCCATGGGGAGTGTGGCCATGGGGAGTGTGGCCATAGGGAGTGTGGCCATGGGGAGTGTGGCCATGGAGATTGTGGCCATGGGGAGTATGGCCATAGGAAGTATAGCCATGGGGAGTGTAGCCATGGGGAGTGTGGCCATGGGGAGTGTGGCCATGAGAAACTATGTCATGGGGAGTGTAGCCATGGGGAGTGTGGCCATGGGGAGTGTGGTCATGAAGAGTGTGGCCATGGGGAGTGTGGCCATGGGAAGTGTGGCCATGGGGAGTATAGCCATAGGGAGTGTGGCCATGGGGAGTGTGGCCATGAGGAGTGTGGCCATGAGGATTGTAGCCATGGGGAGTGTGGCCATGAGAAACTATGTCATGGGGAGTGTAGCCATGGGGAGTGTAGCCATGGGGAGTGTAGCCATGAGGAGTGTAGCCATGAGGAGTGTAGCCATGAGGAGTGTGGCCATGGGGAGTGCAGCCATGGGGAGTGCAGCCATGGGGAGTGTAGCCATGATAAACTATGCCACGAGGAGTGTAGCCATGATGAACTATGTCACGAGGAGTGTAGCCATGATGAACTATGGCCTGATGGTTGAAAAAAAGTGCCTACATGACTTTCAAATTTGTTCATGACTGCTGAGCCTGCTTCAGCTGCGGAGGGAGACTAACATTTTCTATTGAGATGTCTGACTCTGTCTCAACGTCACAGTTGTAGACCCAGAACACATCTCCAGCTATGATTTAAAAAAAATTTAAATGGTCAGCATTATGCAAATTCTTTGCCAACACATTTAGATCTTTTGGCTAGAACCATAAATGCCACGAACGCAGTGCACCGGTAAGGCAGCGGCTGGAGGGAGATGCAGTCTGGCAAAAAATCACACCACACGCAGAAAATTTCAAAGTAATTTGCCTCGCTAGTTCTTCTATATGTTTTCCTTTTCAGTGCATATCTGATTACATTGCTGGTTGTTTCCTATCCACTTCTCTCTTTAATCTCCTGCTGCATTGCTTGCCCTCGATTATTTTCCGCAGGTTTATGTGTTTTATTGGTTTTAATATGTTGTGGAAGTATGGCTTGGCTTCGTTCGTTCTCAATGTCCCGCTACCAAGCACTGAAAGGGCTTAAAGTCCAGAGAACGGAATGCATTGTGTCGTAGTTTACAGCTTGACTGCGATATTTGCACCTTTCGATCCAACACCCCCGACTTCAGCAAGCATTTTTGAGTAGCGGTTTAGCATTCCCTCGTCGATCCCTTCTCCTTAGCCAGTCTGTCCTGCTGCAGCCTGTTATCCAGGATCACCGTGTGGAGGTGTAGAAGGGTCTTGGCAGCTCGATTAGCTGGCCCTGACGCTAGCAGTCAGCTATGGGTCGCTGACCACTGCAGCTCATGCGCTGCTCAGCATCTTGATCCCGGTGGAAGTATGAGGGAAAGTCAGTAAGTAGGCCACAGACTGGTTTTGAATAGCTGAAAAATGTAGCTGGTAGTTTGCAAAGGTGTCATTAGGTGCCAGTCACATCCAGCTGTGATTACTGTAGGCAGCAGACACTAGATGTCACATGGATAGTTCGGATATAAAATGGTGTCTGTGCTCAGAGTGTTCAATCAAGGAACAGAGGTGGAGGGGAGGGGAGGGGGGGATTGGGGGTGGGGGCGAGAAAGGACTTTCTGCAAAGTATACGCATAAGGTAAGGAAATGCTTCCTGTTTATGTTGAGAAATGTTGGTCATGTAAAGCGATGCATAACTGGGCCGATAAATGTTCTCAAAGGCGCTCCAAAATTGCTAATGAGGCCTGACCTGGTCATCCTGTTAAGGTTGCAGGAGAAGCATCTTTGTGGCGGGTGGAGATGATGAATCGAGCTGACAGTAATGATAGACAGTGTAGCAGCTGCAATAAAGTGTTTGCATGATCACACCTTTGAGGGACCTAATTCACGAACAACGAAGAGGTTGAACGTGAAGTATGTGGCTGAGACAGCAGACAACAGACTTCCGTGCTGCAGGTTTTGGTGGCTGAGACAGCAGACAACAGACTTCCGTGCTGCAGGTTTTGGTGGCTGAGACAGCAGACAACAGACTTCCGTGCTGCAGGTTTTGGTGGCTGAGACAGCAGACAACAGACTTCCGTGCTGCAGGTTTTGGTGGCTGAGACAGCAGACAACAGACTTCCGTGCTGCAGGTTTTGGTGGCTGAGACAGCAGACAACAGACTTCCGTGCTGCAGGTTTTGGTGGCTGAGACAGCAGACAACAGACTTCCGTGCTGCAGGTTTTGGTGGCTGAGACAGCAGACAACAGACGTCCGTGCTGCAGGTTTTGGTGGCTGAGACAGCAGACAACAGACTTCCGTGCTGTATGTTTTGGTGCGCTGATAAAGTGATGTGATAAGTGTATCAATGTTGATGGAGATGATGTTCAAATATAAGAGACAATGCAAGTGCAATAATAAACGGTTTTCAAGCTGCATCTCACTTAGTATTTGTTTTTTAAAATGTCCATTCATGACCTATTTATTGACTTGTTCTCTTGTAGTTCTTCTCCCAGCTGAAGGAGCTGGGACTCGTTACTCAACAGTTACTCTCAACCAAGTCAAATTGTGTTCATGTTTGTACCGCTACATGCTGCTATAAATCAACATCCCGGTCTGACAATTATGTATTTGATTGCTGGTGTCTATGAGCAAGCACAGAACAAAATGTCATACTTACCAGAATTGGTTAGTTGGTGTCCTTCAAGTTTCTCTTTCATATCTAGTGTTTCCTGGCAAACAGAGAAAGGTATTCAAGGTCATATTTGCCAACATATCATACATGTAATAATATCATGACAGTCAAGCTTAATCACGTGAAATCTCACAGAGCATGCACCAGGACAGGAAAGAACCACTTTTGCATTCCAAGCATGTTGTAAAAGATGACCAAATAGGGTTGTACATGAATCCAGCAATTTCATCATGTAGAAACCACTACAGTAAGAGTGCACATGAGTTCATTTCACAGGCTTCGTGGATGAGGTAAGTTGTTGTGTTGGCTGTATGCTTTGTAAGGAGCAGCAAATGAGACAAGAAGTTAGAAGACAGCATGAGGACGCAGACATGAAAATATTGGAGGAAGACTACAGAATAGAAATATAACTGATGGACACTGATATCAACACTGGGACAGCATGACGTAACCTGATACTAATCTAACCTATAGACAGCCATCTTGTCTATCTATCAATACTTGGTTTGAAGGACACACAAGAGATGTCTACAGCAGAAGTTGGTAGCAGACACAGTAGCCTTCTACCTTGAGTGGAATGTTTGAGCCTTCTACCTTGAGTGGAATGTTTGAGCCTTCTACCTTGAGTGGAATGTTTGAGCCTCCTACCTTGAGTGGAGTGTTTGAGCCTTCTACCTTGAGTGGAGTGTTTGAGCCTTCTACCTTGAGTGGAGTGTTTGAGCCTTCTACCTTGAGTGGAGTGTTTGAGCCTCCTACCTTGAGTGGAATGTTTGAGCCTTCTACCTTGAGTGGAATGTTTGAGCCTCCTACTTTGAGTGGAATGTTTGAGCCTCCTACCTCCTACCTTGAGTGGAATGTTTGAGCCTCCTACCTTGAGTGGAATGTTTGAGCCTCCTACCTTGAGTGGAAAGTTTGAGCCTCCTACCTCCTACCTTGAGTGGAATGTTTGAGCCTTCTACCTTGAGTGGAATGTTTGAGCCTCCTACTTTGAGTGGAATGTTTGAGCCTCCTACCTCCTACCTTGAGTGGAATGTTTGAGCCTCCTACCTTGAGTGGAATGTTTGAGCCTCCTACCTTGAGTGGAATGTTTGAGCCTCCTACCTTGAGTGGAATGTTTGAGCCTCCTACCTTGAGTGGAAAGTTTGAGCCTCCTACCTTGAGTGGAATGTTTCAGTCTACTATCTAGACCAATCTGACATTTATGACAATGAAAGAGTTGACATTCTGGTCACCTTTAATAAACAGGTGTTTGAAATAAGATGTGGGTCAAGCCAGAGAAGAGAGTATCTGAGAGGATGGAGGAGGAGTGTGTATGGTCAGCAAGCTACTGGACCTACCATTATCCATGCCTTTAGCCATTTGCTGACACCAGGTCTGCCTCAAGAGGTGTCACATCTATTCTCAGTGCATAGTGAACATGTCAGATCTTATTATTTTAACAGAATAAAGAGATACTCACTTTGAGAGTTCTTTTGATCTCCGATGCCAGCTCTAATGCCTCCAAACTGTAATGTCAAGGTCATTGAATACATACATTACCAACGTAAGCATATTAAGTCTCTGTAATGATATGCATACTTTATTCGGCCGTACGTCTTTTGATAGATTCTCTAAACACGCACTTCACTGTACCGGGACACCCCCTTTTCACGGCTCAAAGCGCTGTTGACTGAGCACAAACTCCGTAGCTCATAATTTTATTCAGTCTTTTTCAGGTGCCAATTTACAGCTGGATTGACTGGAAAAAGCAGTCATACCATTAAAAAACCATCAACATGCTCGATTTGTCAAATCAAGCGTGACGTGATCTGGACCTGGTACATTGGTTTTGTAGGCCAAGGACACAAACCACCTTGGCCACCTGCTCCCGTCTACTTTGATGTAAATGGTCCTGGCTTAATTCATCATCATCCTCCTTTGCAACTCTTCTATCCTGTTGTATGTGTCTAATATATGTTGATTTCTGTTCTTCCTAATCTCTCTTGTGCAGTTCCTGTATATGTCGGCATTGCCACTATTTCAGCTGAATCCTTTCATCTATGAGTTGCAAGGTCTTTTCTGAAATGCAACTCAGATTTTTGTGCTGTTTTCTAGGTATTTTGCTACATATCGATGAAATGAAAATATCTGTTGCCAGTGTGGCACGTTCCTCTGGTGTCATATCATCTTATACGGTCATAAGCATCTGGAAATTGTTTTGTGCGTTTATGGAGTACTCCTGCGGTATAAGGCAGACACCATAGCCTTAGTGGCCTTGTGCTGTTCTGCAGGGTTTTCAGGATCATTTTGATGTCCACGACTAACAGTTTGTGGTCTGAGTCGCAGTCAGCAGCTGATAGTGTCTTTGGGATCCAGATGTTGAGCAGTGCATGAGCTGAAGCGGTTAGCGACCCACAGCTGACTGCTAGCGTCAGTGACCCAAAGTAGACTGCTAGAGTCAGGGTCAGTGACCTACAGCTGACTGCTAGCATCAGGGTCAGTGACCTAAAGTAGACTGCCAGTGTCAAGGTCAGTGACCCAGAGCTGACTGCTAGAGTCAGGGTCAGTGACCCAGAGCTGACTGCTAGCATCAAGGTCAGTGACCCAGAGCTGCCAAGAACGTTCTACGCCTCTATGTGGTGATCTTGGATAACAGACTGCAATAGAGCACACTGACTAAGTAGAAGCGATTGAAGAGGAAAGGCTAGCCCGGTACCCAAAAATGCTTGCTGAAGTCAGATGTGTCAGACCAAAAGGTGCAAATATCGCATGCAAGCTGTAAACTACGATACAACACATTCTGTTCTCCAGACAACATCCTGCTACTTGCAAAGCCCTTTCCAGGGCCTGGTGGCAAAAGTTTGAGAACGAACGACAGCGCAGAAGGTGGTGTCTTCGAGATGATACTCCTGACCTCCATATTTGTTGCAACAGAATGTAGTTTATTTGGTTCCTACATTTCCCGCTTGGTGATGTCCAGATGTAGAATTGAGACGTCCAGATGTAGAATTGAGACGTCCAGACGTAGAATTGAGACGTCCAGATGTAGAATTGAGACGTCCAGACGTGGAATTGAGACGTCCAGACGTAGAATTGAGACGTCCAGGCGTAGAATTGAGACGTCCAGATGTAGAATTGAGACGTCCAGACGTAGAATTGAGACGTCCAGACGTAGAATTGAGACGTCCAGACGTAGAATTGAGACGTCCAGACGTAGAATTGAGACGTCCAGACGTAGAATTGAGACGTCTAGATGTAAAGTCGAGTCGTCCAGGGCAGGGCTAAAAGAAGCTGTTTGTAATGAAGAGGTTGTTATCTAGGCAGAACTCAGTGAATATATCTCCTCTTTCGTTTCCGCGCCCCAACGGATCCCCGTACTCTTTCTTTATCCCTTGCTCTTCCCCTTCCTATTAGTGCATTGAAATCCTTCCCTGGTTATCCCGATGTGACTTTTCTCCACTTTCTGCAAGGCCATCTGTCAATCCTTAAAGAACATCTACTTCTTCATCCTCTTAGTTAGGGAAAGCAAACAGGTCAGGGAAGGATCTAGTGTTGAGATCTTGCACAACAAAGTGTCTAACACTTTATTCCTGACAATAGCATCTGCTTTGGGATTACCTTTATATGGGAGGTTACAGTGGTTCTATATTTGTCTCCCTGGGTATCGCTGAAGTCGGATGTGTTGGATCGAAAGGTGCAAAGGTCACAGTCAAGCTGTAAACTATGACACAACGCATTCCGTTCTCTGGACTACATTCTGCTACTTAAGCAATTTCAGGGTTTGGTAGCGGGAGATTGAGAACGAACGAAACCAAGCCGAGATATTCAAAACTTATAATATTTCAACTTCTTGCTTCTCTTAGGTCCCAGTGCCCATTATCTTGGTTTTGCTGATGTTTAGGTATAGATTGTGTTCTTCGTAGTTTTGTTTAACCCACAGTATCATCTGTTCAAGCCCTGCAGTGCTCATCGAGAGGACAACTGGATCTTCTGCATATCTTAGTTATGGTATTTCATTTCTGTCAATTGTGAACAGGTCAAAGTTTTCAAAAACTTTGTTATTTTTGACATTTCTCATTATGTTTTCCATTTTATTATAACAACCTCAAGTACCAGATGTCAGAGAGATGGTTGACACATCAGCCGTACACATTTTGTACAACTTCAAGTACCAGATGTCAGAGAGATGGTTGACACATCTGCCGTACACATTTTGTACAACCTCAAGTACCAGATGTCAGAGAGATGGTTGACACATCTGCCGTACATATTTTGTACAACCGCAAGTACCAGATGTCAAAGAGATGGTTGACACATCTGCCGTACACATTTTGTACAACCTCAAGTACCAGATGTCAGAGAGATGGTTGACACATCTGCCGTACATATTTTGTACAACCGCAAGTACCAGATGTCAGAGAGACGGTTGACCACACCTGGCACACACATTTTGTACAACCTCAAGTACCAGATGTCAGAGAGATGGTTGACACATCTGTCGTACATATTTTGTACAACCGCAAGTACCAGATGTCAGAGAGACGGTTGACCACACCTGGCATACACATTTTGTACAACCTCAAGTACCAGATGTCAGAGAGATGGTTGAATACATCTGCTGTACACATTTTGTACAACCTCAAGTACCAGATATCAGAGAGACGGTTGACCACATCTGCCGTACACATTTTGATATAACTACCTAGATACTCGGAGTAGCGCAGTGTGATGAGGCTAACATCTGGTCAGGCAAAACACACTGATCAGACAATGTTAGCGGAATCATGATGTTGAGCAGCGCATGAGCAGATTGGCTAAGGAGAAGGGATTGAAGAGGGAATGCTAACCCGGTACTCAAAAAATGCTTGTTGAAGTCGGATGTGTTGGACCGAATGG
Source organism: Ariolimax columbianus (assembly GCA_036924085.1). Classification (NCBI taxonomy): domain Eukaryota; kingdom Metazoa; phylum Mollusca; class Gastropoda; order Stylommatophora; family Arionidae; genus Ariolimax; species Ariolimax columbianus. The sequence continues at coordinate 2,435,323 of JAVGWX010000007.1, read as the reverse complement.
TGCAAATATCGCAGTCAAGCTGTAAACTACAACGCATTCCATTCTCTGGACTACATTCTGCTACTTAGGCCTATGCCAGGGTTCAGTAGCGAGAGATTGAGAGCAAACGAAGCCAAGCCAAGCCAAGACAATGTTAGCCAGGGCCATGAGAAATATACTGGCAAAGACCCTAACCTGACCTCCTCGTTGATCGTCCTGGAAACGGTCAGGCTAACAAGTTGGGGTACAAGATGATCCCTGTAGTCGTGAGTGACATGCAGATGAAGCCAAGTACAGCACACGCCTGGAGGACACCGGCCCACCTTCATCGGCACAATCAGGATGTGAGGAAAGCTACGGCAATCCACCACTTAACGCCCTTTTCAGGGCGCACATAAGAGTAACTTACTCATTGTGGGCATTCGCAAACAACAACAACCTATATACTCAGTCTCATCTTGTGTTTCTTCTTCTGCGTACGCAGTCAGACAGTAACCATTATTTTTTCGAAAAAAGCGGAGGTCATCCTGAGGCTGTCGCCACTGCCATAGAGCTTGTCTTGCAGTGCCACTGGTAATGGCCACATCTGCTCTCTCTGATCCTCGTATGTCGGGCAGTTCTGCAGCAGATGTTCAGCGGTCATTTTACCAGTACCGCACGGGCATTCGTCGGTACACCCTATCTTCAATTTGTTGAATAGGTGGTACCTCAGTCTATTGTGGCCAGTGCGAAGTCTGAAGACAACGACCTGCTCTCTTCGGTTCAACTGGTAATAGGCATCGTTTTTGGTGTAACCAGTATGTTCGGTTTCCCATTTGGTCATGTATCTGGCTTTGATAAGCCGTTTTGACTCTTCGTACGTCATACTGGTATCTGTTTGTGGTAGTCTTGCACCTTCTTTTGCCAGTCTGTCTGCCTCCTCGTTGCCTTGGATGTTGCAGTGTGATGGGACCCACTGTACCACTACCCTTTTTGGTGCGGACTGCTGGCACAGTTTGCAGAGTGCTGCTCTTAAGTCATTAAGCTCAGTGTTTTTCTGGCTTTTTAGCGCTGTGACTACGGCGAGAGCATCTGTCAGCAGGACTATATGGCTTTCATTTTCACTGTGTGTCAACATTTCTTCAACTGACGCCCTCAGTGCCTCTGCCTCCGCTCTGAAATTTCTTGTGTACTTACCAGTAGCGAATGACAGTGTTATTTTTCTGCCATTTGGTAGGTTCAGGAATGCTCCTGCCCCTCCGTTCTGTGTTGTGTTTGTTACAGAACCGTCGGTGTATGCATGGGTCCAGTCCATGCTTGGGTAGCTTTTCGTTATGAAGCTTAGGGTAGTATCTCTCCTTTCTTTTTCAGTCTGGCAGTTTTTGTTTGCAATACCTGGTATATTTTCTACCACCTCTGGAAATATATCCTGCCTCCAGGTAGGTTTTCGTACAGTAGTGATGGGTTTTGGTGTTGTTAGTGCGTTTATGGGATCTTCGTGCATCTTTGCTTTGGCTATTTCTGCAAAGTTTCTCCGCTTTAGTTTTCCATTTCCCAAATTGTTTAGTCTCTGGTGCATTGGATGGTTGGTCAGTCTTCGGAGTTTCTCTGACTGCAGCTGGGCTCTGCAGTCTCTTCTATCGGTCATGGATTGCAGATTTGTAATCTTTTCAAGTTCTACAATTGGCGTTGACTTCATGCCACCTGTTATAATTCTCATGGCTTGGTTTTGAAGTTTGTTAACTTTATCGAAGTTCGCCTTCGCTGCTGTTGTCCATGCCGCAATGCCATACTCGAGAACTGGTCTCACTCTTCCAGTGTACAGTTTCTTTAGTATGCCTTCGTCTGCTCCCCAGCTTGTGCCAGCAAGTTTCCTCATGATTGCCATTCTTTCTCTGGCTTTCATTCGGTTTCTCTCAATCTGACTTTTCCATGTCATGCGCCGATCAAATGTGACTCCCAGATAGGTTGGGTTGTCGTTTGGCTGCAGGAATTTGCCATTTAGACTTAATTTGGTACTTTGGGGTTTTAATGAAAGCGAGAATATTGTGCATGTGGTTTTCTCCTCGTTTATTTTGACCAGCCATGAGTTCGCCCACTCTTCCAGCGATGTTAGGGCCTGATGCATCCGATTTCTTGCTATGGTGAGATTCTTTTCAGAGGTCCACATAGCCAGATCGTCTGCAAACATTGAGCTATGGACTCTTCTTGGTATATTCTCTGTAATATCGCATCTTGTGTTTGAAATTAAGCAGCGTACAGTCAGACCGGCTTATTAGGGCTAGATACATGACCAAATGAGAAACAGAACATACTGGCTACACAAAAAACGATGCCTATTACCAGTTGAACAGAAGAGAGCAGGTCGTGGTCTTCAGACTTCGCACTGGCCACAATAGACTGAGGTACCACCTATTCAACAAATTGAAGATAGGTGGCACTGACGATTGCCCGTGTGGTACCGGGAAAATTGCCGCTGAGCATTTGCTGCAAAACTGCCCGACATACGAGGATCAGAGAGAGCAGATGTGGCCATCACCAGTGGCAACACTAGACAAGGTCTATGGCAGTGTCGACAGCCTCAGTATGACCGCTGCTTTTTTCGAAAAAATAATGTTTACTGTCTGACTGCGTACGAAAAAGAAGAAGAAGAAGTAAAGCAGGATTCATTTGAGAAATATTTTCTTTGTTATTCCACCCCATCACACAAGTAATTGTACATCAATGGAAAGACTTCCATACTACACAATGTTGGATATGCAATCAAAATAAACTTGCAAATACCTGCTTCAGCATGTCAGGATACTTACCTACGTTCCATATATACATTATCCTCAATGTTTTCATCTTGAAGAAAAATAGAATCACAGAGTGTTTTCCCCAGTTGGACTCTGTTCATGGAATGAGATAAGAAAATTTATAGATCTGTTCATGCAATGAGATAAGAAAATTTATAGATCTGTTCATGGAATGAGATAAGAAAATTTATAGATCTGTTCATGGAATGAGATAAGAAAATTTATAGATCTGTTCATGGAATGAGATAAGAAAATTTATAGATCTGTTCATGGAATGAGATAAGAAAATTTATAGATCTGTTCATGGAATGAGATAAGAAAATTTATAGATCTGTTCATGGAATGAGATAAGAAAATTTATAGATCTGTTCATGGAATGAGATAATAAAATTTATAGATCTGTTCATGGAATGAGATAATAAAATTTATAGATCTGTTCATGGAATGAGATAATAAAATTTATAGATCTGTTCATGGAATGAGATAAGAAAATTTATAGATCTGTTCATGGAATGAGATAAGAAAATTTATAGATCTGTTCATGGAATGAGATAAGAAAATTTATAGATCTGTTCATGGAATGAGATAAGAAAATTTATAGATCTGTTCATGGAATGAGATAAGAAAATTTATAAATAATGTGAAGCAACTTGTCTGACAAGAACAAGAAAAACAATTCATGTCATGACCTACCCACCACCAACGGGGAGAGGAGACAAACGTTTGGTCAGGTAAAACATACTGATCGGTTATGTTAGTCAGGGTCAGGTAAAACATACTGATCAGACATGTTAGTCAGGGTCAGGTAGAGATGATTTGAGCTGACGGGTGAGTAACGATAGAAAATGTAGCAACTAAAATAGGGTGTTCACGTGGTTTAATCAACAGCATAATGCATGATCCCAACCTGGTGAGAGATGTTTCGTGAATGACAAAGAAGTTGAGTGTGAAGTGCAAATGTCGCAGCCACATGTGGAAATTATGTTGTGAAACACTGTACAAAGTAAGTACAATAATAAGTGGTTTTCAAGATCGTATCCCATTTAGGTTTTTTAAAATACCAATTTGTGACTAATTACTGACTTGCCCTCGTATTTTGTTGCTGCCGAATTTAAAATCATGAACTCGAGCAGCAGATTTTTCTAAGATAGATCTGTTTGGATTGTTTATGTAGATAGATAATTATGTTTATAGTTGAAAATGGTAGTACTGACATTACAGTAAACATTGTTGTCAGTAACTTTTTTATTTTCAACCAAGAAACGTCAAAAGTGGGTAAGTCTAAATGTTTGTGCTGTTTTTCATTTTCACCCTTATCTTTTTGTATCTCAGAAACTAACACACACACAGCAATAACATAAATATCAACAAGTTCTTTATTCATTTATGTCGCTACACACAAACAAATCAGAGTTTACAACAAACAAAAACGATACAGGCTCCCAAAGTCAACAACTTAGAAAAACGTGACGTATCAGAAAAATAATTCAGTGGCAGGGAAAAGTGCGTAATTTTTGTATTGAGTGTGGTAAAGGTTAAAAAGTATTGTTCTTAGCTCTGATGTCATGAGAAAAACGGCTTTTTCCTTGAGATGACACAGGAAGGACACAGTTGATTGTTTCTGATATACAACCATCAGCTCACCTTTTTAAAAAGAGCTCATTATTGGAACACTTGTTTGACTCTTCCAGAAGCTGCTGCTGCAGGTCATGAACTCTGTTGGCACAAGAAAGGATAATCAAATCGAGCATAAAAAATCAGGAAGAGTACTGGCTACAGGTTTATAAGATAATCAACGGAAACGATAAATTAAACTATAACAAGTTTTTCAAAATACAGCCGCTTACAGGGACAAGAGGACGTCAGATCAGGTCAGGTCATCCCGTAACCGGTGAGGTCGTTGGGGCACACATGAAGACATCCTCACAACGCCATGCCACCCTTCTCTGTCAGATGCCGCTTCCTGTGCCTCTTCTGGTCGGAGATTGGTCCATTCTTTTATGTTGTCCTCCCACCTCTTTTTGGGATGGCCTCTTCGTCGTATCCATGCACCTTTCCGTGGAGGATTGTATTTGCAAGACCATTTGATCTCGATATGTGACTGTACCAAGCGAGTTTCCTTCTTTTGACAGTTGCCAATAGGTCTTCAAAAGGCTCTATTGCTGTTGTAATTCTATCTCGTATTTCCTCATTTGTAACTCGATCTTTGTACATGACGTTTAAAAGTCTTCGGAAACATCTCATCTCCAAGGCCTGTATCATCCGCTGCAGGTCAGCTGAATTGTCCATGTCTCACAAGCATATAGGAATATTGACGATCAGTGTACGCATTAATCTGATTTTCGTGCATAGTGCTAACAGTTTATCTTGCCAGATTTTGTTAAGCCGTGCAAGCGCCGCTATTGTCTGTGCTATTCTGGCCAATACTTCACATTTTGATCCTTCATCACTGACAATCGACCCAAGATATTTAAAACTGTCAACTACTTCGAGTTCCTGACCGTTAGCTTTTATCCTGCTGTTGAAGCCCTTGGCGTTGTTGGTCATTAATTTTGTCTTTCCAGCTTTTACCTCCATACCATAGTCAAGAGCAGTTTCACTGTGTCTTCTGACCCATTCCTGGAGTTCTGCTTCTGAACCCAGCAACCCATCGATATCATCTGTAAAACGAAGAGGACATAGCTACAAATTAATATAAGAAAGGTGCAGATTAAATATTAGGAAATAGTTTTTTAGTCAGAGAGTGGTGAATGCTTGCAATGTATTACCACGGGAAATAGTGGAGGCAGGGTCAATTAATGCTTTCAAGAATGGATTGTATGCGCATAGTTTTTAAATCAAGGAAATGTAACAAAAACTGGTTGCATACAGACTGCAGTCTTCTAGAGCAGTATAAAAATGTTCAGTTAAGTTAAAGCTTACTCACAATGATAAACGTTACAGATATTGGGAAGTTTTTAGTTCCCCAAGTAGATCCTGGGAGGAAAGAATAGGACCACTGCACCTCCCGGCATGTTGTGAAAGGTGACTTTAATGATTTAAGAGCAGTACTCTGTCAACTATGCCAGCAGTCCGCACCAAAAAGGGTAGTGGTACAGTTGGTTCCATCCCACTGCAACATCCAAGGCAACGAGGAGGCAGACAGACTGGCAAAAGAAGGTGCAAGACTACCACAACCAGATACTAGTATGACGTACGAAGAGTCAAAACGGCTTATTAGAGCTAGATACATGACCCAATGGGAAACCGAACATACTGGCTAGACAAAAAATGATGCCTATTACCAGTTGAACAGAAGAGAGCAGGTCGTTGTCTTCAGACTTGGCACTGGCCACAATAGACTGAGGTACCACTTATTTAACAAATTGAAGATAGGTGGCACTGACCAATGCCCGTGTGATACCGGGAAAATGACCGCTGAATATTTGCTGCAAAACTGCCCGACATACGAGGATCAGAGAAAGCAGATGTGGCCATCACCAGTGGCAACACCAGACAAGCTCTATGGCAGTGTCGACAGCCTCAGGATGACCGCTGCTTTTTTCGAAAAAATAATGGTTACTGTCTGACTGCGTACGATGAAGAAGAAGAAGAATAAAGGTGACTTAAGTGAGTTGTGCATAGGGTAGGAGCTTCATCATATAAGACAGATTGCTACAGATACAAACATTTCAAAAAGCATGCAAAGTGCTCTGTCTTCCTAACGCAGACCAACTGCAGCAGTGGCTGTGTACTCCGACGGAAGTGAAAATTTAACAGGAAGAAGAAATCTACTAGTGAATACTTAAGAGTGTTTGTCTCTCGAGGCAAAGGTATAGGGTCTATTTCAAATCTCAATATACTGCAGTCTACCTTGCTGTAAATTGGTACCCGATTTACAGTTATGAAAAGCAAAGCAGTGAGAAAGTTCATTGCTCAGCACACCTCAGAATAAAACTCAATTTAGTATCATTAAGTAAGTCACTAACACTTTATCCCTGATGGCACTTTCTGCATTTGGCTACCTCAACTTTATATCCATTTACCATTTTGAAGTAGGGAGGAAGACTAACATCTGGTCAGGCAAAATATACTGGCCAAGACCCTCGTCACGACTTTCCAGTAGTTTTCCGTGGAAACTGGCTGTTGTCATGGCAAACAAGTTGAGGGATCGACATGATCTTCGTTGTAATGAGCGACACGCAGATGAATCCAAGCATATCACAACCGCCTGTAGGACCCCGGTCCACCTTCATCAGCACGCTCAGGATGTGAGGAAAGCCACAACAACTCCCCACTAAATGTCCTTTTCGGGAGCACAAAAGCATAATCCTACTTATTATGGGCATTCAATAACAACAACCATTATGGGCATTCAATAACAACAACCATTATGGGCATTCAATAACAACAACCATTATGGGCATTTAATAACAACAACCATTTTGGGCATTCAATAACAACAACCATTATGGGCATTCAATAACAACAACCATTATGGGCATTCAATAACAACAACCATTATGGGCATTCAATAACAACAACCATTATGGGCATTTAATAACAACAACCATTATGGGCATTCAATAACAACAACCATTATGGGCATTCAATAACAACAACCATTATGGGCATTTAATAACAACAACCATTATGGGCATTTAATAACAACAACCATTATGGGCATTCAATAACAACAACCATTATGGGCATTCAATAACAACAACCATTATGGGCATTCAATAACAACAACCATTATGGGCATTTAATAACAACAACCATTATGGGCATTTAATAACAACAACCATTATGGGCATTCAATAACAACAACCATTATGCAGTCTGCGCAAATAATGCACCCCCTAGTTGTGTGACAATAAAATGTGGAAATAATAGCCCAATCCCACAGAACATCAACTTTTAAGACATGGTGATATACGGTCTGATAGAGAGCTCCGTCGGCCCAACATTTTACACACCTCTGTTTTAGCTCATCAATATCCCCTGGTTCACTCTCCTGGCCGACTGTGAAAACAATAATTTACAATGAGCCAATAAATTTGGTGAAACATAAAGTACATGACATTCATAAAGTACATGACATTCATAAAGTACATGACATTCATAAAGTACATGACATTCATAAAGTACATGACATTCATAAAGTACATGACATTCATAAAGTACATGACATTCGATACCATTAAGGCAGCTGCTGACAGGTCAATAGTAAAAAGATTGGCACAGTGGTTGGAGCATTTGTTCCTTGTGGCAAAGGGATTTAGTTTATGACCTGGTTTTGTACACCCATCTGTTTTCATTGGGATGTTAAATTGCTTGCTTACTCTTTCTCGGTCAAAGCCACATTGAGAGCTCCTCCGAGCAGAGGAAGACCAGGTTCTAGGTACAATCGGCTCTAATACAGAGGAGGAAATCAATGACGGGAAATCATCCCGATGGAGGAGCTGAAGGCAGCCCTGGAGAAAGTATAGGGTGACGAAGCAGTGAGGCATGATTGTACAACACCAGAAATGGTCAAGTACACGTGAACTGCAGGACAACTGTTAGTTCTGAGAATTCTCCAGGCAGCCCTGGTTCCACAAAGCTATACCCAAGGGCTGGGAGATAGCCATCACTAAACCAATATTCAAAATGAGTGACAATCGACTGTGAAAACCACAGACGCATTTCCCTTCTTAGTGTCCCCAGCAAAGCCTACTGTAGGATACTGGAGCAGAGACTCAGACAACTGACTGAGATACAGATATACAAAGTCCAATTCGGCGTTAGAGCCAACCAAAGTACTCAAGACCGTATCTTCACACTTGGACAAAAAACCAAAGTACTCAAGACCTTATCTTCACATTTGGACAACACACCAAAGTACTCAAGACCTTATCTACACACTTGGACAACAAACCAAAGTACTCAAGACCTTATATTCACACTTGGACAACAAAGTGAAATAGTTCTTGAGTATGATGATGAAATGCACCCGTTTCTTGTATTTGGACAATGCATTCAATAAGGCTTCCTAGAGCAGGTTCTGGGACTGCCTGGAAAGGAAAAACATCAAAGCACCTGCGATTTGCGCTAGACACATATACAGTTTTTTTTTATAAGACCTGTAGAAACTGCATCAGGACAGCACATCAAACATCAGAGGAGTTAAAGATTACCAATAGTGCTAAGACAGGGCAACATAGGTCATCAAATAACATGGATAATGTTATCAAAGTCTGTAAGAAGGGGAGCAGCAAGTACTCAGTGGGGACTGGAAGATGAAATTAGTCGATATATTGGAGCTGGCATTTCCTCATGATGTGGCCTTGATTACTAAATCAGAGGCACATCTGCAGACCAACCTTCAAATCTCAAAAGAGGAGTTGAAAAAGAGAGAGATAAGCAGTTAAAAAACACAAAAAAACCATTATGATCTTGAAAGAAAAAAACTGAACATTTTTCTGTGTGAACAGACCAAGCAGTTCAAATACCTCGGACCTGTTATAAATCAGAAGGGAGGTATGAAAGAAGAGTTGGCAAAGCGAAGGGCAAACTTTTTCACGTCATAAATAGATTATTCCTTTCCCCCCCCCCCCCCGTCATAAATAGATTATTCCTTTGTTTTCACGTCATAAATAGATTATTCCTTTGTTTTCACGTCATAAATAGATTATTCCTTTGTTTTCACGTCATAAATAGATTATTCCTTTGTTTTCACGTCATAAATAGATTATTCCTTTGTTTTCACGTCATAAATAGATTATTCCTTTGTTTTCACATCATAAATAGATTATTCCTTTGTAAAAGAGAAATAAGTCAGAGAACTAAGATGACTGTAAACCCTTGCACCTATGTACCAGTTTTAACTTATGGGTAATACCAATCCAGAGAAGCCAGCTCCAAGCATTAGAAATGAGATTTCTAAGGAAGATGGTCCAAGTAACAAGAAGAGACAAGGTTCACAATCAAACAATACAACAAGGTCTTGAATCTCAGCCCTTGAAGACTCGGCAAATAGTTCCCAATGAAATATAATAATGCACGTGCCTCTGACACTCGGGTTGTTGTTGTTATCCCATCGTTGCTGAGCAACCCTGCTCTTGACAGCCCAATGCCATTCTTATATAATACAGGTCTTCTTCAGTTGTTTCACAGCTCCGTACAGTGTGTTGACAATTGTCGGCAGTGCTTGTAAGAATCTTTTGCTCATGTTCGCAAGCGCCTTGCACTCAATGAGTGGGTGTCCAACTGTTTCATCAGGATGAGAGCAAATGTCTGCACAAGGATAAGAGCTGGGGATTGATGTGGTTCAAGTAGCTATTGATTCTGGTATTTCCTGTTCGGAACTTAAAGATAAGACTTTGATGTCTTCTATGTAGTTTATTTATGTCATCGTTACTTTTTGGCTGTTGCATTTTGCTAAATACACTACAACATGTTGTTCGTTCCCTTCACCTAACTGTTCATCCAGATTTCCCTGGTATTCTTAATAATTTGTTTTACTGTGTGGTTACTGCCGGGTCTATCCAATTGTTGTTTGACTCTCAAGAAAATTAGTTATTTCTGTATGATGTAGCAGGTATAGTTTCTTTGGATACTCTTAAACTAGAGGCTGCTGTGTGGAAGGATGAAATGAAAACTAGACCTGTCCATGATGTGAAGACACTAAACATAATGTGTCTATGTGAAGTCTTCTTCTTCGTACGCTGTCAAACGTCAACCTGTATTTGCTCGAAGAAAGCAGCGGTCATCCTGAGGCTGTTGACACTGCCATAGAGCTTGTCTAGTGTTGTCACTGGTGATGGCCACATGTGCTTTCTCTGGCCCTCGTATGTCAGGCAGTTTTGCAGCAGATGTTCAGCGGTCATTTTCCCGGTACCACAAGTGCATTCGTCAGTGCCACCTATCTTCAGTTTATTGAATAGGTGGTACCTCAGTCTGTTGTGGTAATAGGCATAATTTTTTGTGTAGCCAGTATGTTCTGTTTCCCATTTGGCTATGTATCTGGCCCTAATAAGCCTTTTGGACTCTTCGTATGTCGCACTAGAATCTGGTTGTGGTAGTCTTGCACCTTCTTTTGCCAGTCTGTTCACCTCGTTGCCTTGGATGTTACAGTGAGATGGAACCCACTGTACCACTACTCTTTTTGGTGTGGACTGCTGGCATAGTTGACAGAGTACTGCTCTTAAATCATTAAGTTCAGTATTTTTCTGGCTTTTTAGTGCTGTGATTACGGCCAGGGCATCTGTAAACAGGACTATATGGCTTTCATTGCTTTCGCCTGTCAGCATTTCTTCTACTGCAGCCCTCAGTGCCTCTGCCTCCGCTCAGAAATTGCTTGAGTATTTTTTAGTTGCCAGTGACAGTGTTATTTTTCTACCATTTGTTAGGCTCAGGAATACCACTGCCCCTCCGTTCTGTGTTGTGTTTGTTACAGAGCCGTCGGTGTATGCATGGGTCCAGTCCATGCTTGGGTAGTTTTCCGTTGTGTACCTCAGCGTTATGTCTCTTCTTTCTTTTTCGGTCTGGCTGTTCTTGTTTCCAATACCTGGTATATTTTCTACCACCTCCGGAATGATATGCTGCTTACAGGCAGGTTTGAGTACAGTAAGGATGGGCTTTGGTATTTTTACGGTGTTCATAGGGTCTTCGCTCATCTTTGCTTTGGCTATTTCTGCAAAGTTTCTCCGCTTTAGTTTCCCATTTCCAAATCTATTTAGTCTCTGATGCATTGGATGGTCTGTCAGTCTTCTGAGTTTCTCTGCTTGCTGCTGGGCTCTGCAGTCTCTTCTGTCGGTCATGGATTGCAGATTTGTAATCTTTTCAAGTTTTACAATTGGCGTTGACTTCATGCATCCTGTTATAACTCTCATGGCTTGGTTTTGAAGTTTGCTAATTTTATCAAAGTTTGCCTTTGCTGCTGTTGTCCATGCTGCAATGCCATACTCGAGAACTGGTCTCACTCTTCCAGTATACAGTTGCTTTAGTATTCTTTCGTCTGCTCCCCAGCTTGTGCCAGCAAGTTTCCTCATGATTGCCATTCTTTGTCTGGCTCTTATTCGGTTTCTCTTGATCTGACTTTTCCATGTCATGTGCAGATCAAATGTGACTCCTAGGTAGTTTGGGTTGTCTTTTGGCCGCAGATATTTGCCGTTAAGACTTATTTTGGTGTTCTGTGGTTTATTTGAAACCGAGAATATCGTACATGTTGTTTTTTCCTCATTTATTTTGACCAGCCATGAGTTCGCCCACTCCTCCAGCGATGTTAGGGCCTGCTACATCCGATTTCTTGCTATGGTGAGATTTTTTTCAGAGGTCCACATAGTCAGATCATCTGCAAACATGGAGCTGTGGACTCTCCTTGGTATATTCTCCGTTATGTTATTTATATACACCAGGAAGAGTGTGGGTGACAGTACTCCCCCTTAGGGTACTCCCTGCTCAATTGTCACCTTTTTGCTCATCTGCCCTTGTACTTGAACTCTGGCTGTTCTGTTTTCGAGGTAGTGGTTGATCCATCTGTACATTTTCCCACAAACTTCACTTCTTCGTAGCTTGACTTTTAAGTGCCTCTTTCCACACCTTGTCAAATGCCTTCTCTAAATCCACCCAAACCGCTACTGTGTGTTTTTTCTCCTGGTAAGCATCCTCTATTTCCTGGGCTATGAGAGTGATCTGGTCCTCAGTGGATCTGTGCTGTCTAAAACCTGCTTGCGGTGGAATTAGTATGTGTTTTGCTTCTAGGTGCCACATCAGTCTGGTGTTTATCATACGCTCCATCAGTTTTCCTACACAGCTCAGTAGACTGATAGGCCTGTATCCATTTGGATCTGCTCTATCTTTTTCTTTCTTTGGTACTGGCATAAGTACTGCATCTTTCCATGCCTGCGGTACAATTCCCCCTTTCCAGCTTTGGTTCAGGACTGATAGTAACTTCCTCTTTGCTGATGGGTTGGGCCAAACAGCAAAGAGGAAGTTACTATCAGTCCTGAACCAAAGCTGGAAAAGGGGAATTGTACCGCAGGCTGTTTGGCCCAACCCCATCAGCATTTCGTTTGTTACCCTATCTTTTCCGGGCAATTTCTTTTTCTTTAAAGTTCTCATGGCCTCATCCATTTCATTCACTGTTAGTTTTGCCATCATGAGCTCCTCTGGTGCCATCTTGATGTTGTCGTGGCTCTTTTTGTTTTTCACTAATGTCTGTTTGCCTGTCTGTAGGGACATCAATGTGGTTTGCTCTGGCATAATGTTCTATAAAGGCGTTTGCAGCTTTTTTCCCGGTAAGCATGTTGTCGCCCTGCTTGATGGTAATTTGTTTATTTGATGGAGTTTCGTCGTTCATGGCTCTGACTAAATTCCATAGTTTGTTCCCTTCTTTGTCTAAATTGAGGCTTTCTGTTTTGTTTTTCCAGCTGTCTCTTGTTATTTGGTTCAGTGTTCTTTTGTATTTCGCAGTGATGGCCTTGAGGGCGATATTGGCTTCCATAGATTGCTCTATCTCTGCCATGTTCCTAGCTTTTGAGACTTCATCCTCTGCTTTTGGAGTTCACTATTCCAATAAGGCTTGTAGTTTTTCCTTGCCCCTCTTGGGATGGTTTCGGTGGCTGCTTGCAGTATTGCTTTGCTTAGGCTTTCCACCATGGGTTTCATATTGTTATTTCGTGTGTTGATAGTTTCACACAGTCCATCTGTCAGCATTGCAAATCTGTCCCAGTCGGCTGGTCTATAGTTCCAACGTGGCAGCGGTTTTATTTCCTGGGGGCCAACTTCCATATCGATTTCTAGCCTAATTGGCCTGTGGCCGCTACCTGCCAATTGGTCGAGCACCTGACGATCTATTTTGTGGTGAATATCCCCTGTGGAGAAGGCCAAGTCTGGGGTGGAAGTGGTATGCCATGTTCTAGAATAGAAGCTAGGGCTGTCGTCCGACCTATTGATAAAATAGAGATTTGTGTCTATCTCCCAGTCTTCCACTTCATCACCTCTGTTGTCTGTGTCCGAGTATCCCCATCTCTTCGAGTGACTGTTGAAGTCTCCAACCACTAGGCAGCTGGAGTCCTTGATTTCCATACTCGAGAGCGACAGGTCTTTGTTGGGTGGGCCATACAGGTTGAATATACGGGTTTTCGTTTCCTGTGTCATTATGTTGACTCCTATAATTTCTGCTTGTCCCGTGTGATTTACAGATACTGCGCTACTTGGTATGCAGTTTCGTGTCAGTATCAGAACCCCTCCTTTGTGACCTACTCTATCAAGATGGAAGGTCTGGTATCCTCTGATTGAGAATCTGTGGTTTTTGTTGAGGTGCGTTTCTTGGATACATGCCACGTCAATCTTACCTTCGTACAGGCGATTTGTTAGGGAAAGCTTTTTATTAAGGACTCCCTCCGGGTTCCACTGTAGTATTTTAAGTATCTTGAGTTTTTGGTCAATAGCTCTTGCCCCATCTCCGTGTGCCTTGACACCACAGCACATGGGTGGATGACTACCAGTAGCATCAGGTGGGTCCCTTCGAGGCGTGGGGCCCGGCACTCTCGCTGCCGTGGCGGGACTCCACAGGATGAGCACCATACTTTTTTCTGTTAGGTTGTAACGTCATCATACAGCGATATACGTTGCACTGTTTCGTTACGCCTGTGGCCCAGTGCATCCGATTTCAACAGGCGTTTCTGTAGGGATGCCCTCCTTAACCTTTGGCTGTCCCCAGCCCATCTGCAAGGCAGCAGTTGTTTGAGGTCAGAGTTGTCTCTCTCTAAGGAAAGTTGTCTTGCAGGACTATCGAGTCTTCCCCACTCATGTCAAAAGGGTGATGATGATATGATGGGAGGTTGTCACAAAGGGGCAGATGTGCAATGTCCGCTGGCCTGCATCTCTTCTGCATCCATTGGGATGTCTGATGGGAGACAAAAGAATAGAACGAGGTAAGACTGCATTTTGCCAGGAGACAAGCCTGGTCATGGCACGGAGATGTTGTTCGCCTGGTGTGCGAACATATCTCATGATCGAGGGCTGGGTCTCAACAGTTTGCAGTGAGGTGGCTGCTCTACTGCTTACGACACCCCGACCGAGAAATAAGTCGTCTACAAGTGATTTCACACCTCCACACTGCATGGGGTGAATATCGGAACAACCCCCCGCCCGCTTTGCTCAGCGGGACGGCAGAGACCTCTTTCTGCGGCTCGACCATGTTGGGCTGAGACGAAAGCCCCCGGTCCCCACCATATTGTTGCCTCCCGTTGCTGTGGTGCTAATATTATCGTTGCATATCCGGGCGGAATTCTGACTTAGAGGCGTTCAGCCATAATCCATCAGATGGTAGCCTCTCACCATTGGCTCTTAACCAAGCACGTAAGCCAAGTGTCTGAGGCCTGCGGTTCCTCTCGGATTGAGCATGTGGCCCAGTGCATCCGATTTCAACAGGCGTTTCTGTAGGGATGCCCTCCTTAGCCTTTGGCTGTCCCCAGTCCATCTGCAAGGCAGCAGTTGTTTGTGGTCAGAATTGTCTCTCTTAGGGAAGCTGTCTTGCAGGACTATCGAGTCTTCACCACTCGTGTCTATAGGGTGTGGTGATGATATGATATGATGGACTATGTACTAGTTTGTACTATCTCGGAAGAGAGGCAGTCCAGTGTGTCTGTGTCACAGGATCGTCACGTCCTCCCAGAAACGTAGCATATGCATGTGAGTGAGGTATCTCCTTGCTCCCTTTATTTTATCGGCTCCTCTGCAGTGATGGTACGCCTAGCATTCCCCGCCACCTGGGAGGTTGTCACAATAGGGCAGAGGTGCAGTGTCCGCTGGCCTGCATCTATTCTGCGTCCATTGGGATGACTGATAGCAGACAGAGGTAAAGAGCGAGTCAGGAGTGCATTTAACCAGGGGACAAGCCTGGTCATGGCACGGAGATGTTGTTCGCCTGGTGTGCGGACATATCTCATGATCAAGGGTTGAGTCTCAACAGTTCGCAGTGAGGTGGCTGCTCTACTGCTTACGACACCCTGACCGAGAACTAAGTCTTCTACTAGTGGTTTCACACCTCAACGCCGTATGGGGTGAATTTCGAGCAGCTCCCCGCCCGCTTTGATCGGCGGGACGGCAGAGACCTCTTTCTGCGGCTAGACCTGGTCGGGCTGAGATGCAATCGCCAGGTCCCAACCATATCGTTGCCTCCCGTCTCGCAGTGGTGCTGAGATTCAGGGCAGGATTCCGGCTTAGAGGCGTTCGGCCGTAATTCCTCAGATGGTAGCCTCGCACCATTAGCTTATCAGTCAGGCACGTGGACCAAGAATCTGAAATTCCTCTCAGATTGAGCAGGGTTACCGTAGCAACGCCCTGTCATTTTGAAGGGTAAAACTGACCTGTCTTCCGAGGGTCTAATTCCAGCACACATTCCCTATTAGACCCAACGAATCAAGAGAGAGCTATTTGTCAGTCAATGACCAAGTGTCTAAAACCTGCGATTCCTATCGGATTGAGCAGGATTACCGTAGCAACGCACTGTCATTTGTAGGGTAAACTGACCTGTCTTCCGAGGGTCTAATTCCAGCACACATTCCCTATTAGACCCAACGAAAATGCTCTCGGCCTGTCAATCATTACAGTGTTGGCGTGTTGAGTCAAATTAAGCCGCAGGCTCCGCTCTTGGTGGTGCTCTTCCGTCAATTCCTTTAACGAACACTGGATGCTAGCCAATCGATCCACCGAGAAACTAGCCCCAGATTTCCAAGGGTCTAATTCCAGCACACGTTCCCTATTAGACCCAACGAAAGTGCTCTCAGCCTGTCAATCATTTCAGTGTTGGCGTGTTGAGTCAAATTAAGCAGCAGGCTCCACTCCTGGTGGTGCCCTTCCGTCAATTTCTTTAAGTTTCAGCTTTGCAACCATACTTCCCCCGGAACCCAAACACTTTGGTTTCCCGGAAGCTGCCCGCAGAGTCATCGAAGCAATTCCTGCGGCTCGCTAGTCGGCATCGTTTATGGTCAGAACTACGACGGTATCTGATCGTCTTCGCGCCTCTGACTTTCGTTCTTGATTAATTAAAACATTCTTGACAAATGCTTTCGCAGTAGCTCGTCTTGCGACGATCCAAGAATTTCACCTCTAACGCCGCGGCTGCTGGTACCAGACTTGCCCTCCAATAGATCCATGTTAAAGGGTTTAAAGTGTACTCATTCCAATTACGCTGCCTCGAAAGAGTCCCGTATTGTTATTTTTTGTCACTATGTGAAGTGACACCGTTCACAACTAAATAAACAAGTAAATACAAGCTGACTTCTTCTGCATTCGCCCTGAGAAGGACATTGTGTCACAGTTTACAGCAAGGCTGCGCTATTTGCGCCTTTCTGCCTGACCTAACTGGCTTCAGTACGGCATTTTTTAGACTGGCTTTACCTTCTCTCTGCAATCCCTATTCTGTTAGTCAGACTACATGAGTGGGGTCAAGGTGCTGAGCTGCAGCAATCCGCGACCTATAGCTGACTGCTAGCCCAGGGCCAGTGAACTAGAGCTGCTGAGACCCTTTTACACCTCCACGTGGTGACCTTGGATAACAGGCTACAACATAGTAGACTGGCTAAAGAGAGGGGATCGAAGAGTGACAGCTAATCTGGTACTCAAAATGCCTGCTGAAATCGGATGTGTTGGACCGGAAGATGCAAATATCACAGTCAATCTGTAAACTTTGACAACGCATTCCATTCTTTGGACAAAATCCTGCTACTTGCAAAGCTCTTTTCTGGGCTTGGTAACGGGCGATTGAGAATGAACGAAGAAGAAGACTTCACAAGTATAGCCCATTTTATGTGCCGCCATTTTAGGTGGAATAGGGTCTTGGTCAGCTCTGGTTTGCTGAGCCTGATGTCAGCACATTCACTACACAAGTTGACTTGACATAGTTATACCCCTGCTTTGTTGAGGTTTTCCTTTCTTTCTCTTGTGGTCTATAGTTTCTGCAGGATGGGCTAGCGGCATCATGCTCAGCCCTTCTCAGTTTCTCTGACAACGTGCAGGTTACAGTGCAACTATTCTTTGTCTCCTTACAGGCCCTGGTAACACACACGCATGACTATAGCTGCACATGAGTATGACTGCTGTTACCTGCTGATTCTGCTATTAGCAAACCCTGTAACTCGTCGTCCAGTCGACTTTTCATCTCCAACAAAGCAACATCAGTCAGATGATCTGTGTCACTAGATTGCTCGTCATCCATAGCTACAAGTCAGTCGTAACTATATAGATTTCTGTTTTCTGGTAAACATAAACATATGCAAACTGATCTGAAATCGTTACAAACACATACACGGAATAATCAAAGGTCCTAGCTGACTCTACAAATGACTTTGCGTTATCTTTTCTATCTTTTTAATTATAAGACTATTTCAGTATTCATCGCTTGGATTTTAAATTTAAAGTTTTATGTAAGCAGAGATGGGTTATGGTTTAAGCGCCGTCTTGATAGGTTTTCAAAAAGTGCCTTTAATTTACTTCTACTTTTAACACTTCACATCTAAACAACTGTACAACATGACTGCTGCTACTGACCGTAGAGTAGGCAAACACGCAGGTCATGTCGAACATGAACATGGAATATACCATCTACATTCTACAACATGTCAATTTATAACTGTAGTAATTGATATAGACACACAAATTTGAAATTGTAATGTTGCACAACTCATTGCGAATTATGAACAGTAAATAGAATATAATAAATAATACTTCCCGAAAAAAGATTCAGGTACAAAAAAACACTTGCTATAATTCAGAATAAAGAATGACTACTAAAACTAATTTAACTAATTAAATTAAACTTGAAACACAGTTGATTTAATGATTATCATATGATTAGTTTATGACATTATGATTGTCAATTCGTTTGAATTTTCTGTCATGATTATTAATTTGCCGTTTGCTTTGCTTTAAGTTACTGTGACATCCTAGTAGTAGTTCTAATCTGCCAATACATTTTGATCAGTCTTTACTAATGACAATTTAAAATGTAATTGAACTAGACAAGAATTATTTCGAAAACAAAATCGATTTCGCATCATTTCCTGGCTCCATGCTCATAGTATACAAAACCGCCTTCAATGAACAATTATTTAACTTTAGATATGAAATACTGCATAAATTTGATAAATAACTAAATAGCTAACTAATTACCTAGCTATCTAAAATACCAGCTACAAGTCAGACCATCAACTATCGACTTACAATTCTGAGATTGACAATTTGAAAACAAACAAACGTCCCGCAGTCACTGCCTGAAGCGGAAGTTTAGAACACCAAACTCAAAGCTTGCATCAAGTGTGGAGATCCAGCAATGAAACAAATACACAATAGAAAATCAGTTCAGTTCAAGACCCATCTCCGTATGGAAGATCACGTACAATGTATCTCCAAAGTACTCTTGCCGTAATAGTACTTCTTCTTCTTCTTCTTCTTCGTACGCAGTCAGACAGTAACCATCATTTTTTCGAAAAAAGCGGCGGTCATCCTGAGGCTCTCGCCACTGCCATAGAGCTTGTCTTGCAGTTCCACTGGTAATGGCCACATCTGCTCTCTCTGATCCTCGTATGTCGGGCAGTTCTGCAGCAGATGTTCAGCGGTCATTTTACCAGTACCGCACGGGCATTCGTCGGTACACCCTATCTTCAATTTGTTGTATAGCCGTAATAGTACAATACTATGGTCCTCAACAAGGACGGATCTTGTTATATGGTCAAAATATCTGAACTGTCTAACCTTGATTTCGGTTAGTAATTCTCTTCTCACCCCCAGCGTTTTCAATACCTCCAAATTTATGATATTCTCTTCCCAAAGAAGTGTGACCTAATCTTATATATAGGAAACCCACATTTCAAAGGCTCCGATACTCTTTACCAACTTGTTATTCAGAAAAAGAAGCGACCATTGTTTAATTTAAACTTGAAAAATCATCGTCATTGGGCACGGTTTAGCCATAAGTGATTTGTTCTTCTCCATATTCTTCTTCTTCTTCTTCTTATTATTATTATTATTATTATTCTTCGTACGCTGTCAAACGTCAACCTGTTTTTTTTCTCCGGAAAAAGCAGCGGTCATTCTGAGACTGTCGACACTGCCATAGAACTTGTCTAGTGTTGCCACTGGTGATGGCCACATGTACTTTCTCTGGTCCTCGTATGTCGGGCAGTTTTGCAGCAGATGTTCAGTGGTCATTTTCTCTGTACCACAAGTGCATTCGTCAGTGCCACCTATCTTCAGTTTATTGAATAGGTGGTACCTCAGTCTGTTGTGGCATGTGCGGAGTCTGAAGACCACGACCTGCTCTCTTCTGTTCAGCTGGTAATAGGCATCGTTTTTTGTGTAGCCAGTATGTTCTATTTCCCATTTGGTCATGTATCTAGCTCTAATAAGCCTTTTTGACTCTTCGTAGGTCACACTAGAATCTGGTTGTGGTAGTCTTGCACCTTCTTTTGCCAGTCTGTCTGCCTCCTCGTTGCCTTGGATGTTACAGTGGAATGGAACCCACTGTACCACTACTCTTTTTGGTGCGGACTGCTGGAATAGTTAACAGAGTACTGCTCTTAAATCATTGAGTGCAGTATTTTTCTGGCTTTTTAGTGCTGTGATTACGGCCAGAGCATCTGTAAACAGGACTATCTGGCTTTCATTGCTTTCGCCTGTCAGCATTGCTTCTACTGCAAGCCTTCAGTGCGTCTGCCTCCGCTCTGAAATTGCTTGAGAATTTTCCAGTTGCCACTATGGTGAGATTTTTAGTGCATGGAACAATCTACCAGCTGCCGTTCGTGCGGTTAACTCTTCTTTGATTCCTCACCTGCTGTCTATTACAACTCTTAGGTAGGTGACCTGCTCTGGTGGCTGACCTGCTCCAGTGGCTGACCTGCTCTAGTGGCTGACCTGCTCTAGTGGATGACCTGCTCAAGTGGCTGACCTGCTCCAGTGGCTGACCTGCTCTAGTGGATGACCTGCTCTAGTGGATGACCAGCTCAAGTGGCTGACCTGCTCTAGTGGCTGACCTGCTCTAGTGGATGACCTGCTCCGGTGGCTGTATTCCCAGAGTTATCCGATGTCTCTTCTCTTCTCTTGCTATCACCATGGTTTTTGTTTTGGAGTTACTGATGTGCATTCCTCTTTTCTTCCAGTCTTCTTCCCATACTTGCAAGTTGGTCTGGAGATTTCGTAATCAGGACCACATCATCTGCAGATGCTTCGTCTCGCCTCTACCTCACCAAATATATGAAGATTCATACCACTGGCTTATGATATTCAATTGTCCAGCTTTCCTAACCCGTTTCAATGTCCTGATATTCCATGCTGCATTTTTATAGCTGCTTTTTTCGGAAATCACAGAAATAATTTTGGGAATTACTCATTTTTATAGACTACATTACTCACTAGAGAAGTTATTTTTGCTTCCCTGTTAAAATGTATAGCATATAGCACCCCCACACCAAGGGAGGGGGGGGGGGGGCAGAAAGTATTTATTCGTCTGTCCTTTCATTGCAAGAGGTAAGGTGTCTAGAATGTGAGGCACCCATCTCTGCCACGTTGTCCAGTTGTTTTCTTCCTTATTAAAATAAGGCGAGGCTGCGGTATCTGACCATGCCTATTTATTCATTGTTTTCACTTTATGTTCTCTTACACTTTCCTTCTTCACGTGCCGATACTCCGATGCATCTCAAGTGGGCCCTACACTTTGCTGTTTCGCATCGGTAGCTTTTGATCTTAACGATCCATCCGCCTCCTTCACTTCTTAGTCTTCGTCAACAGAATTGTTATTAGCACGATAAGTATGAAGTTCTGGACAGCCCTGATCACCTACGTCAGTTTACATTGCCAATTTTCATTGAACTAAAATGGGGAATAACTGTAGTAGTTCCTAATACGGTTAGGGGAAATAATCAAATTATTTACACATAAATTAGTTTAAAATGCAGTTATTAAAAAAACTATAAATATGACACAAGAAATTTTTTAATTAACCAAAAACATCTCTAAATATCTTTACTTGCATTATGTACAAGTTATCAAAAATAGTAGGAAACATTAGTTTTAATTAAAATACTTTATAACTACGGTAAATAGCGGAACAGAGAGTGAGTAAATTATTGAAAAAGCATGAGATATATACCTCTGAACACTACTCACCTTCGAGGCCCGACGGCCGTGGTAACCCTGAGCAAATAATTTGTCAATAATCTTGTAAACTTCTAGAACTTATTTGACTTCGGCTGACCTTGGCTTCATCTTTTGTTCCCGGTAATTACTTTTTATAGATTTTACAGACAAAATATGACTTGATTGTTTTATCTGTAACCACAGCAGAATTGATATTTTTAAATTGAACCTTCGAGGACTCCACGCGGCAGAATGGGATGTAATAATCAAGTACAACGGCTGCTTCTCTTTCAGTGGTGGGCGTTACTGCAGCATCAGAACAGTGTTCACAGCTGTACAATTCTTGGACACAGGCGGAGCATCTAGATCCGCGCAGCACAAAGATATACTCAAAATTGTTGTTACTAACATTGTGTAAAACCTTGCCAAATGTGTTGGTTACTTTAATTGTAAATCAAATGGTACTAGTTTGTCTTTAGCAAATGTTCATATACACCGAATAATTTTGGTAAACCTTCCTTTTCACCCTTGGCGGGTAGCAGTGGAGGGCCTACACTTGGGGGGGGGGGGGGGGGGCTGAAACTTGAACTGTTATGAGTGCTCCTTCGAAAATATCAACAAGGTCTGGGTAATCATTAGGTGATAGTCAAACTGTATAAAGCATTAGTTAGACCTAGATTGGAGTACTGTGTACAGGTGTGGAGTCATTATCATAGAGGGGGTGTGCGTCTTAATATCGCCCAGTTGACTAGGGTATGGGGTGGAATATGCGCGCCTCCGCCAGTAGAAACTAGTGAGGCAAACACATACAATAAAAAAAGAAGAGCGACAAAACTGATAGTGGGATTCCAGAATTACAGTTATGAGGAAAGATTAAGAAAAACCGGCCTGCAGTGTCTCAGGCAGCGGCATCTGACAGAGAGGGGTGGCGTGGGGTTGTGAGGATGTCTTCATGTGTGCCCAAACGACCTCACCGGTTACGGGATGACCTGACCTGACCTGACAGTGTCTAGCAAAGAGAAGAATTCGAAGTGACTGTATACAGGTTTATAAGATAATCACAGGAAAGGTTAAATTAGACTATAACAAGTTTTTTTCAAAATACAACCACCAACGAGAATAAGAATGCACAGATATAAATTAATTAAAGAGAGGTCCAGATTGGATATTAGGAAATATTTTTTTAGTGAGAAAGTGGTGAATGCTTGGAGGTGGCGGAGACAGAGACAGTTAATACATTTAAGAATAGATTGGATGTGCATAGCTTTTAAAGCAGGGTAATGCAAATGTAACTGGTTGTCTACAGACTCTGATGAGTCTTCTAAACCAGTATAAAGACGTTAAGTTACGTAATCATTGATATCTTGCTCAATGGGGTTATATCAACACAAGGATATCGGGTCCACGATTGCAAAATTCGCGGAGGATACAAAAAAATATGAGTCGCCCTCATCTTAGACAAAGGTGGGTCTATTGAGATCGGATTGAGATACAATTCAAAGATGGTTGCTGTATATTTCGTCATATCGGCGTTGTGGGACTGGCGTGTGTAGCATGTCAAGTAGCAGAATATAGTCCGGAGAACGAAATGCGTTGTGTCGTAGTTTACAGCTTGACTGCGATATTTGCACCTTTCGATCGGACACATCCGACTTCAGCAGACATTTTTGAGTACCGTGTTGCCTTCCCTCTTCGGTCCCTTCTCTTTAGCCAGTCTGCTCTGCAGCAGCCTGTTATCCAGGATCACCGAGTGGGTGTGTAGAGGGGTGTCTTGAACGTTTGAGAAAGCAATCATCATCATCGTGTAGCATGTTCTCTGCTCTCATGACAGCGGATCTGTAAGACACGATCCCTCGCCAGCTCTCTCGACTCTGCCACCATAGCCTCTGTAATGTTCCTTGTCCATCTTCTTCTCTGTCTGCATCTACCTCTTTTGCCAGGTACCTTACCCTCCAGAATCGTTCTTTCCAAACCATTGTAACGTTTGTTGTGACGTCTGTTGTGACGTTTGTTGTAACGTTTGTTGTGACGTCTGTTGTGACGTCTGTTGTGACATTTGTTGTGACGTTTGTTGTGGCCGAAGTGAGTTAATGTCAATATTTTATTCAAGTAAAATTCTTGCGAAATCTGTTACCGCCTCTTTGCTAGAATATTTGCTAACCGCGGCTGCAGCGTTGTCTCTGAGAGATGAAGCCCTGCATTGATCTTAATTTGGTTTCTATGTTTGGTTTTGGTCATTAGCAGCGCTGGAAAATTTTCTCATACCAAATCGGTAGTTGAATATACGACCAACAATTTAATAGAACTTAGTTCACCCCAAGGCGAACTCCGCAGTTAAATTGTCAAGTCGTATTAACTTTTTTGTGGACCGGCAGGACATTTCTGCGGACCGGCGGTTGGGATTCCAATTTGGAATAGAGAAAAATATACTACTTTACATGATAGAAAGAACGCAGGAACAACCTTTGAAACAATGCCATCACAAGAAGCAAAGATGCAGTACAACAAAGCCTGCGCCCAAAAGTGAAAAATGGACATAAATTTGCTCCAAAGGCATCATGGAAATAGAGCCTGGTCATTGGTCGACAGTCTGTCCGGGGGAAACAGGTGAGTAAACCCGAAGCCAGTGATAGATGGAGAGAGAACAGACACGAGACAAAAGAAAGCAGAGCACTTTAATCACTACTTCGCACCTGTGAACAGGATAGAAAGCATTTGCGCTACCCGAAGTGCCAAGAGAAAGCTCCACAAGCCAATGACTCCATATTTGAAGAAGATTTCAACATGCAAGAGCTCCAGCAGTCCCTGAAGAAACTCAAACCTAGAAAGGCTCCTAATGAACCAAACAGCTATCGGCCCATCTTCCTAACATCGTGCCTGGACAAATTAGCAGAGAGAATGATACACACATGTCTCTATCAGTTCCTGGAGAAATCCAACACCTTATGCCAGGAACAAGCAGGGTTCAGAATTGGTAGCTGTCCAGAATACCAGTTTTTTTAGGCCCACAAAGAATAAATGACGGCTTCCAGAAAAACAAGCATACAGCGGCCATCTTTTGTTTTATACATACAACAGGCTTACGTTCGATCGTGTTTGGAGGAAAGGTCTTCTGATAAAGATGTTTAACATGGGCAAACTCTCTCTTTCTCCTTCTATCACCCAGGGGTACATAGGCCATCCACTAACCCTCGCCAAACAGCTCTGTCCTGTGACTTCTACCCCCCAGGGGTGCATAGGCCATCCACCAACCCTCGCCAAGCAGCTCTGTCCTGTGACTTCTACCCCCCAGGGGTACATAGGCCATCCACCAACCCTCGCCAAACAGCTCTGTCCTGTGACTTCTACCCCCCAGGGGTACATAGGCCATCCACCAACCCTCGCCAAACAGCTCTGTCCTGTGACTTCTACCCCCCAGGGGTGCATAGGCCATCCACCAACCCTCGCCAAACAGCTCTGTCCTGTGACTTCTACCCCCCAGGGGTACATAGGCCATCCACCAACCCTCGCCAAACAGCTTTGTCCTGTGACTTCTACCCCCCAGGGGTGCATAGGCCATCCACCAACCCTCGCCAAACAGCTCTGTCCTGTGACTTCTACCCCCCAGGGGTACATAGGCCATCCACCAACCCTCGCCAAACAGCTCTGTCCTGTGACTTCTACCCCCCAGGGGTACATAGGCCATCCACCAACCCTCGCCAAGCAGCTCTGTCCTGTGACTTCTACCCCCCAGGGGTACATAGGCCATCCACCAACCCTCGCCAAACAGCTCTGTCCTGTGACTTCTACCCCCCAGGGGTACATAGGCCATCCACCAACCCTCGCCAAGCAGCTCTGTCCTGTGACTTCTACCCCCCAGGCGTGCATAGGCCATCCACCAACCCTCGCCAAGCAGCTCTGTCCTGTGACTTCTACCCCCCAGGGGTACATAGGCCATCCACCAACCCTCGCCAAGCAGCTCTGTCCTGTGACTTCTACCCCCCCCCCCCCCCAGGGGTACATAGGCCATCCACCAACCCTCGCCAAGCAGCTCTGTCCTGTGACTTCTATCCCCCAGGGGTACATAGGCCATCCACCAACCCTCGCCAAGCAGCTCTGTCCTGTGACTTCTACCCCCCAGGGGTACATAGGCCATCCACCAACCCTCGCTAAACAGCTCTGTCCTGTGACTTCTACCCCCCAGGGGTACATAGGCCATCCACCAACCCTCGCCAAACAGCTCTGTCCTGTGACTTCTACCCCCCAGGGGTGCATAGGCCATCCACCAACCCTCGCCAAACAGCTCTGTCCTGTGACTTCTACCCCCCAGGGGTACATAGGCCATCCACCAACCCTCGCCAAACAGCTTTGTCCTGTGACTTCTACCCCCCAGGGGTGCATAGGCCATCCACCAACCCTCGCCAAACAGCTCTGTCCTGTGACTTCTACCCCCCAGGGGTACATAGGCCATCCACCAACCCTCGCCAAACAGCTCTGTCCTGTGACTTCTACCCCCCAGGGGTACATAGGCCATCCACCAACCCTCGCCAAGCAGCTCTGTCCTGTGACTTCTACCCCCCAGGGGTACATAGGCCATCCACCAACCCTCGCCAAACAGCTCTGTCCTGTGACTTCTACCCCCCAGGGGTACATAGGCCATCCACCAACCCTCGCCAAGCAGCTCTGTCCTGTGACTTCTACCCCCCAGGCGTGCATAGGCCATCCACCAACCCTCGCCAAGCAGCTCTGTCCTGTGACTTCTACCCCCCAGGGGTACATAGGCCATCCACCAACCCTCGCCAAGCAGCTCTGTCCTGTGACTTCTACCCCCCCCCCCCAGGGGTACATAGGCCATCCACCAACCCTCGCCAAGCAGCTCTGTCCTGTGACTTCTATCCCCCAGGGGTACATAGGCCATCCACCAACCCTCGCCAAGCAGCTCTGTCCTGTGACTTCTACCCCCCAGGGGTACATAGGCCATCCACCAACCCTCGCCAAGCAGCTCTGTCCTGTGACTTCTACCCCCCCAGGGGTACATAGGCCATCCACCAACCCTCGCCAAACAGCTCTGTCCTGTGACTTCTACCCCCCAGGGGTACGTAGGCCATCCACCAACCCTCGCCAAGCAGCTCTGTCCTGTGACTTCTACCCCCCAGGGGTACATAGGCCATCCACCAACCCTCGCCAAGCAGCTCTGTCCTGTGACTTCTACCCCCCAGGGGTGCATAGGCCATCCACCAACCCTCGCCAAGCAGCTCTGTCCTGTGACTTCTACCCCCCAGGGGTGCATAGGCCATCCACCAACCCTCGCCAAACAGCTCTGTCCTGTGACTTCTACCCCCCAGGGGTGCATAGGCCATCCACCAACCCTCGCCAAACAGCTCTGTCCTGTGACTTCTACCCCCCAGGGGTACATAGGCCATCCACCAACCCTCGCCAAACAGCTCTGTCCTGTGACTTCTACCCCCCAGGGGTGCATAGGCCATCCACCAACCCTCGCCAAACAGCTCTGTCCTGTGACTTCTACCCCCCAGGGGTACATAGGCCATCCACCAACCCTCGCCAAACAGCTCTGTCCTGTGACTTCTACCCCCCAGGGGTACATAGGCCATCCACCAACCCTCGCCAAACAGCTCTGTCCTGTGACTTCTACCCCCCAGGGGTGCATAGGCCATCCACCAACCCTCGCCAAACAGCTCTGTCCTGTGACTTCTACCCCCCAGGGGTACGTAGGCCATCCACCAACCCTCGCCAAGCAGCTCTGTCCTGTGACTTCTACCCCCCCCCCCCCGGGGTACATAGGCCATCCACCAACCCTCGCCAAGCAGCTCTGTCCTGTGACTTCTACCCCCCAGGGGTACATAGGCCATCCACCAACCCTCGCCAAGCAGCTCTGTCCTGTGACTTCTACCCCCCAGGGGTGCATAGGCCATCCACCAACCCTCGCCAAGCAGCTCTGTCCTGTGACTTCTACCCCCCAGGGGTACATAGGCCATCCACCAACCCTCGCCAAGCAGCTCTGTCCTGTGACTTCTACGACCCAGGGGTGCATAGGCCATCCACCAACCCTCGCCAAACAGCTCTGTCCTGTGACTTCTACCCCCCAGGGGTACATAGGCCATCCACCAACCCTCGCCAAACAGCTCTGTCCTGTGACTTCTACCCCCCAGGGGTACATAGGCCATCCACCAACCCTCGCCAAACAGCTCTGTCCTGTGACTTCTACCCCCCAGGGGTACATAGGCCATCCACCAACCCTCGCCAAACAGCTCTGTCCTGTGACTTCTACCCCCCAGGGGTGCATAGGCCATCCACCAACCCTCGCCAAGCAGCTCTGTCCTGTGACTTCTACCCCCCAGGGGTACATAGGCCATCCACCAACCCTCGCCAAACAGCTCTGTCCTGTGACTTCTATCACCCAGGGGTGCATAGGCCCTCCACCAACCCTCGCCAAGCAGCTCTGTCCTGTGACTTCTACCCCCCAGGGGTACATAGGCCATCCACCAACCCTCGCCAAACAGCTCTGTCCTGTGACTTCTACCCCCCAGGGGTACATAGGCCATCCACCAACCCTTGCCAAACAGCTCTGTCCTGTGACTTCTACCCCCCAGGGGTACATAGGCCATCCACCAACCCTCGCCAAACAGCTCTGTCCTGTGACTTCTACCCCCCAGGGGTACATAGGCCATCCCCCAACCCTCGCCAAGCAGCTCTGTCCTGTGACTTCTACCCCCCAGGGGTACATAGGCCATCCACTAACCCTCGCCAAACAGCTCTGTCCGGTCCAATCGTTTCCACTTCCTTCCAGCTTTCTTCTGTTTACTTCAGTCTCCAGATCTGGTCTCCATGTTTTCTTTGGTCTGCCGATGCCTCTTCTTCCCTGGGGGTTCCATGACAGGGATTGCTTGGTGATACTGGCCTGGGGCTTTCTTAATGTATGACTCATCCATCACCACCTTATTCTTAAGATTTCCTGTTCAAATTTACCTTGTCCCGCTCTCTCCCACAGTCTGTCGTTTGTAACTTTGTCAAACCATTGTAAACCAAGAATCTTTATCGGGCATCTGTTGACAAAACCCTGCAGTCTCCTGTCATTGTCTTTGGTCATCCTCCAGACATCTGTTGACAAAATCCTGCAGTCTCCTGTCATTGCCTTTGGTCATCCTCCAGACATCTGTTGACAAAACCCTGCAGTCTCCTGTCATTGACTTTGGTCATCCTCCAGACATCTGTTGACAAAACCCTGCAGTCTCCTGTCATTGACTTTGGTCATCCTCCAGACATCTGTTGACAAAATCCTGCAGTCTCCTGTCATTGCCTTTGGTCATCCTCCAGACATCTGTTGACAAAACCCTGCAGTCTCCTGTCATTGACTTTGGTCATCCTCCAGACATCTGTTGACAAAACCCTGCAGTCTCCTGTCATTGACTTTGGTCATCCTCCAGACATCTGTTGACAAAACCCTGCAGTCTCCTGTCATTGACTTTGGTCATCCTCCAGACATCTGTTGACAAAACCCTGCAGCCTCCTGTCATTTCCTTTGGTCATCCTCCAGCCATCTGTTGACAAAACCCTGCAGCCTCCTGTCATTGCCTTTGGTCATCCTCCAGATTTCTGCTACATACACCTGGACTGGCTTCATATTTGAATTGAAAATCCTTATATTTGTCTTCCTTCTTATTTCCTTAGAGTTCCATGTAGTTTCAACATTCCGAATGTAAGCATTTTTTGTATCCTTGTTTTTATATCTTCTTCTGTCCCTCCTTTCTTGTTGATGATACTTCCTAGGTATGTAAATACCTCTACGTCTTCCAGTGGCGTTCCTCTCAGCCTGATTGGTTCTGTGTTTGCTGCATTTACCCTAATTATTTTGGTCTTTTCCTCATGGATCGTCAAACTGACTTGTTTAGAGGTAAAAGCCAATCTATCCTTTGCATTTGGCCGTGGGACAGAAGGGCTATATTATTCGCAAAATCCAGGTCCTCCAGCTATTTTTTTCACTGGATTCCATTTCTCTCATTTGTTGTTACTTACATAATCCAGTCCACTGCCAGGATGAACAGGAAAGGCGACAGCAGGCAACCCTGTCGTACCCCTGATGTAATTTTGAATGACTGTGAGTTGTCCCTCGTGTATAACTCTACATTGCACACTTTCATACGTCTGACTAATTATGTTTGTGAGCTTTTGAGGAATTCCATAGAGCCACAGTAGTTTCCAGAGTATATCTCCGTGCTAACTGACGAAAGTCTTTTCATAATCAACGAAATTGATGTACAAACTCGAATTCCATTCCAATGATTGCTCCGCTATTATCCGCATTGTGGCTATTTGGTCAATCCATGATCTATCCTGTCTGAAGCCCGACTGCTCATCTCTTATCTTGTTATCCAATGCCTTTTCCAACCTTTCTAGTATTATTATTTAACACCTTTCACGGCACTGATAATACTATTATTTCTTTATGGTTTAACAAGGCAATTTCACCAGGTAGGTTTCTCTCCAATCTTATGGTTAGCTTTCTTGCTCCCAGATGGCGCCTATCAAGTTGTGGAGCATGTTAGTTTCAACATCTGCTGTCAGAGCTTCCGGTGGTATCCCATCAGGTCCTGCTGCTTTTCCGTTCCTAAGAAATTCTATTGCTCTTCTTTACTTGGATTATCACAGCTAATCGGCAGGTCATCGGCTGGTGGGATGTCTGGTACAGGTCTGTTCAAAAACTCATCAAAGTATTCTACCCATCTGTTCTTCTGTCCTTCTAGGTTAAGTATTTTTTCCCAAAGTTTATTCTTGATTGGTCTGCCTTGTTGTTGATACTTTCCCGATAATTTCTTGGTAGCCTCATATAGACCTTACATATTTCCCTGTCTTGGTAGCCTCATATAGACCTTACATATTTCCCTTTCTTGGTAGCCTCATATAGACCTTACATATTTCCCTTTCTTGGTAGCCTCATATAGACCTTACATATTTCCCTTTCTTGGTAGCCTCATATAGACCTTCCATATTTTCCTTTCTTGGTAGCCTCATATAGACCTTACATATTTCCCTTTCTTGGTAGCCTCATATAGACCTTACATATTTCCCTTTCTTTGTAGCCTCATATAGACCTTACATATTTCCCTTTATTGGTAGCCTCATATATACCTTACATATTTCCCTTTCTTGGTAGCCTCATATAGACCTTACATATTTCCCTTTCTTGGTAGCCTCATATATACCTTACATATTTCCCTTTCTGTGTAGCCTCATATAGACCTTACATATTTCCCTTTATTGGTAGCCTCATATAGACCTTACATATTTCCCTTTCTTGGTAGCCTCATATAGACCTTGCATATTTCCCTTTCTTGGTAGCCTCATATAGACCTTCCATATTTTCCTTTCTTGGTAGCCTCATATAGATATTACATAGTTCCCTTTCTTGGTAGCCTCATATAGACCTTACATATTTCCCTTTCTTGGTAGCCTCATATAGACCTTACATATTTCCCTTTCTTGGTAGCCTCATATAGACCTTACATATTTCTCTTTCTTGGTAGCCTCATATAGACCTTACATTTTCCCTTTCTTGGTAGCCTCATATAGACCTTACATATTTCCCTTTCTTTGTAGCCTCATATAGACCTTACATATTTCCCTTTATTGGTAGCCTCATATAGACCTTACATATTTCCCTTTCTTGGTAGCCTCATATACACCTTACATATTTCCCTTTCTTGGTAGCCTCATATAGACCTTACACATTTCCCTTTCTTGGTAGCCTCATATAGACCTTACATATTTCCCTTTCTTGGTAGCCTCATATAGACCTTACATTTTCCCTTTCTTGGTAGCCTCATATAGACCTTACATATTTCCCTTTATTGGTAGCCTCATATAGACCTTCCATATTTCCCTTTCCTGCAACCTCTTCCACTCCCTCAACCAGACCATCTAACGTCTTTTGTCCGCATTGATGACCTTTTTAACCTCCTTGTTGCTCCCTACATCCTCTTTCTGTGCTGTGGCTTTTGTGGTTCTCATTTGACTATTCAGTAAGGTCATTTTCTTATTTCGTCTCTTCTCGATCTTAGTGATTGTTTCTGCTGTTATCCATTCTTTATGCTTCCGTTTCTTCCTTCCTAGCACTTCCTCGCATGCAGTTTTCCATGTACTTTGTACTTGTTCCCATTTCTCCTCAATGCTGGACCCATCATCTAGCTGATCCAGTACTTGATATTTATTCCTGAGTGTTTTACGGAACTCGTTTTTCTTATCTTTTTTCAGGTATTGTACGCAGTAACGCGGCTCGCTGTACTGTGGAGTACTGTACCGTGACCTGCTGACTTACATCGGTCTGTTTATCCTTAACTTCAGCTGTACCTTCGCAATCACTAAAATGTGGTCTGAGGCCACATCTGCCTCCCTGCAGACTCCGACATCTAATAATGATCGTCTAAATTTGGAGTTTACGCAGATGTGGTCAATATGATTCTTCGTTTTCTGGTCTGGGGATAGCCATGTTGCCTTATGAATGTCTCATATGACCAATTTGTTTCCTGCACAAAAATATACAAACCGCTCTCCGTTGAGGACTCTGTGTCCCTCCCTCGCGATATCCCACGTTGTCATGTCCTATTTTTACGTTAGTTTCCCATTAGTATGTTAATGTCACTCCTCCCTGTCTCCTCGACTAGTTCATGTAATCTGCCGCAGAAAGCATCTTCAACGGTGTCTTCCTTTTCATTTGTTGGGGCATTTCCCTGAATTATATTTAGTTTAACCTTCTTGTTCTTTGTTCGTGATCCGGCTGCTCTCCACTCCAAGAGCACTTTGGGCCTCCGCTGAGAGAATTAGGGCCACTCCCTCTGTGTGTGGTGCACTTTTCTGGTGTCCTGAGTATATCACAGTCTTCCCTGTTGCCAATAGTACCTTTCCTGACTGAGTCCATCTAGTCTCCCCTGTTGCCAATAGTACCTTTCCTGACTGAGTCCATCTAGTCTTTCCTGTTGCCAATAGTACCTTTCCTGACTGAGCCCATCTAGTCTTCCCTGTTGCCAATAGTACCTTTCCTGACTGAGTCCATCTAGTCTTCCCTGTTGCCAATAGTACCTTTCCTGACTGAGCCCATCTAGTCTTCCCTGTTGCCAATAGTACCTTTCCTGACTGAGTCCATCTAGTCTTCCCTGTTGCCAATAGTACCTTTCCTGACTGAGTCCATCTAGTCTCACTTAGCCCAAGGATACTAATGCCGTATCCTTCCCTCTCTTTTGCAATCTGCGTTGTCTTCTCCTCCTCCTACGTGGTTCCATCTTCCAGGTGCCGAGTCTGGAGGGCTTCTTTGTCGAGAGAAAGGTAGTCGGCAGTCCAGCTTTCTTCCAGGTTTGGCTGAGCCGGGTCATAGGCCCTGCTGAGCCGGTCATAGGCCCTGCTGAGCCGGTCATAGGCCCTGCTGAGGAGGCCTTGCCCTTCAAGGACGTCGTTTGGTTTGTTTTGTTTGTCGTTTTTGTAGCAATTGTTTATTTGACGAGGTGGGGTAGCTGGCCACACTCAACTTTCCCATCCTGGTCATGGAAAGCGCTACAACTGGTTAAAGTACTTCCTGACTGAGCAAACGATCCAGGCAAAGGTTGCGATCTCTTCTAAAGAAGTTTTAGAAGAAGGATTACCACAAGGCCCATCCCTAAGTTGTACTCTTTTCCTGATCGATATCAATCACTTGGCTGATCAGATCAAAGCTGAAAAAGCTTTGTATGCTGATGATCTGGCAATATGGCTGAACCATTAAGACATTGATAGTGGGGCACGAAGGCTAAATGGAGACCTGAGAAAACTACATGACTACTGCCAAACATGGAGATCTGATGAGACTGCATGCCCACTGCCCAAACATGGAAACTAAAAATAAACTGTGGAAAGACAGTGAACACCACGTTCACCAAGAGCCACAAGGTTACCAAACAAAATGTCATTTCGAGATTAGAAGGACACCAGTTGATTAGAGGGACACCAGTTGATTAGAGGAACAACAGTTGATTAGAGGAACAACAGTTGATTAGAGGGACACCAGTTGATTAGAGGAACAACAGTTGATTATAGGGACACCAGTTGATTAGAGGGACACGAGTTGATTAGAGGGACACCAGTTGATTAGAGGGACACCAGTTGATTAGAGGAACAACAGTTGATTAGAGGGACACCAGTTGATTATAGGGACACCAGTTGATTAGAGGGACACGAGTTGATTAGAGAAGAACAGTTGATTAGAGGAACAACAGTTGATTAGAGGGACACCAGTTGATTAGAGGGACACCAGTTGATTAGAGGGACACCAGTTGATTAGAGGGACACCAGTTGATTAGAGGGACACCAGTTGATTAGAGGAACAACAGTTGATTAGAGGGACACCAGTTGATTAGAGAAGAACAGTTATTAGAGGAACAACAGTTGATTAGAGGGACACCAGTTGATTAGAGGAACAACAGTTGATTAGAGGGACACCAGTTGATTAGAGGGACACCAGTTGATTAGAGGGACACCAGTTGATTAGAGGGACACCAGTTGATTAGAGGGACAACAGTTGATTAGAGAGACAACAGTTGATTAGAGGGACACCAGTTGATTAGAGGGACACCAGTTGATTAGAGGGACACCAGTTGATTAGAGGGACACCAGTTGATTAGAGGAACAACAGTTGATTAGAGGGACACCAGTTGATTAGAGGGACACCAGTTGATTAGAGGGACAACAGTTGATTAGAGGGACACCAGTTGATTAGAGGGACACCAGTTGATTAGAGGGACACCAGTTGATTAGAGGAACAACAGTTGATTAGAGGGACACCAGTTGATTAGAGGAACAACAGTTGATTAGAGGGACACCAGTTGATTAGAGGGACACCAGTTGATTAGAGGGACAACAGTTGATTAGAGGGACACCAGTTGATTAGAGGGACACCAGTTGATTAGAGGGACACCAGTTGATTAGAGGGACAACAGTTGATTAAAGGAACAACAGTTGATTAGAGGGACACCAGTTGATTAGAGGGACACCAGTTGATTAGAGGGACACCAGTTGATTAGAGGAACACCAGTTGATTAGAGGGACACCAGTTGATTAGAGGGACACCAGTTGATTAGAGGGACACCAGTTGATTAAAGGAACAACAGTTGATTAGAGGGACACCAGTTGATCAGAGGGACAACAGTTGATTAGAGGGAGAACAGCCCCCATATCTTGGTGTCATGCTTGACCAACAAAATAGTGCTCAACGCTTCATTAGTGGAGCAATGAGGACACCAACTGCAGCTTGCGACATCCACACACAAGTGGAACCCCTTGAGATGTGGACGGATAAAGCAGTTATGGAAGTTTATGAGCGAAGTAGCAGAATGAAACGGAAGCATCCCAACAGACTCCTTGTGGAAAACTGGCAGCCAGAAAGTAATAATAATAAGTAATATATATATACACACACACAACAGACCAAAGTCGGAGAGTAGACTAGTGACAATAGTCATAGGATTATAATAGCTGTCCATCGTTGTCGATGAGGACCGCCGACATCATCCTTGTCACAGATTTCCCTGTTGGGTGTGGGTGCGCATGTGACTGAACAGGCCAATGCGAGCACGAAAACATCTGCTACAAATCGGGCACACGAGGTTTGTAGAAGGGGATGGTGTTCCCGCTGCTCGGGATTTCCGCGTCTCGCGTCTGTTCTGGGCTTTCACAACACGGTCGTCTTCACCAGAAGATACACCCGATTTGACTGCGCTTCTCCAGTCAGATCTGTTTTGCGCAAGACATTCCCAGGTGTCGATGTCTATCTGGCAACTTTTTAGTGAGTCCTTCAGACCGTCTTTAAAACGTTTCTTTGGGCGCCCTCTCTCGCGCCATCCCTCTCTCAGCTCGCCGTAGAGAAGCTTCTTTGACATACGGACGAGGTGTCCGGCCCATCCTAGTCGTGCTTTTTGTAGCAGTGCATGGATGCTGGGCATGTTAGCCCTCGAGAGAACCTCGATGTCGGTGACACGATCTTGCCATCGGATGTGGAATATTCGCCTCAGGCAACCTGTGTGGAAGTGGTTTAACCTCCTTGCATGTCCAGAGTATACAGTCCAGCTTTCGCAAGTGTATAGTATGGTTGGAATGATGGTTGCACGGTAGACTTTGAGTTTGGTCTTCACGCTGATGCCACGACGTGCCCAGACCATCGAGCGCATTCTACCAAAGGCTGTGCTGGCCTTTGCTATTCTGCTTGCCACCTCATCGTCTAGGCTGACAGATCTCCACAGCGTGCTGCCTAGATATGTGAATTTGTCTACGGCATTCAACGTCTGCCCGCTGACTGTAGTCTCTGGTTTTGTGTACGGCATGCCTGGTGCTGGTTGGTACATGACCTCTGTTTTTTTTGCATTTATGGTCAGGCCACAATTTTCGCATGCGGCAGAGAACTGGTCCATTCCAACCTGCATGTTCAGTTCTGAGTTGCTCATTAGAGCGCAGTCGTCAGCAAATACAAGTTCCCTGATTATGTCTCCAGCCACTTTGGTTTTGGCCTTCATTCTTCTGGAATTGAGTAACTTGCCATCTGTGCGGTACTTTATGGGTATTCCAAGCTCCAATGATCTGAAGGCGTCTGTCATCGTGGCCGCGAACATCATGCTGAACAAAGTCGGGGCGAGTACACATCCTTGTTTTACTCCGTTTGATACTAGAAACGTTTTAGAGATTGCACCGCTGTCCAGTACACGAGCACACATGCCTTCTTGTAGCTGTTTCACCATGGTTATGAACTTGTTGGGGCAGCCAAACTTAGACATTATCATCCACAGCCCTTCTCTGTTAACTGTATCAAATGCCTTTGTCAAATCAATAAATGTGGTGTACAAGGCCTGATTTTGTTCTCGACACTTCTCTTGTACTTGGCGAGCGGCAAAAATCATGTCCACTGTTCCTCTTCCGGCTCTGAATCCACATTCAGCCAGAAAGTAGAACTAAACAAAAGTCTGTTCTTCACCATGTTAGTGAAATCAAAGACAGATACCATCTACCAGAAAGAAGAGAGTTACAGAGAGTAGTAAAAGACATACCTCTCCCAGCTTTCCTTAAAACACCAGAAATACAGACAAAAATTAATAGATGATCCAACCAAAAGTTCAGATCCAAGTACTCTTATTCGAACAGCTCAAAGAACTATTGGTGCCTATCCCGATGAATGGATACATGGATATACTGATGGATCTGCATTTAAATAAAATACCTGGACGGATCCTCTGATAAACTGTCTGATGCTCGCTCCAATTATGAAACTGAGATCACTTGAAACCGCTTTGTACCATCTGAGATCACTGCACTTGAAACCGCTTTGTACCATCTGAGATCACTTGAAACCGCTTTGTACCAACTGAGATCACTGCACCTGAAACCGCTTTGTACCATCTGAGATCACTGCACCTGAAACCGCTTTGTACCATCTGAGATCACTGCACCTGAAACCGCTTTGTACCATCTGAGATCACTGCACTTGAAACCGCTTTGTACCATCTGAGGATGGTTGTTGATACCTTTTCTTCAAAGGCTCAAAACATTTTCACATATTCAATGTCAACTCTTCAAGCATTAGAAGTTGCTGGTCATTGTAGACCCGACTTTATCCGCTAGAAGTTGCTGGTCATTGTAGACCCGACTTTATCCGCTAGAAGTTGCTGGTCATTGTAGACCCGACTTTATCCGCATGAAGTTGCTGGTCATTGTAGACCCGACTTTATCCGCTAGAAGTTGCTGGTCATTGTAGACCCGACTTTATCCGCTAGAAGTTGCTGGTCATTGTAGACCCGACTTTATCCGCATGAAGTTGCTGGTCATTGTAGACCCGACTTTATCCGCTAGAAGTTGCTGGTCATTGTAGACCCGCCTTTATCCGCATGAAGTTGCTGGTCATTGTAGACCCGACTTTATCCGCTAGAAGTTGCTGGTCATTGTAGACCCGACTTTATCCGCTAGAAGTTGCTAGTCATTGTAGACCCGACTTTATCCGCTAGAAGTTGCTGGTCATTGTAGACCCGACTTTATCCGCTAGAAGTTGCTGGTCATTGTAGACCCGACTTTATCCGCTAGAAGTTGCTGGTCATTGTAGACCCGACTTTATCCGCTAGAAGTTGCTGGTCATTGTAGACCCGACTTTATCCGCTAGAAGTTGCTGGTCATTGTAGACCCGACTTTATCCGCTAGAAGTTGCTGGTCATTGTAGACCCGACTTTATCCGCTAGAAGTTGCTGGTCATTGTAGACCCGACTTTATCCGCTAGAAGTTGCTGGTCATTGTAGACCCGACTTTATCCGCTAGAAGTTGCTGGTCATTGTAGACCCGACTTTATCCGCTAGAAGTTGCTGGTCATTGTAGACCCGACCTCATCCAAATGTCTCTAGACATTGACCACATTATCACATCCAGGGCTGTCAAAATAGTTCTACAGTGGATCCCCGGACACTCAAACACATCTGGCAATGACCAGCAAAGGAGGGATCAAGAGAAGAACAGCCACACACAGCAACAGCTTTTACAAACAGCTCATAAGAACAGTAAAGAAACTTGGCTGAACATACGGGCAATGAGAAACACTGGGAGGGAGGTCTACAGACATATGGCAAGCCCCAGATGGGTCATGGGAAGGGAGGTCTACAGACATATGGCAAGCCCCAGATGGGCAATGGGAAACATGGGAAGGGAAGTCTACAAACATATGACAAGCCCCAGATGGGAAATGGGAAGGGAGGTCTACAGACATATGGTAAGCTCTAGTCCAAATGACCGTAAAAATCAACTCACAAGGAAGGCTCAGAGCACCATTTTTCAACTGAGAACCCAACACATCCCACTAAACAAACACCTAAACAGAACCCAACACATCCCACTAAACAAACACCTGAACAGAATCCAACACATCCCACTAAACAAACACCTGAACAGAACCCAACACATCCCACTAAACAAACACCTGAACAGAATCCAACACATCCCACTAAACAAACACCTGAACAGAACCCAACACATCCCACTAAACAAACACCTGAACAGAATCCAACACATCCCACTAAACAAACACCTGAACAGAACCCAACACATCCCACTAAACAAACACCTGAACAGAATCCAACTAAACAAACACCTGAACAGAATCCAACACATCCCACTAAACAAACACCTGAACAGAACCCAACACATCCCACTAAACAAACACCTGAACAGAATCCAACACATCCCACTAAACAAACACCTGAACAGAATCCAACACATCCCACTAAACAAACACCTGAACAGAACCCAACACATCCCACTAAACAAACACCTGAACAGAATCCAACACATCCCACTAAACAAACACCTGAACAGAATCCAACTAAACAAACACCTGAACAGAACCCAACACATCCCACTAAACAAACACCTGAACAGAACCCAACACATCTCACTAAACAAACACCTGAACAGAATCCAACTAAACAAACACCTGAACAGAACCCAACACATCCCACTAAACAAACACCTGAACAGAACCCAACACATCTCACTAAACAAACACCTGAACAGAATCCAACTAAACAAACACCTGAACAGAACCCAACACATCCCACTAAACAAACACCTGAACAGAATCCAACTAAACAAACACCTGAACAGAACCCAACACATCCCACTAAACAAACACCTGAACAGAACCCAACACATCCCACTAAACAAACACCTGAACAGAATCCAACCACAACCATCCTGAGTGCCAGCTGCGTAAACTCCCATATGAAACTGTTGATCATCATCTCTTGAGTGCTTAGCGCTCAACGATTTTTAGGAAAATGCTTCTTCCTTCGCCTGACTTCTGCGACGCCTCCGTGGCCAAGTAGTATCGGCCTGTCGTTCCCTTGGATACATCAGCAGCGTGGAGAGGATGGTGGTCGTTTGCTGACTGGACAACAGCGGTTCTCGCACGAATATACCCAGTCATCCGCTAAAGAGATCACGTCAGAAATCAACCCATAGCAAAGAAGCCTACAGTTAAGATTGGCTGCTGGAACGTACGTTGCACGACCACAGGTATAACAGAATTCCCCCAGGTGATAATCGCTGTTTGAAAGACCTCAATCATTAACGAGGTGCACAAAAGGCTCCATGTTGACATGGTCTCCCTCAAGGAAACGCGCCTGGTCAAGAATGTACAGCATCTATCGGACCTGTGCGGGGGATCAAGACGCTGAGCAGCACATGAGATGCAGTGGTCAGCGACCCATAGCTGACTGCTAGCGTCAGGGCCAGCGAACCATAGCTGCCAAGACCCTTCTACACCTCCACGCGGTGATCCTGGATAACAGGCTGCAGCAGGGAAGACTGGCTAAGGAGAAGGGATCGAAGAGGGAATGCTAACCCGGTACTAAAACAATGCTTGCTGAAGTCAGATGCGTTGGACCGAACGGTGCAAATATCACAGTCAAGCTGTAAACTACAACACAACGCATTCCGTTCTCTGGACTACATTCTGTTAATTAAGCCCTTCCAGGGTTTGGTGGTGGGAGATTGAGAACGAACGAAGAAGAAGGAGGAGGAGGAGGACCTGTGCGGCTTTCATGACCTGTGCACCACACATACTTTCATGACCTGTGCACCACACATACTTTCTTCCAAACGAAGCCCTAGCACAAAGTATCATAGACAGACCTAACTGGCGGCTGGCTATGTGTGCTGACCTGCAAGCAGGGGAAGCGAAGATGCGGCAAGATACAATCTCCAATCAAACATGTATGGCGAACGTAATGACAGCAGCTGACCTCTCTCTCTCTCGCGTGAAGTCCATTGTCTTCCGAGACCGACAGGATGCCATTCAATCAATACAACATTGTAAGCGTAATACTGTCCTTATCTGTTTCAGAATTGGCAACCATTCTAAGGGGAACTTGAACCTTCCTGGAATCTGATCACATGGGTCAATCCTCTGGTGGCATAACTAGATGATCAAGGGGTCATAGAGTTGACATGTGATGATCAAAGGGTCCTAGAGTTGACATGTGATGATCAAGGGGTGCTAGAGTTGACATGTGATGATCAAAGGGTCCTAGAGTTGACATGTGATGATCAAGAGGTCATAGAGTTGATATGTGATAATCAAGGGGTCCTAGAGTTGACATGTGATGATCAAGGGGTCATAGAGTTGACATGTGATGATCAAGGGGTCATAGAGTTGATCAAGGGGTCATAGAGTTGACATGTGATGATCAAGGGGTCATAGAGTTGATCAAGGGGTCATAGAGTTGACATGTGATGATCAAAGGGTCATAGAATTGACATGTGATGATCAAGGGGTCATAGAGTTGACATGTGATGATCAAGGGGTCATATAGTTGACATATGATGATCAAGGGGTCCCAGAGTTGACATGTGATGAACAAGGGGTCATAGAGTTGACATGTGATGATCAAGAGGTCATAGAGTTGATATGTGATAATCAAGGGGTCCTAGAGTTGACATGTGATGATCAAGGGGTC
This sequence comes from Ariolimax columbianus, assembly GCA_036924085.1. Lineage (NCBI taxonomy): Eukaryota > Metazoa > Mollusca > Gastropoda > Stylommatophora > Arionidae > Ariolimax > Ariolimax columbianus. Next base: position 2,393,964 of record JAVGWX010000007.1, on the reverse strand, counting down.
ATAGAGTTGACATGTGATGATCAAGGGGTCATAGAGTTTATCAAGGGGTCATAGAGTTGACATGTGATGATCAAGGGGTCATAGAGTTGATCAAGGGGTCATAGAGTTGACATGTGATGATCAAAGGGTCATAGAATTGACATGTGATGATCAAGGGGTCATAGAGTTGACATGTGATGATCAAGGGGTCCTAGAGTTGACATGTGATGATCAAGGGGTCCTAGAGTTGACATAGGATGATCAAGGGGTCCTAGAGTTGACATGTGATGATCAAGGGGTCCTAGAGTTGACATATGATGATCAAGGGGTGCTAGAGTTGACATGTGATGATCAAGGGGTCATAGAGTTGACACGTTACAGTTACTGAGGTTACTAAAATCATAGATAAAGGGGAGCCAGTGGATGTTATTTATCTAGACTTTGCAAAGGCCTTTGATAGAGTACCTCATCAAAGATTATTTCGAAAGTTAAAATCACATGGAATAGGTGGGGAAGTTGCCAAATGGATTGAAAATTGGTTAACGGGAAGAAGGCAGAGGGTGGGCATAAATAAGGAGTACTCTGAGTGGTGTGAAGTGAAAAGTGGTGTGCTACAGGGCTAGGTTTTGGGACCAATTTTGTTCTCGATATATATAAATTGATATCGGATCCATGATTGCAAAATTTGCAGATGACACAAAACTATGCAGTAGTGTCTCATCTAAAGCAGAAGTGGATATATTGATGTCGGATTTAGATAAAATTTGAGAATGGTCTGTAAGCTGGCAAATGGAGTTTAATGTAGATAAATGTACAGTCATCCACATGGGTAGATCCAATATGGAACATAATTACAGAATGGGAGAAAACAATATTAGAAAGATAGATAAGGAAAGGGACCTAGGGGTTATAATAGATCATACAGGAAAGGTGAGTGAGCAAGTTATGGTAGCAGTGAAAAAGGCAAATGCAATGTTAGGTATGATAAAAAGAAATATTAAACATAGGAGCAAGGAAGTGATCGTCAAACTGTATAAAGCTTTAGTTAGACCTAGATTGGAGTACTGTGTACAGGTGTGGAGTCCTTATCATAGAGGGGACATAAACATGCTAGAAAGAATACAAAAAAGAGCGACAAAGATGATAGTGGGATTCCAGAATTACAGTTATGAGGAACGACTCAGAAAAACCGGCCTACAGTGTCTAGAAGAGAGAAGAATTAGAGGTGACTTAATACAGGTTTATAAGATGATCAGAGGAATGGATAAATTAGACTATAACAAGTTTTTCAAAACACAACCACCTACAATAACACGAGGGCATAGCTAAACATTAACTAAAGAGAGGTCCAGATAAGATATTAGGAAATATTTATTTAGTCAGAGAGTGGTGAATGCATGGTATGCATTGCCCTGGGAGGCAGGGACAGCTAATGCATTTAAGAATAAACTGGATGCGCATAGCTTTTAGAGCAAGGTGACGTAAATGTAACTGGTTGTATACAGACTCTGCAGGGTCTTCTAAACCAGTATAAAGACGTTAAGTTAAGTGATGATCAAGGGGTCATAGAGTTGACATGTGATGATCAAGGGGTCATAGATTCGTCAGCTCTTCTCAAAGATGCAATACCATTTTGTCTATGTGACAATGTTCTTGTAAGAATGCTTCTGGAAGCATCAGAATAACTTGGAGTGATATCTTCACACACATCTCTTCTTTCTAATTCACATTGAACAATCCTATCGGCTGAATTGTTTCTTTTTAACAAACAAAAGTGAAGATGAAATGAGGCGCTGACCTTCAAACAGTTCGAAACCAGCTGCTTGGAGTATATGGTTTGTTTGGTTGAAACACTCCAACACTTCTTACCAAACGATTCCTAACACAGCATTTTCTAGCTTTATCAACTTGTATTCTTTGCATTTTGTCTACATTAGGGCTTCTCTTCCATATGTTTGAGAGTGTGTTGTTATTGGAAGCTGCTCATGCTGAACTGAGCTAAATCTGGACATTTCTTTCATAGCAGGTTACAGTTGTTCTTCTTACATCCCGGGGAATATTTGAGACAGTTGTTTGTGGTTTCCTGGCTGTAGGACGATGTAAGGCTCCTCAATAATCTCCCCATTATAAGAATTCAATCCATGTTTAGTTGTCCTAACTGCTTCATAGTTTGCGGACCATCTGGATGCACTGAAGTGGTTCAGTAGAAAAAAGTTGTGTGTTTAGTTGTCTTAACTGCTTCATAGTTTGCGGACCATCTGGATGCACTGATGTGGTAAAGTAGAAAAAAGTTGTGTGTTTAGTTGTCTTAACTGCTTCATAGTTTGCGGACCATCTGGATGCACTGAAGTGGTAAAGTAGAAAAAAGTTGTGTGTTTAAAATTGCCAATCTTAACTTAGATCCAGAATGGAGGCACAGAGCTCCTGCAACATGTCCAGGGACAGTAGGCACTGCCTTTTCTTCTCTCCAACAAGGCTAAGTGAATGGACTACATGTAGTCTGCATACCTGTTCATGTTAAGTGAATGGATTACATGTAGTCTGCGTACCTGTTCATGTTAAGTGAATGGACTACATGTAGTCTGCGTACCTGTTCATGTTAAGTGGCATCTAAGGATATTTGGGTAAGTTCAGGCCTGCAGTGACCACCATCTATCAGAGCTTGAAGGGCAGATAATGAGTCTGTAAAGATTACGATGATTTGGGCTTTTGATGGGAAAGCATCAAATACAGTCCTCAAGTGGTGCAGAGCCACTTCCAATGCTGTTATTTCTTCCTCATAATTTGAACATATCTCCCCACAGGCATCAAACAGCTCATCAGATGTTCTGTCTGGATACTCTATGTAGACTCCATATCCTGCTTTAATGGTCACCTTAAAAGCAGATCCATCAGTATAGACATGTATCCATTCTTCTGGGTAGATGTCAATCATTTTGTGTGATGCTCTCATAAGACTGACTGGATCAGCACTTCTTGTTGTATTATCTGTTAGTTTTGTTTGAATTTCTGTCATTTTTAAGTATGTATGTGGTGGTACATTTCTTGTTGCTCTCTGTGTTTCTTGTCTGGGAGGTGATATCTGTCTTTAATCTTACTGGCGTGGTGGAGGACTGACTTTTGTCTGGGATGTGATATCTATCTGTCTTTAATCTCGCCGACGTGGTGGAGGACTGACTTTTGTCTGGGGCGTGGTGGAGGACTGACTTTTGTCTGGGACGTAATATCTGTCTTTCATCTCGCTGATGTGGTGGAGGACTGACTTTTGTCTGGGACGCGATATCCGTCTTTAATCTCACTGATGTGGCGGAGGACTGACTTTTGTCTGGGACGTGGTGGAGGACTGACTTTTGTCTGGGGCGTGGTGGAGGACTGACTTTTGTCTGGGACGTGGTGGAGGATTGACTTTTGTCTGAGACGTGGTGGAGGACTGACTTTTGTCTGGGTCGTGGTATCTGTCTTTAATCTCACTGACGTGGTGCAGGACTGACTTTTGTCTGGGACGTGGTGGAGGACTGGCTTTTGTCTGGGACGTGGTGGAGGACTGACTTTTGTCTGGGTCGTGGTATCCGTCTTTAATCTCACTGACGTGGTGGAGAACTGACTTTTGTCTGGGACGTGATATCTGTCTTTAATCTTACTGACGTGGTGGAGAACTGACTTTTGTCTGGGACGTGGTGGAGGACTGGCTTTTGTCTGGGACGTGGTGGAGGGCTGGCTTTTGTATTATTCTCTGCTTTTGCTGCCATTTTTCTACAAGCCTTCTGTTGGGGTGGTCTTTGCTCATCCATTCACTTCTCTCATTAACTTTCACAGCAGCCACATCTCTTCGCATCTCAAAGGGTTCCACATTCACATGACTTTCACATGCCGCAGTGGGCGTTGACCTCATTGCTCCACTAATAAGGTGCAGGGCATTGTTCTGCACTCTGTCCAGGGACTCTACATTAGTCTGTGAGGATGTTGTCAGGAGTGCATTGCTGTATTCTAAATCAGAGCATACATATCCAAGATACACGCCTCTCAGAGTGTCCTTGTCTGATCCCCATGCTGTACCAGCAAGCCTCTCAGAGTGTCCTTGTCTGATCCCCATGCTGTACCAGCGAGCCTCTCAGAGTGTCCTTGTCTGATCCCCATGCTGTACCAGCAAGCCTCTCAGAGTGTCCTTGTCTGATCCCCATGCTGTACCAGCGAGCCTCTCAGAGTGTCCTTGTCTGATCCCCATGCTGTACCAGCGAGCCTCTCAGAGTGTCCTTGTCTGATCCCCATGCTGTACCAGCGAGCCTCTCAGAGTGTCCTTGTCTGATCCCCATGCTGTACCAGCAAGCCTCTTCAATAACTGTAGCCGCCTCAAAGCTTTATTTTTAACATTTTGGACATGTTTCTTGGGGCTGAGCTGTCAGTCTAGAGTGACTCTAATATATGTAGACTCTTCCTCTCTGGGCAATTTCTGTTTGCTGAATCTCAGACTGATATTTTTCTTGGCTCTTTGTAAAGATAGTGTAAACAGTTTACCTTCAGATTCTACATTTGACAATACTCGTGCAGTCTTCTCAGGTCTCCATTTAATTTTTGTGCTGCACTTTCTACATCTTCATGGCTCTACCATATTACCAGATCATCAAATTAGATGGTGTTTTCAGCTTTGATGTGCATCGCCAGGTCATTGATATAGATGAGAAAAATATTGCAGCTCAAAGCACGTTCCTGTAGTAAACCTTTCTCTACGACGTCTTTAGAGGAAACTGCATTATTCATCTGTCTGGATTGCTTGGTTAACGAGGAAATACTTTATCCAATTTAGCATTCTTCATCCAGAGGCCTTTTCTCCACACTCGATCTTAGGCCGGTTGTAAGTCAAGACAGAATTAGCTATGAGCAAACATTTTTGCTTCTGAAAGGTGAAACTGTTGGAGCATTAATGAAAATGTTTGGCTTAAGATATTACTATAAAAATAAAAAACGATTTTTTCTAATTAATTAAATACATTAAAAAAACATTCCTTTACTTGTACGCACAAATCTAGACTTGGCTCCGTCTTCACAAATGACCAAGTCATAGAAATTCATTTGGATTGCTGAGTATTAATTGACACTTACTGTTGTGCTGGAACAAGTATGAATTAATGCACAGAATGTAGACTTCAAATCGACAGATAAATATTGAAATATATTTTGTTCAGCTGAAAACATGCGTCAACAATTTATTGATAGCTTAATCTAAACACCGTTCTAATAGATTCCTGGACCCATTTCTCATACATAACAATGTTCTAGAAACGTCTGGATTCCACAGACCAGTTTTGAGTATTCCCCAGAATGTTACCGTTCCCTTTCACAAAAACCTCGTGTTTCATTCACTCTCACACAAAACCTTGCGTTTCATTCACTCTCACACAAAAACCTTGTGTTTCATTCACTCACACAAAACCTTGTGTTTCATTCACTCTCACACAAAAACCTCGTGTTTCATTCACTCTCACACAAAACCTTGTGTTTCATTAACTCTCACACAAAACCTCACGTTACCATTCACTCTCACACATCATTCTAACACACATCTGCAATGCCGGGACAAATTTTAAAATTCACATTTTATTTGAATGTGGCATCCTACAGCAAAAAAACTAAACCAATGATATAAGAGGGATTGGGAAGAAAAGAACGAAAATCGAATGCAACCTGTAGAAACACTGTCCTCACTGGCGCACACAAAACTTTTCAAACACTTCCAGCGAGGAAGTGCCGTAAGAAGATGACATGCCCAATTTGAAATGAAAACCCAGTGAGACCTGCTGTAGAGAATGCTTGGGGGGAAAAGTCCTCAACGAAGAATTTAGACTTCAATTGTTGCTGTTCAGAGTTCAGGCTGTAGTAGACAAAAACCAAATCAAATTGTACTGCACCAAATATGATTGAAATAACTCCTCAACGCAGTTGGAAAATTGACTTGTGGTATAAATAATACCATCCATTTCGGAGGAGCAAGATGATGCACATGTCAAAAAATCCGTCCACCAAATCCAAATATTTGACGCATGCGGTTCCAATAATTTTCTGACCATCCTTCTCTGGTGCTGTCCAGCGCTACTGCGGGCACACCTGTCTGTTTTAGATTTAAAGCTGTAGTGCCTGCTTTGTCTACTAGTTCAATTGTTACCTCAGAGTAGTGATCAGCTGGCCACGACTTTACTCTCCACTGCTTCACGAGTCTCCGGTCCGGAACCTGTAGGACACAAAAATAAACTTGTACATAAAAAGATAGAATTATTACAGAACAGCCTTTCTGAACTATTATGTAGGAGAAAGATTCTCTGAACTCTTGCATATCAATTATTCTATCTACAGCACATGCTACCTTAAGGTAACCACGAGACAGCTGTAAGCATCAGCCAGCTGTAACCATCAGTCAGATGTCAATGTAACCATCTATTAATTGTTGATTCTGATAATTGATTGTCGTTCCATTCTAAACACAACATAAACATTGACTGGTAACGTTCAATAGACAAGATACTAAAGAATTTTGTCCCCAAAAAGTATCAATAGAAAATACAATACGTTCAGTGCCCTGTTACACACTGATTCCGTTCCTGACCAAAACTAATAATTGACATTTTGGGGAAAAAGATGTGTTATTCGACCTATGATCTCATACGAAATCCAGAGACCTTCTGAGGAACCTAGAATGAAGGAAGTTTAGCTTTGCCGCTGGTGGTGGAAAAAACAGATCCAATAAACTAGTCCTTTCTGGGAGCAAAAAACCCATGTGTTCTGATCATAAAGCAGATCTAGTCACTTGTCTACTCACTCAACTTCATTTTCTTTTCGCTGGTGTCCTGCTTATGCCTTTCAGTGCCAGGTTATAAAGAGGTTTCTTGACCTGGCCCTGGTATGTGCCCGTGCCTTTCAGCATCAGGTTATGAAGAGGTTTCTTGACCGGGCCCTGGTATGTGCTTGTGCCTTTCGGCGCCAGGTTATGAAGAGGTTTCTTGACCGGGCCCTGGTATGTGCTTGTGCCTTTCAGCGCCAGGTTATGAAGAGGTTTCTTGACCGGGCCCTAGTATGTGCTTGTGCCTTTCAGCGCCAGGTTATGAAGAGGTTTCTTGACCGGGCCCTAGTATGTGCTTGTGACTTTCAGCTTCAGGTTATGAAGAGGTTTCTTGACCGGGCCCTAGTATGTGCTTGTGACTTTCAGCGTCAGGCTATGAAGAGGTTTCTTGACCTGGCCCTAGTATGTGCCTCGTACACGGGGAGCTTTACTACTGCTTCTGTTATTTCTGCTATCCATCGTTTGCATGGTCGGCTTTTGGCTTTGTATCCATTGTATCTGTATAACATTGTTTTCTGGGGGATACGATCTGAATTTGTATTGTCACATGGCCGAACCATTTGGTTTGCTGTCGCTTGATGAGGTCTAGCACTGGTGTTGAACCTACTTTTCTAATATCTTTGTTTCTAATTCTATCCATTCTTGTTACTCCACTCATCCTGCGCAGAAATTTCATCTCTGTTGTTATTACGGTGTTTCTTGTATCTTTGTTAATGTCTAATTCTCCTCAACAATAAACACAAATGTTTCTAATAACCAAACATGAGTGTGTAACAATGTGAACAAAAGTAGACTAGCAGATGGAGGACCTGCTGCTGAGCTCATGTCAATAATACAAAATATGATAGCAGATATCAGTGTCTTACTGTAAGCGATACAAAATATGATAGCAGATATCAGTGTCTTACTGTAAGCTATACAAAATATGATAGCAGATATCAGTGTCTTACTGTAAGCTATACAAAATATGATAGCAGATATCAGTGTCTTACTGTAAGCTATACAAAATATGATAGCAGATATCAGTGTCTTACTGTAAGCTATACAAAATATGATAGCAGATATCAGTGTCTTACTGTAAGCTATACAAAATATGATAGCAGATATCAGTGTCTTACTGTAAGCTATACAAAATATGATAGCAGATATCACAGTCTTACTATAAACTATGACACAACATCCTTTTCAGAGTAAACTCCGAAGAAGAATTTAGTCCTCCTATTATGCTCAAACACTAATCAGTCACTACATTTTTGCTCGTTCTCAATAAACAACACTTACCAGTTCTAAAAATCGACCGGTGATATTTCCTCCAGCTAATGAAAATGTTTCCCCCTCCACGGGTTCAAATATTATGCCACTGCCCATATACGCTTCAACCATCTGTGAAGGGAGGAAGCGAGGTCAGATTAATGAAGTCACACATTTTGGGAAATAAATACAAAAAACACTTGAAGTCCTGGTATTCAAACAGGAAGTTATGCCTGTGCTGTCAGGTAGCCAAAAATTATACATGTTATTTATTTTGACCAGGTCACTGTAGAAATGAGAGCCTGAAACAGTGGGGGTTTTGAACTCAGTTTCAAATGTTTCCTGGTATAAAGGGAGGTTATAGCAGTGTTTCGTCATATTGAAGGTTGACAACAAAAACCAAAAAACTTGGAGATCTTGTATACAGGAGATCTTGTATATATGTTGCACACTTCAAAGAACCCTTGGCAGTTGAAAACAGATACTACTCTGTTATTAATACACATTACAAGCATACTTAATACTCAAGAGACAGATTGTCATAAAGCTGAATAGTTTTATTTCCATATTGCACACATACAAGTAAAAATATTGGTCAAATGTGAAGGACACACAGTCCATATATTAAGTATATTTTTTAATGTAATATTTACACACAAATTTCAATGAAAAATTATATTTGGTCAAAGCACGGCGGCTTAGTTTCTCCACAAGCTCCTTATCTTTCAGGGCAGTTTTCATGACAAAAGTGTCGATGTTTTGTCCTTCCTTTACATCCCAACAAGACTAAATAACTTATGAAATTACTGCATGCTACACCGGGACATGCTGAAAACACACTGATCAGACAATGTTAGCCAGGGTCAGGAGAAATATACTGGCCAACACCCTCACCTGACCTCGTTGGGCGTCCTGGAAATGGGATGTTGTCGAGGACAACTGTCTGGCTAACAAGGTGAGGTTTGACGTGATCCCAGCAGTAGTCAGCGACACGCAGATGAGGCCAAGCATAGCACAACCACCTGGAGGACCCGTCCACCTTCATCTGCACGCTCGGGATGTGAGGAAAGCTACTGCAACCCACCACTTAACGTCCTTTTCAGGGAGCACAAAAGAGTAACCTACTCATTGTGGGCATTTTGCAAACACTGTAAACGACGCAGGGGTTGCACGTTCGGTGTGCACTGCTCATAATGGGTGGAGCTTTTATTGTAGGTGCACACGTATAACAATTTCTACTTCTTGCACATATCAAAATTCATTCCAATATCCTAATAAATATAAAAGTTACAGATAAAATAAGGCAAGCACCTATTTCCCATTGGTTTTGTAAACCATAAAGGAAAACGCCTGTAGGGCCTTACGGGTAAATTATTGATTGACAGAGACTGTTCAAGGATGTATATTATGCCCTGTCCATTTGTGTGAGTGATAATAGCACATTACCTTTGAGATATAGACAATTTGAGGGAGGGAAAGAAGAGGTCTGAGTGCCCTGCTGGTTTTTTTTTGTTTGCGTTCGGCTTTTTTCTCTAATCTTCAAGGTGGTGTGCGTTGCACTGTGGTTTTTATGTTGCGCCTGTCGGCCCAGTGCATCCAACTCCAGCATGCATTTTATGTGAGGGCCTGCTTCCTCCCGCATTTTCTAAGGGTTTGCTTCCCCGGGGTAACGGCCGGTGCTGTGATGGGGGTCGAACCCAGCACTTTCGGTTTGTGAGCCGTGCCACTTAACCACGCCGTCTCCTCCCCCCCGTTTGAAAGCGAAGCGTCTGTTATAGCCTCTCCTTTCCAGGTATAGAGATCGCCGCTGGATTCACTGTTCTGCTTGCCAGGCTATAGGTTCGATGCCAATGGCCTCTCCTACATTATTGTGTTCCCGGTAGCACCTTCATGAAGGGCAGACTGTTTCTTACAGAGCCTGCTGTGGGGCGCGACCAAGTACCTGGCGGCATAACTGGGCTCATTAGCCTTGGTTGGCAGCCAATCTAAGAGAAGGTAAACTCGGACTCTAAACCCGGGTAGACGAAGCTCGTTAGCCTGTTCAGGAAGCTCGCCTAGGAGGGGGGAACTCTGATTATAAACCCACAAGTGCCAGGGAGTGCTGGCTAGTCTTGGGGAGATGAGAGTATCATCGGATGTCTCGAGTAACTAGCATCTGCAGGCAACAACTCCACTGCCTTGTGGAAACCTCAGGAAAGAGTAGGGCTACAGAGTAAACCCAGACAGAAAATCCGGAGTGGAAGCACCTAAGGCGGATGTTTTCAAAATTGCAACCCCATTGCTGATGCCAAATTGTCATCCTTTGGATTACACCAGCGAGTCCGAGAGGGGGATCCTGCAGTTTGGACAGCCAAGGGTCTCCACATTCAGCGCCCTGGAGAGGTTACTCACAGGACGCCACGCGCATGGTCTACAGAGACAGACGCCTATGAATAGACAATTCCCTAAAAATTTGCTTCAGTTTAATTAAAATTTGTAATTTTATCATATTTTTTAATTATTAATTTTGAAATGCACAAATGAGTGGGTGGAAAGGAGTTGACATCCCACATGTAAGAACACTGGATATATTGTCTTGTCTCAAGGCATCTAACGCGTGTTTCTCACATGTCTCAAGGCATCTAACGCGTGTTTCTCACATGTCTCAAGGCATCTAACGCGTGTTTCTCACATGTCTCAAGGCATCTAACGCGTGTTTCTCACTTGTTTCAAGGCATCTAACGCGTGTTTCTCACTTGTTTCAAGGCATCTAACGCGTGTTTCTCCCTTGTTTCAAGGCATCTAACACGTGTTTCTCACTTGTTTCAAGGCATCTAACACGTGTTTATCACTTGTTTCAAGGCATCTAACACGTGTTTATCACTTGTTTCAAGGCATCTAACACGTGTTTCTCACTTGCCTCAAGGCATCTAACACTTGTTTCTCACATGTCACTTAGCTACGTTTCAGATTGTAAAAAAAATAACTATGGCAGAATTTAAAGCATTTGCACCAGCCTTTGTTGAATAAAGCCCTTTCCGTTTCATCTATATTTATGTCTTTGGTAAAGTTGTGTGAATTATTTAGCAATGGAATCAGGACTTCAATAGCCCAGAAATGATATCTGATCAGGCCAATGATCACGTATCTGGATATTCAAAACAAGTCAAATTTATATTGTGGGACACAGTGTTATTTCACACCACAAACTCATATTATATTATGAATACTTCATATCATAGACAATTCAACTGTTTCAGATCTATTAATCAAAATTTTAGTTCAAATTGTTTAATATTTATGAATTTTATTTGGTGGAAAAACCAAATTATTTGACATACAGTTGCGGATCTTGGAATGAATGTTAAGACACACATCGACCAAATTAGGCAGGACAAAGGGTTATACAAGTTTAGACATTTTGGTTCAAACTAAAAAAAATCAGTACAACAACCATCACCACACCAACAACAAAGGAAAGAAACAAGTTATAACCAGAACTAAGTGAATCTCACCGGTCTGAAGGTCAGAGCTCTGTACAGATCCGAGACTTGACAGTTGAAAGTTTCTGTCATAGTTAATGTTTCTGTGAGGAACCCAACTCCCACGTCAGTGCCAGCGCTGCTTTCAGTGGTAATAAATTTGTTAAGTTCTTGCTTGGGTTTGTTCTAAAATACAGGAGCCATGTTGAACATAAGTGGTTTAGATGCTGTACTGTACGTGAGTAATGACTGTATCATAAACTTGTGACGAAGCTGTTTGTGTATTGACAAAACAGCAAGATTGTACCCATATGAAAAGTAAACACATTAACAAAATATAGGTTAAAGTAAAAAAAAAAAGACAAATTTGGGTGCAGAACACTGCCTTGGCATGCAAGATCAAAAAAGAAACAAACAAATGTATTTTTTTGTAAAGTGCAAGGTTTACACACGTAAATACCAAATGAAAGAGAGAGAGAGAGATAGCTACAAGTGCTGTATGTACAATACAAACAAATTTTGTGATGAAATAAGGTGACAGTTATTCAGTGGTCCATGTCTCGAACACCATCACTTACTTCTTCGTACTATCACTAATCATGTCTGGCATTCACTACTAGTTTGGTGTATTTGTCTACATGCAAAGTCTAGTCCTCTTATGGTGGTGGAGAGTTCTTCAAGGCTTCCAAATAGCTTTGTATGAAGGTTCGTGGCTGTTTGACACTCTCATTTATAACACATTCTTGTCAGATATTTTTGGCTGTCTATGCCGCTTGCCTGCACGTACACATGGGTTGTTTGTGAGTAGGATTACTCTTTTATGCACCCTAAAAAGGATGTTAAGTGGCAGGATGGCGTAGCTTTCCTCACATCCCGAGCGTGTTGATGAAGGTGGACAGCGGCCTATTAAGACCAGGTGGTTTATTAAGACCAGCACAGATGGTGTCTAGCATGCTGCGGGTCTACTTTGCTGTAGTGTTTTTTTTTTTCGTTCGCCTTATTTCTTTAATCCCCAAGGCGGTGTGCGTTGTACTGCGGTTTTTATTTTGCGCCTGTCGGCCCAGTGCATCCGACTTCAGCATGCATTTTATGTTAGGGCCTGCTTCCTCCTGCATTTTACAAGGGTTTGCTTCCCCGGGGTAACGGCCGGTGCTGTGATGGGGATCGAACCCAGCACCTTCTGGTTGTGACCCGTGCCACTTAACCACTAGGCCACGCCGTCCCCTGCTGTAGTGTTCGAGTCTATTAAGATGGACCCGCACATTGGTTTACTACCCTCCAAGAAACTGGTTGTATACAGACTCTTTTAAACCAGTATAAAGACGTTAAATTTATATTCCCCAATACCAAACACAACTAAGCTTTATATTTGTGAAACAATACACACACACAAAAGCACAACAGTGACATTGTTTTGTACAGAACAAGAACTTCGGACAAAGTGACCTACCTCCCTGCTTGCTAAATTTGAACCTTGCGCTGGCAACAGATTATTTTTGGTGGGAAGAATAATATTTTGACCATACTCTGTAAAAAGAAACGTAGTGAAACAAAACATGACGACAACCTTGCCATAATAAATCTACAGAAATGATTATACCCACCGGCAAATATCAGATTTAAATACAATGTTATTTTTAAAAATGTGAAGCGAAGATAATAAAATGGTTTTACAGCGGCAGGTATAACAGTAATAAAGGTTTAGCAATAACAATATGGTTAGTTAAACAGAAACGAAATAATACACAAATAACAAATACAGAATGGACATAAAATCTAACGTACCTGTTTTCAATTCTGCAATATATTTTGCAAGCTGCCTACGTATAAGTTGGGTTCCTTCAACTCTTAGGATTTCCTTCAGCTCATGAGCTTCATCACAGCCTTTGTCGGCTGTTACACTCACCTGGAAATAGTGTACCTGGTCATTATATATTGACTTATATCACCTGGAAATAGTATACCTGGTCATTATATATTGACTTATATCACCTGGAAATAGTATACCTGGTCATTATATATTGACTTATATCACCTGGAAATAGTATACCTGGTCATTATATATTGACTTATATCACCTGGAAATAGTATACCAGGTCATTATATATTGACTTATATCACCTGGAAATAGTATACCAGGTCATTTTATATTGACTTATATCACCTGGAAATAGTATACCTGGTCATTATATATTGACTTATATCACCTGGAAATAGTATACCTGGTCATTATATATTGACTTATATCACCTGGAAATAGTATACCAGGTCATTATATATTGACTTATATCACCTGGAAATAGTATACCAGGTCATTTTATATTGACTTATATCACCTGGAAATAGTATACCAGGTCATTATATATTGACATATATCACCTAGAAATAGTATACCAGGTCATTATATTTTGACTTATATCACCTGGAAATAGTATACCAGGTCATTATATATTGACTTATATCACCTGGAAATAGTATACCAGGTCATTATATATTGACTTATATCACCTGGAAATAGTATACCAGGTCATTATATATTGACTTATATCACCTGGAAATAGTATACCAGGTCATTATATATTGACTTATATCACCTGGAAATAGTATACCAGGTCATTATATATTGACTTATATCACCTGGAAATAGTATACCAGGTCATTATATATTGACTTATATCACCTGGAAATAGTACACCAGGTCATTATATATTGACTTATATCACCACAAATGGCTGGAATTAGGCTGTCCTGAAGTTGGCTAGGGTGAACAAATGATGTGTGGATCTGTACATGCTGTGTGGATCTGTACATGCTGTGTGGATCTGTACATGTTGTGTGGATCTGTACTTCAACAAATGAAGCAGCTAGACAATTGTTATTATGTGTCAATCGTTACAGCATTTAATCCCATTACTGTGGTCCAGCACGATGACATAGGGGTGAGGAATAAAGTCCAATTGCGCCAGTTGTACGAAGCAGTGTGCAGGCTAGGTTTTTACGAGGCATGTTCAAATGAAACCAGGCCAAACTGCAACAAGTGAACATCCATACAATGCGCATGTTAACGTCACTTCTGGTGTAAACCACATACCAGCCATCAAGTTTGCCAAATTTAATTATCCTCTGACTCATAGTTTCCTCAGCAGACCATTGAAAACATGGCAGGTGTGATACGGAATCCGTATAGAATTCGTCTGAAGATTTCCCGGGGTGTGGGTATCCTGCATGGGACCTTGGACAACAGAACCGAAGCGAATATATCCACGACTTATTCAAGAATCTCCGCTCTAGCTGGTGCTATTGATTGAAGAATCTCCGCTCTAGCTGGTGCTGTTAGAATCTCCGCTCTAGCTGGTGCTGTTAGAATCTCCGCTCTAGCTGGTACTGTTAGAATCTCCGCTCTAGCTGGTGCTGTTAGAATCTCCGCTCTAGCTGGTGCTGTTAGAATCTCCGCTCTAGCTGGTACTGTTAGAATCTTCGCTCTAGCTGGTGCTGTTAGAATCTCCGCTCTAGCTGGTACTGTTAGAATCTCCGCTCTAGCTGGTGCTGTTAGAATCTCCGCTCTAGCTGGTGCTGTTAGAATCTCCACTCTAGCTGGTGCTGTTGATTGAAGAATCTCCGCTCTAGCTGGTGCTGTTAGAATCTCCGCTCTAGCTGGTGCTGTTAGAATCTCCGCTCTAGCTGGTGCTGTTAGAATCTCCGCTCTAGCTGGTGCTGTTAGAATCTCTGCACTAGTTGGTGCTGTTGGTTGAAGAATCTCCGCTCTAGCTGGTGCTGTTGATTGAATAATCTCCGCTCTAGCTGGTGCTGTTGATTGAAGAATCTCTGCTCTAGCTGGTGCTGTTGATTGAAGAATCTCCGCTCTAGCTGGTGCTGTTGATTGAAGAATCTCCGCTCTAGCTGGTGCTGTTGATTGAAGAATCTCCGCTCTAGCTGTGCTGTTAGAATCTCCGCTCTAGCTGTTCTGTTATAATCTTCACTCTAGCTGGTGCTGTTGATTGAAGAATCTCCGCTCTAGCTGGTGCTGTTGATTGAAGAATCTCCACTCTAGCTGGTGCTGTTGATTGAAGAATCTCCGCTCTAGCTGTGCTGTTAGAATCTCCGCTCTAGCTGTGCTGTTAGAATCTCCGCTCTAGCTGGTGCTGTTAGAATCTCCGCTCTAGCTGGTGCTGTTGAACATCTACGCAGCAAAAGTGGCCAATGATCAACCCACAGGAAACAGGACAACTTTAACATTTGCAGAGGACATCCTAACGTACAGGACTGTCTCAGACAGGCAAGAGTTTGGTCAAAGACATCTAGGAAACCTTACAAGCTATCTCACAGTGGTGTGGCGACTCAAGCTCCAAGATCAATCTCATCAAGGCTTGTATGATGGTGATGCTCTTTGAACAGTGCCTCTTGTTCGTCCTATTTCGTCAGGTTGTGTTGTCGGATATCAATCACGGACTAGGCATCCTCACACCATCAAGAACAGTGTGAAAGGTTGGGACACATCCAGAATGAAGGTATGCGACTGGTTCTGGGCTGCACTAGAGATACCCCGATTGTGATGATGCGGCACATGTTTGGATTGTTATCGGTGACAGCCAGACATAAACGGGCACAAACCAAAGCCTATATACGTGTCACCACAGACATTTGCACCCTCTGTACAGTAGTATCTCAGACATCAAGAGAGGGCATCATGGATGGCATGAGCAGAGACAACGATCGGCCAGGTAAAACACACTGATCAGAGAATGTTAGCCAGGGTAAGGTAAAACACACGGATCAGAGAATGTTAGCCAGGGTCAGGTAAAACACACTGATCAGAGAATGTTAGCCAGGGTCAGGAGAAATATACTGGCCAAGACCTATCACCTGACCTCCTCGTTGGTCATCCTGGAAATGGGCTGTTGTCGATAACAGTCTGGCTAACAAGGTATGGTTGAATGTGATCTCCATAGTAGTGAGCGACACGCAGATGAAGCCAAGCATAGCACAACCGCCTGGAGGACACCGGTCCACCTTCATCAGCACAGTCGAGATGTGAGGAAAGCTACTCCACCCCGTCACTAAATGCCCTTTTCAGGGCGCACATAAGAATAACCTACTCTTTGTGGGCATTGGAAACAACAACCACAGTTGAGACGATTGCCAAGGGGGAAGAATGGGTTCACACTGGTGATAGAATGAGTACCAGAGAGTCATTATAACCTTCGGAGGGGAACGCAGAGAATGGGACAACGGGAGAGCAGAGCTAGAGGTGAATCAGCTGATAAATGAGCACACGTAGGATAGTGATGCTGTCATATACACTGACGGATCAGTGCTGTGCAGTGGGACATCAGGCTGGGGCTTCTCGGCTAGAGTGAGAGGACAGGTCGTTGCTGAGGAGTGGGCATACATGTCAACAACCTCCAGTCTGAGAATGGAGATGGAAGCAGTGACCTCAGCATTGAGATGGATATCTGACAGTCATGACAGACACGCAAGTCGTGCTTCAGAAGGGTAGCCTGAGGTACAGGTGGGTAGCAGCTGTTGAGGCCTAAAACCTCCAGGAATTGACATGGATATACTGTCCTGGAGTTCAGGGCAACGAAAGAATTGGATCTTGGCTTTTGACGCTCCCATCACAGGCACGTTAGTGATGGATTGGAGTGACATTTTGAGATCAATCAACAATCGCCTGTTAAAGGACACTGCAACAGATGAATCAGCATTCCACAGGCTTCAAAGTTTCAAGATTAAACAATGTCCGAGCCAAGTAGGGCGCATGAGGACGGAGCAGGAGAGTGTACAACCAGCAAGCTACATGGACCATCAGCATCCAGACCCTGCATGGGGACGGCTTCGGCTAGTGGTCAAGTGACATGGCTCACAATCCGAAGGTGCTGGGTTCGATCCCCATCACAGCACCGGCCGTTATCCAGGGGAAGCAAACCCTTAGAAAATGCATGCTGAAGTCTGATGCACTGGGCCGACAGGCGCAAAATAAAAACCACAGTGCAACGTACACCGCCTTGGGGAATAGAGAAATGAAGTAAACGAGAAAAAAAAAAGAGCCAGCATCATTTGCTGAGAGACTGAGCACCTATGGGTATGCCCAAAGTGCAGCAACATGGATTCTTAGAAACAGAAAAAGATGTGTGGTTGGCATTTATTTCCCACTCCAAGTATATGTAGGAGCTAACATCTTCAACAGACTCATTACCAGTTTGATCTCCCATTTGCTGCAGTATGGATGTCAGAGACATTGTGTTAAGGAGAAGGTATAGAAGACAGAAGGCTAACCCAGTACTCAAAAATGCACCGAAAGGTGCCAATAACGCGGTCTAGCCGTAAACTACGACACAGCGCATTCTGTTCAACATCCTGCTACTTGCAAAGCCCTTTTCAGGGCTTGGTAGTAGGAGATTGAGAACGAACGAAGAAAAAAAGTAAAGGTCCTGGAAACAGACTGCACCCATGCAGCCTGGCTAAGAGCTCAGGAATCAGCACAATGTCACAAACAGCCTTTTCAGGATGAAAACCAAAGCAGATTAACAATGCTGAAGATGGCTGAAAACACAAATTTAAAAAAAATACCCATTCTTTTTTAAATAACAGGAAAAAAATTGCATAAATTAATATACTAGCACATACTTGGTCTTGGTAGTTTGTTCTCAGATATTCATCTGCTCTTCAAATTATTGGTCAGCCCCAAGACTGTCAGTTCTATACAGTTTATCTCTCAGTTGGGCTGGAGAAGCTCATGTTGTTCCTCTTTTGGAGTAAACAGACATGCAGAGTTGTTTCTATTTGTTTATCCTCTTCTGTGTCTGTTTGTCAGGTTTCTGTATTTGCTAAACAGATACTATTTCAGTCTGGAATGACCTGTGCTCTGCTTGAATTTCCTCTTGGCAAGCTGTAGCATGTTTTTACTATACCATCCAATGTAAAAGTGGCCAAGTCAATCTACTTCCAATGATAAAATGTGGTACAATTGATAAATCTTAAGATTATTGACAAATTTGTCATTGATTTCACACTCAACTGACCAGGCTGAGACAGCACGAGATTACTCACATCAATTTCACTTGGATCATTTTCCTCGCTGAGATTTGGTATCCCAAATTTGCCTGTATAAGACTTGATATCATCCTTCAGAAGACCTGTTGACACACAGAAGAGATGACGCAAAGTGGCATGTACAATCTTCACCCATGCCCAGACTAAATGAATATTACTCATCTAGACCAAATCATCAACCAGGAAGGAAACAGCACATCCACTGTCATTTTCCAAGGTTTGCTGGAGTCTGAAAGGGGCGCAAAGAAGGGTAACACTGTAACTTGTCAGGCATGTTGTAAAAGGTGACTAAGGAGGGTTGGGCATTGAGCTAGCTACTCAAGACTAAGTCACAAAAACTTCAACAGATGTTGGAAGGCCAACATTTGATGAAAGTTCTTGTAGTTGTAGAAGACCTATGCTCCACGGGCAGCTGAAGAATGATAATGATTCTCGGAAGTATGTTGTAAAGGTGACTAAAGAGGGTTATATGCATGCATGAGACTGGTGACCTCCCTCACATAAAACAATTTAGAGTGCTCATTCATGCAGCAGGAGGTCTTCTGTAACTGTACCAAACTGACTTACTTGCCCCTCTTCTACCAAGTGGTGTGGAGGTCTTTTCTCTTTTGTGTGGCTTATGTACTATCAAATAACAGACCCATACCCCATCTTCCTTGGCCATCTCTTCCAACATGCCTGGGAGGTTACATTGCTACTATTCTTTTCGCCCCTTTCGGACCCAGGAACACAAACTCATCTGATTCTCAGGAAACAAAAAGATTTCATCCAATCAAGACCAGAGTTATGAAGGTGCAAGCGACGGCCAGCCTAAATCCAGTGCTCAAGTTAAGAACAATAATGAATAATCATAACCTAATAAACAGCACTGTCTGGAACAAATATCTTGTTTGTGACATAGATCATGACTAGAACAAAAAACACACAAGACAATGGAAAGAACTTAACCACAAACAATGATTTAAAATAGTTTGAAAAAATGAAATGAGCTGATGTGACCAGACTTCCACAAAACAGCTGCACAAATGGTTATGGCAACAGTTGTCAGACAAGTTGTGTTGCAGTGTAGAGATGACAGTATAGGTCTGATTCTGGCACAGAGCCCCTCCCACATTCTGGCACAGAAACCCCTTTCCACATTCTGGCACAGAAACCCCTTTCCACATTCTGGCACAGAAACCCCTTTCCACATTCTGGCACAGAAACCCCTTTCCACAACATTCTGGCACAGAACCCCTCCCACATTCTGGCACAGAACCCCCTCCCACATTCTGGCACAGAACCCCTCCCACATTCTGGCACAGAACCCCTTTCCACATTCTGACACAGAAACCCCTCCCACATTCTGGCACAGAACCCCCTCCCACATTCTGACACAGAAACCCCTCCCACATTCTGGCACAGAACCCCTTCCCACATTCTGGCATAGAACCCTCTCCCACATTCTGGCACAGAACCCCTTTCCACATTCTGACACAGAACCCTCTCCCACATTCTGGCATAGAACCCCCTCCCACATGTGTAACACATAAGGTTAGGGTACATGTGGTTGTCAGTTGTTTTGTCTTTGCCCACAGTTCACAGATACAGTTCGTCAGGTGCTGATTCTACACCATGTTTGACTGTCTGTGCCAGGACTCCCATGAGTTTATATCAAAATACTAAACACACAATGATTGGCCAAAATCTAATAGCAACGGACTAAAAATTAGGGACAATGGATAGACAACAGAGTGGCTGTGATGTTTACATTTCACTGTACTATTCGCTTGTCATCTTTTAAATTCAGTCAACTTGTAAAATGACTATTTTGTATAGACACGGAAACAGAACAAAACAATTGTAAATACATAAACCAATCATTAATGATGTAAAGAGCGATCTACACATCAAAGGTTGGACCTCCATCGTCTCTTTCTTGCCTTGATGGTACACTATGACGACTCTTATTAGTCCGTCGCTTGATCTTGCACTCTCCCACTTATAACCCTGTCTTCCTATTGCTCGCCTGCCCTCAATCTTTCCCGCCAGCATTGTGTCAGATCTCTTTGAATGTCCACAATTTTTGATCTGCCTAATTTGTATGTACTTCGGTACTTTCCTTCTCATTCCTAGTCTCGCTAATACTTCTTTATTTGTTTGCTTTTCATTCCACGAAATGTGACTCATTCTTCCGTATACCCACAACATCAAAATCACATGGGCATAAAAACAATAAGCTGTGTAGCAATCTCATGGTTCTCATTAGGGACAGACCGTTATACAAATGAGACTAACAAACAAATCTAAGTGACTTTGTAATACAAATGAGACTAACAAACAAATCTAAGTGACTTTGTAATACAAATGAGACTAACGAACAAATCTAAGTGACTTTGTAATACAAATGAGACTAACGAACAAATCTAAGTGACTTTGTTATACAAATGAGACTAACGAACAAATCTAAGTGACTTTGTAATACAAATGAGACTAACGAACAAATCTAAGTGACTTTGTAATACAAATGAGACTAACGAACAAATCTAAGTGACTTTGTAATACAAATGAGACTAACGAACAAATCTAAGTGACTTTGAAGAAAACTTATGTTGTTGGTGTAAGTGCCAACAATGAGCAAGATTACTGGGGTTCTCCAGGTGGTTGTGCTATTCTTGGCTTCATCTATGTGTCACTCACTACTACAGGAATCATGTCAAAACTTCACCTTGTTAGCCAGGCTGCTAAGCAGAGCAGCCTGTTTGTATGGAGATCTGTGAGGAAGTCGCGGTGAGGGCCTTGGCCAGTATATTTTGCCTGACCCTAACTAACATGTCTGACCAGTATATTTTGCCTGACCAGTATATTTTGCCTGACCCTGACTAACATGTCTAATCAGTATGTTTTACCTGTCTAGGCTTTAGTCTCCTCTCCCCAAAAATCAATTCAAAAGGATGATAAATGATAAGTTGTAAAATCATGCTAAAACGATAAAAATAAAATACACTAAAATTCTGTTTTAAAAGATAGCAAAAGATTAATAAAAAAGACTGTAGACTACCTAAACAAATGGGGAGGAAGACTAACGTCTGGTCCGGCAAAATATACTGCTCAGACATGTTAATCAGGGTCAGGCAAAACATACTGGCGAAGACCTTCACCTCGGCTTCTTAGTAACCTCCCTGGAAATGGGCTGTTTTCATGGCAGGCTGGCTGACGAGGTGAGGTATCGACGTTATGCCCGTAGTGAGTAACATACAGATAAAGCCAAGCATAGTACACCCGCCTGGAGGACCCTGGTCCACCCTATCAGCCCACTAGGGATGTGAGAAAAGCTACTGCAACCCGCCACTTAACATCCGTAAGCAAGAGGTAAATATTCTGAGAATACAAAACAAGATAACAGCAAGCTTACATTAGACAATCTCTTATAGGTGTCGTATCATTGGGATTAATAATGCAAGGTCCTTCCAGATAATACATAATTCTGTGTTACTATCTAAGCAAACATAATACAAGACAAACCTTACATAACATAAGACAAACCTTACATAACACAAGACAAACCTTACCTGACCAATCACCTTTGATTTCGAACTCGTAAAAGAATATCAACTTTGCTTTTCTGTTATTTGCACTTGCTTCGCCTTCAATGTAAGTAATGTCTGTGATTTCACATGTACCTATAAATACAAACACATTTCTCAGTCTGCAGCTAATTCTTTTAGCTTCTCTTTATAGTTGTAAACAATAAGACTTTTTTTACAAGTAAAAGCTAACATTCAACATTCACTGTACATAAGTAAATTCCTCTGACAATAATCTCACCTTTTTCATGTTCTACCTTCAGACCCTTCAAAAGTTCTTTAAGCCTGTCTTTGGACCAATTAGTGGCATTCTTCTCCACCCTGTTAAGTAAAGCATACATACAGCACAGTAACTGAGTGTGGCATAAACAGCAGAGTCACTGAGTAAGGCATAAACAGCAGAGTAACTGAGTGAAACATAAGGCAAGGAATGGAAATTCTGAGGAATGTACAAGTACAGAACTAACTGTGATAACTATACTCTATAGTCTACACTTTTATGAATTATTGTTTCCATTTTTGCTGGATACTTAAACTTCACTGGATGATTACAAACAAGTGATGAAGAAAGAAGTAAATTATTCACATTTTTTTCTTCACCATCAAATATATTTTTCAACATCTTTAGCACGGCTGCATGCTCAACAAAATGTATTATGTTGACATCTACATTTTTAAGCCTGAGATGAGGCAGACCAGCTTCTTTGAAAATGTCAATGCCAGAAGGCAGAATATAATAATAAAGCCTGCGAAAGAGTGCATATTCTATGAGATGAGAAGAAAATAGAAATGGAAGTGATTATTTATTTGAGAGTGAATATTTCAGACAGAGAGGGAGAGGGGTAGAGAGAGAGAGAGAGAGAGAGAGAGAGAGCTTATTGATCATAGACTATCTATGGCTTCTTAGTTATAATATACTTTAACTTAGTTATATTATATGCCATGTGACAGACATGTCTGATTGTGTGATTGCCTCTGGTCCTGTGACATGTTAACAAATTGTCTTAACAACTACTTTACTGCCAAAGTAGGGTTAATAATATTTATTTTCTTGCATAGCTGAATCAGTAAGTCTAGTATTTAACTGCTATAAAATAAAAAATAGTCGAGTCGGTTCACAGTAAAAAAAAGTGAGTCTGACTCAGTGATTGTGTGTCTGAGCCACATGTTAAAGTCAAAGACAAAGTAAGAACTTCTCGTTGTACATTAAAAGATTTGTTTTTTGTTGTTGTTACTTCAAATGAATCTAAGTCGGTGACTCTGATAAGTCTTTTGAAACATATGAAAGTGATACAGCTCTAAATGTTACACGCTCTCACACTCAACAGCTAGCATAGTTACATACCAGTGCCAGTTGTTGACATTAGTCGCATCAGGCCGGTCTTCCACGATCCATCTGGGATCACCCTCTCCCCATTTAGCCATTCTTAATTCAGAGTTAATTTACCGGGCACCAAATAACGTTTTCTCGAGGAGAGACCTTAGTGATATATGTGCTGTCCCTGATAAACCTATCACGAGCATTCAAATGAAATAGACGATCATCTCATCAGTGAGAAACGCCAGGACTTTTCTGGAACAACGACCTATGGTTCAAACAAATTTTGGCCCGGAAGCAGCCTGTTACCGGCAGCGACATCTCACGGTGGTCAGAGTTCAGGACGTTTTAAATAACTCACCGCAACAAAACATGGTGTGTAAGGGATGTCCGTTGTCGGCATAGCAATCCAGTGGTGTTGGGGTCGGCTGGCTCTTTTTCGGAAAGGTGACAAGTGAAATTTAGTAACCTGCCGATTAAGTGAACTCACAAGCCAACATCACCTCATCGGGGTGTATACTATGAAACTAGAGCCGCAAGGCTTTAGGCAAACGAGGCAGTGGCTCGCCTGGGGGATGGGCTCCTCTAGGTCAAATGCAGATGTTGGTCCATCACAGCTTGGAGAGGAGATGAGCGCCGCCAAGAGATCTAAGCCCAAGATTTACACATGAAGGCACAATCAAAATCTATTATACCGGCTGGGTCGCAGACCTGGTTAACAATTACCGCGCCTGCCGCCTCACACCAGTGCGGAGGTGTTAAGTGTGCAACAGGGGTTACGATAAGGCTCAGAAGAGGTGACTTCACTTTGGGTACTTGGAATGTTAGAACATTGAGTGCATGTTGGAAAATGAAAGAACTGACCCATGAAATGGATACATATCGAAGGAATGTGCTTGGCATTTGTCAGGCCCGCTGGTAGAATTTAGGAGAACATACCACTGAGGAGGGTCGCAAGTTTATTATAGTGAAAGATCTGACAAACACCTACATGAAGTCGGAATGTTGGTGCATAAAGTGGATGTCAACCAGTTTCAAGTCGATTGCTCACCATACGCCTCAAAGTCACGCACTTCAATATCACGGTGATACAAAACTATGCACCTACCTCAGATTATGAGGAAAGCGAGGTAGAGAGTTTCTACGAGGAATTACAGGCACTTGTGAACGAGTTACCAAAGAAGGATATACTGGTGGTACATGGGGAAGGATATACTGGTGGTACATGGGGAAGGATATACTGGTGGTACATGGGGAAGGATATACTGGTGGTACATGGGGCAAGGATATACTGGTGGTACATGGGGCAAGGATATACTGGTGGTACATGGGGATTGGAATGCCAAAATTGGTGAAGACTTGGTGCGAGATCGGGAAGTCACGTGACAGTAAGACGAACGATTGATGATTGAGGCTCCTGGAATTTGCTCATTACAATAAGTTACTGGTGGAGAATACGCTAGAGCCAAACAAAATGTCGTTACGGTGGACATGCCACAGCCCAAATAATGCACTGTATAGTCAGATAGACTATATTCTGGTCCAGACGCGATTCAGATCCAGCATCAATAGCGCACGGACGAGGAGTCCCCCAGGACCGATCCAGGAAGCGACCACGACTTAGTAATGATGACCATGCGTCTCTGACTTAAGGAAGTTGTGAACAGGTAGGTACCTAGGCTAAGCGTTGACCCTGAGAAGCTGAAGCACCCGGGGATAGTTGAGGGGTTTGGAGCGATGATGGGAGGAAGGTTCGCACCCCTCTTGGTTCTTAACGAAGAGGCAGATATTGAGACGATGGGAGGAAGGTTCTCGCCCCTCTTGGCTCTTAACGAAGAGGCAGATATTGAGACGATGGGAGGAAGGTTCGCGCCCCTCTTGGCTCTTAACGAAGAGGCAGATATTGAGACGGTGGGAAGAAGGTTCGCACCCCTCTTGATTCTTAACGATTACGAAATACAGAGAAATAAATGGAAACATAAAGGCCAAGAGGAAAAAAGCCAAGGTAGAATAGATAACTGCTCCGTGCTCAAATATCGAACAAAATCTGGGAAGAAACGATGCCAAGGGGGCATATAAAATAGTGAAGGACCTAGTAAGACATATACAAGGTCCCAATACAACGATTCAGGATAAGAGAGGGAAATGTCTCACAGAAGCCCAAGACATTCGGGCTCGTTGGATAGAGCACTGCTCTGAATTATATAAGCATGAGGGTCGATGTGCCCAGGAAACGCAATGGCCCCCGAAATGAATATGTTAGAGGAGAATCAACCGATAACAAGAGAGGAAGTAACTGAAGTGGTGAAGATGCTAAAAAAGGAGAAAGATCTGGGTGTGGATACTATCCCATCAGAGCTCATACAAGTGGGAGGTGAGGTAATAATTGAGGCTCTGACATACATCTGTAACATAATTTGGCGGATATGAGAGTAGCCAACCATCTGTACGAAATCAGTGGTTTTACCGCTGCCTAAATCAGGGAACTTAAAGATGTGTCAGAACTATAGAACAATTAGCCTCATTAGTCATCCTATCAAAGTTCTCTTAAGAATAATCCTCAACAGATTAAAACCACAGGCAGAGAATATTGCTGAAGAGCAAGCAGGGTTTCGAGCGGGAAGAAGTACCACTGAACAAATATTTCATCTGCGGCTATTGAATGAAAAATACCATCAACACATATATCATGTCTTCATCTATTTCAAGAAGGCGTTCAACAGAGTATGGCATGCGGTACTACGGACAACAATGAAGCATTACATGATCAATAGTAATATTGTGAAGGTAATTGAGAACCTTTATGAGGAGGTGTCAGGTGCAGTTTCTGTAGACGGAATACTAGACGAATGGTTCCGCCCGTCTGTTTGGGGGGAAACAGGGTTGTATACTCTCCCCAACACTCTTCAATGTATTCTTGGATAGAATAATGGAGGCGGCCCTGGAGGCACATGCTGGTACGGTCAGAAGAAGTGACAAGACGATTTGCAGATGATATAGATGGTCTGGCAGGTACGGAAATGGAATTCCAGGAGCTGATTAGTAGATTGGACAGAGCTGCGTAGAGCTATGGCATGGAGATAAATGCAGAGAAAACACAACTAATTACTAATAACACAGAATGGTTTACATCTGTGATAAAAGCAAATGGTCAGGAACTCGAAGTTGTAGACCGGTTCAAGTATCTGGGATCACTGATCAGTGACGAGGGCTCGCAGCCTGAGATAATTGACAGAATAGCACAGACAACAGCGGCGCTTAATCGTTTGAAACCCATATGGCAGGATTGGCGGCTCCCCCTAGGCATAAAAGTTAGACTAATGCGCTCATCGGTGCTCTTAATATTTGTGTATGGCTGTGAGACTTGGACCATTGGTGCTCTCTGTGAGACTTGGACCATTGGTGCTCTCAATATTTGTGTATGCCTGTGAGACTTGGACCATTACTGCGGATATCCAGTCCAGAATACATGCAATGGAAATGAGGTGCTTTAGAAGACACTTAAATGTTACATATAAGGATCGTATCACGAACGTAGAAATAAGACGAAGAGGGAAAAATTCAATTGGACCTTTTGATGATCTGTTCACGGCTATCAAAAGGTGAAAGATGGCTTGGTATGGGCACGTCACGACGTCCAGCGGAATTAAAAATTCGATAGTGCATGGTTCTGTACCGAGAAAAAGAGGGCGGGGACGTGCAAGGAAGAGATGGACAGAGAACATCACTGAGTGGTCAAACATTTGACCCTGTGAGGCACGACTGGCGGCAGCGAACAAAAGAGATGGCGTGGGTTTGTGGGAGTGTCTTCAATTGTGCCCCAACGACCCGATGGGTTACGGGATGAACTGAACTGACCAAAACATTCATTAACTTTGAATTAGATTGTGTACTTGTTAGATCTGTAAAGATATGAATGGCTTTACTTGAGCTTTTGAAAAGACGTCTTCTTATGTACAAAACGTAAAGATATAAATGGCTTTACTTGAGCTTTTGAAAAGACGTCTTCTTATGTACAAAACGTAAAGATATAAATGGCTTTACTTGAGCTTTTGAAAAGACGTCTTCTTATGTACAAAACGTAAAGATATAAATGGCTTTACTTGAGCTTTTGAAAAGACGTCTTCTTATGTACAAAACGTAAAGATATAAATGGCTTTACTTGAGCTTTTGAAAAGACGTCTTCTTATGTACAAAACGTAAAGATATAAATGGCTTTACTTGAGCTTTTGAAAAGACGTCTTCTTATGTACAAAACGTAAAGATATAAATGGCTTTACTTGAGCTTTTGAAAAGACGTCTTCTTATGTACAAAACGTAAAGATATAAATGGCTTTACTTGAGCTTTTGAAAAGACGTCTTCTTATGTACAAAACGTAAAGATATGAATGGCTTTACTTGAGCTTTTGAAAAGACGTCTTCTTATGTACAAAACGTAAAGATATAAATGGCTTTACTTGAGCTTTTGAAAAGACGTCTTCTTATGTACAAAACGGGCTGCACTTAATTTGAAACACGAACTCAATTCAAATATTTGAAATTGTTGCCGGTGTGTTCAGTTAAGTTCAAGTGTCATCTATACATCGAAGGTTGGCTGAATTGTCGTGTTTCTTGCCTTGTTTGTGCAATCTGCAATGCTTTTCCCGTCCATCTTTTAATGCTGTCCTCCCACGTTCAGCGTTGTTTACCTCTAGCATGTTTGTCTTCCACCCAACTTCCCAGTATTGTTTTCCCACAAGATCTTTTCATTTGGTTCTCGAATTCTCTTTACAAACCAAATCCCAGCAAAACTAATTTTTTGTTCAAATTCCTTTCCATAAGATGAGCCTCATTTGTCTATACCTCCACATTCCAAAAAGGTATACATTCCCTTCTCCAACTGCTCATTATCTACGTTTCTATGCTGAGCAGTCATCATCATCATGTTGCATGTCCTTTGCAGAACGTTGCTTCCATCACAGCCAGGGAATAAAACAACTAGATCTCTTGCCAAATCTCCAACCGGCTCCACAGTTATTCCCAAGCATTCATTGACACCTTGATGCCATCGCCTTCTTGGTCTTCCTCTGCATCTCTTGCCTGGCACCATACCTCCCATTACCGTTTTCTCAAGACCGTTGTGTCTTTTGATGTAGCCAAAGTATTTCAGTTTTAAGTTCATGATGACATTTATGAATCAGTTCTCCTCTATGCCGTACAGTAATGACGTGCTCATAACGTAGGACCACTTCTACCTGGTTAATAGACACATCAAGAGGTACAGATGAGAGGACCAGGACACATCAGGAGGTACAGATGTAAGGATCAGACACATCAAAAGGTACAGATGTAAGGATCGGACGCATCAGGAGGTACAGATGTAAGGATCAGACACATCAGGAGGTTCAGATGTAAGGATCGGTACACATCAGGAGGTACAGATGTAAGGATCAGACACATCAGGAGGCCAAGATGTAAGGATCAGACACATCAGGAGGTACAGATGTAAGGATCGGTACACATCAGGAGGTACAGATGTAAGGACCAGAGCACATCAGGAGGTACAGCTGTAATGATCGGTACACATCAGGAGGTACAGATGTAAGGATCAGACACATCAAGAGATACAGATGTAAGGACCAGAGCACATCAGGAGGTACAGATGTAAGGACCAGACACATCAGGAGGTACAGATGTAAGGATCAGACACATCAAGAGGTACAGATGTAAGGACCAGAACACATCAGGAGGTACAGATGTAAGGACCAGAGCACATCAGGAGGTACAGATGTAAGGACCAGAGCACATCAGGAGGTACAGATGTAATGATCGGAATTGGAAAGGCACGAGGAACTTTCCTGGCGTTAAACAACATATGAAGATCCAGAGAAATCAAGATTCACACCAAAGCTAAAATATTCAACGCCAGTGTCAAGTCGATGTTGCTGTATGGAGCGGGGACATGGAGAAAGACCAAGGTCATACAACAAAGGCTGCAGTCGTTCGTTAACAGACGTCTACTAAGGAAAATGGGCATAACGTGGCAGGACATGGTGAGGAGGGAAGACGTATGGGGAAGGAGCCAAGAACAGCCATGGGAACAACTGATTAAGTGAACAAATGGGGCTGGATAGGACATATGGTATGGAAGACACCGTCAAACATACATACTTGCTCTTACATAGAGTCCTCAAGGCAAGAGAGAGAGAGAGAGAAAGAGAGAGAGAGGAAGAGAGAGAGGAAAAGAGAGAGTAAGAGAGAGAGGAAGAGAGAGAGAGAGAGAGGAAGAGAGAGAGGAAAAGAGAGAGTAAGAGAGAGAGAGGAAGAGAGAGAGAGAGAGAGAGGGGAAGACCCCAACAAATGCACGAAGAAGAGAATGTTAGAATGAACTAAGATGAAAGGACGTAACCTGGAGAGAGACAGAAAGACCCGTCCAGGACCCTGTTTGCTGGTGGGGGATGCTGTCAATGCACCGAGAGGAGCGACGAGCATGATTGATTGATTACTGGCCTCTGAGATCAGATTGTCACGTTTTGCTATGACCTGATACTCCAGGTTTCAGTTGTTATATTCCCCCTTCGAGTTCGCATGTGCTATTTCTCAAGAAACTTCATTTCCCAAGAATTTGAGAAGCCGTCTCAATGAGATGCCTCCTTACTCACTTAAAGAGTTGGCTCTGAATAGTTACATCAGATATTTCCCACAGAACAAGCAGGTATCTTTATTGGCTTGTCTTTCGGCTGAATGCGACAGGGTGTATGCTCAACCAGGTCCAAACCTTTTCCACAGTGACCAGTCGTTATCTTCTTGTATGGCCCGATTCGTCTCTTGTGCAAGGTAGACTTTGCTGTTCTATTCGGGGCCGTTGATTTTAATTATTTGTCTGCTTCCCTGACCGAAAGAGGAGCAAAGAATAGTAACACTGCAACCTGATAGGCTGGGAGAAAAGAGTACCACTAGGATTATGTGAAAGATTGTGATCAATACCCCTATCTCGTTCTCACGGAGACACGCCAGGTTACAGGAGCACGGCCAACCATATGGGGATCGACACTTTGATCTCCATAGTCGTGAGCTTACTGCAAAGACTCACATTCCCCAACAGCCATGATACCCAGGTCAACTTTATCATGTACGGTTCTCCCGCCTTGATCAGTATGTCTCACATGGCCTTATCTCCCACCCTGATCAGTATGTCTCACCTGGTCTTCTCTCCCACCTTGATCAGTATGCCTCACCTGGCCTTCTTTCCCCCCTTTATCAGTATGTCTCACCTGGCCTTATCTCCAACCCTGATCAGTATGTCTCAACTGGTCTTCTCTCCAACCTTGATCAGTATGTCTCACCTGGCCTTCTTTCCCACCTTGATCAGTATGCCTCACCTGGCCTTCTTTCCCACCTTTATCAGTATGTCTCACCTGGTCTTCTCTCCCGCCTTGATCAGTATGTCTCAACTGGTCTTCTCTCCCACCTTGTTCAGTATGTCTCACATGGCCTTCTCTCCCACCTTGATCAGTATGTCTCACCTGGTCTTCTCTCCCACCTTGTTCAGTATGTCTCACCTGGCCTTATCTCCCACCTTGATCAGTATGTCTCACCTGACCCTGATTACTCTTCTCTCCCATCTTGATCAGTATGTCTCACCTGACCCTGATTACTTTTCCCTCTCAACTTATTCAGGAATCATTGTTGGCGTATTGTTTTTTTCAGACTTATAGTTTAAATATTCATTCATTCATTCAATCATTAATTCATTCAATCGTTCTTCAATTCACCTCCTCTCCCCTACCTCCGCCCACCCTTCATTAAGCACAATCATTCATCCACCTTTTCGCGCCAATATCATGCATAGGTTTTAACTGCAAGAAGTCCTTCCAATGGAAACCTGAGCTTTGACAGTCATTGATTATCATCGGAATGTTTTCTGTACATGAGGAAGTTGCTAACCCTACGCAACACTCTCTTTAGTCTCCGTTTACGACAAGCCAGAAAGTGACAGTGGTTCTATTATGTCCATCCCGGCACCAAATACCAGGTTGAAATGTCATTGGTTAAACGGAGGTGTTCTTGTTGGTATTTGGCAAATGGTGACCTTGTCATTGCTCAAGGCTTGTCAGAGCTTATGTCTGTGAGATCCGCTAGTTAGCGGCTCCCAAACTGATGTCTACAGCCACGCAGGCAACTCGTTTCTGATTAGCGGATTAGCTTTTCACTAGACAGGCGCCGCGTTTGATTCCCGTTAATCACTGATCCCGTCAATTCAGCTGTAAATGAGTACCTAAAATACTGTTAGGGAAGGAAAGGCAGCAGGGAAGGACATTGCCCACTTCATCTCATAAACATGCGGCGGCCTAGTACAGCAGATTCTCTTACACTTCATCCCCGATAGCAGTGTGTTCTGTGGGACAACCGTTTACACTCACCTGTAATGGTGTGTGTCAGTGATGTTGTTTCTATGGAGACAAAAGTGGAATAAAACAGCCGAATCAAAGACAGCAGAACGAACAACAGGCAACGTGGACACAAAAAAGACACCGTGGCATGCTTTATCCTGCAAATAACCATATCAACCCAACCATTCGCTCATCATCATGTAGCATGTCCTTTGTAGAACGTCGCTCCCATCACAGTCTGTCTGAAAGAAACTCGTTCCCTTGCCAAAACACCAGCTTCCGCCACTGTCATACTCAGGCATTCCTGGATATCTTGGTGCCATCGTCTTCTTGGTCTACCCCTTCCTCTTTTGCCTGGCCCCATACCTTCCATCACCGTCCACTCAAGACCGTTGTGTCTCTTGGTGTGACCAAAGTATTTGCATTTTCTAGCCAAAATAGAATTGATAAACCAATTCACCTCTATGCTCAACTCTTGCCGAATGTCTACATTTGTTTTTTTCTCTGTCCAGGGTATTCTGAGGATCTTTCTGTAACATTTTGACTCGAAGGATTCGATTCTTTGTCTGGAAGTTTTGGTAATCGTCCATGCTTCACAGCCATACGCTGCCACCCTTCTCTATGCTTGCGAAATCTGGATTGTACACTCTGAAAATGCAAGGAGGTTAAACCACTTCCACACGGGTTACCTGAGGCAAATATCCCACTGTCAATGGCAAGATCGTGTCACTGACATCGAGGTTCTCTCGAGGGCTGACATGCTCAGTATCCATCTAGCACTGCTAGAAAAAGCACGACTAGGATGGGCCGGACACCTCGTTCGTGTGTCAGACGAGTGGATCCTAAAGAGACTTTTTTAATGCGAGGTGGGGGAGGGATGGCGCGAGAGAAGGATGGTGCGAGAGAGAGGGGGCGCGAGAGAGGGGGCGCGAGAGAGAGGGGGTGCGAGAGAGAGGGGGCGCGAGAGAGGGGGCGCGAGAGAAGGATGGTGCGAGAGAGAGGGGGCGCGAGAGAGGGCGCCCAAAGAAACGTTTTAAAGACGGTCTGAGGGACTTACTGAAACGTCGCGAGATAGATGTTATCACTTATGGATGTTATCACTTCACTTATGGATGTTATCACTTATGGATGTTATCACTTATGGATGTTATCACTTATGGATGCACAGAACAGATTTAACTGAAGAAGCGCAGTCAAACCGGATGCAGCTATCAGCGAAGATCACCTTGTTATGAGAGAGACCACCTGGAAATCACGAATCCTTCTACAGACCTCGTGTGCCCGCTATGCAACAGTTGTTTTCGTACTCGCATTAGCCTGTTCAGCCACATGCACACCCACACCCACCATGATAAGCTCGCACTGCCATGTCCACCCACACCCACCATGATAAGCTAGCACTGGCCTGTCCACCAACACCCACCATGATAAGCTCGCACTGCCCTGTCCACCCACACCCACCATGATAAGCTAGCACTGGCCTGTCCACCAACACCCACATCCACACCCACATCCACCATTGTAAGCTGTGACCAGTATGTTGTCGGTGGTCCTCCACGTCACCGGCGGACAGCTTTTATTAATAACTGTTGAAGCTACTTTCTGATCCCCACCTTGTAGTTCAGATACTGTAACCTGAGACCACCAAACGGGAAGATGAACGGGGCTGTTACTCTAGCTTTTTCCATCACAGTTCGCCAGTCTTGGTGGACTTTGTCTGTCAACTGGTTTGAACTGATTCGTCGCGTTTCACATGGCGTTCTAATGGTGGACTAGTTCATCCTCGCTGTAGTGAAATGCAGGAATCCTCAGCATGGCTACCACTACAGGGATCAAAGTGTCAAACACAACCTCGTTGGACTGGCTGCTGTTTCCAAACGCTCGCGATGGATTTGATGTAGGTTTGTGGTTTTAATATCTTGTACCTAACCCATACGTTTCCACTGACGCACGCCGCTCTCCAATTCGTGATCTTATTCAGTTTGCCATTCACACGGACCGGAAATCGTGCATCGCGCGTGAACAGTGGCCTTCTGGGAATTAATAGAAAACTACAGAAATAAAATTAGCTTGACTTTTTCGTTCCACTTCAGCAAATTGGGTGTAGAGTCTTCTACCATGGAATATAGGGGCTTCTACTCAGTGGTCTCGAGGTAAGGTGTCCGCCTAGGGTGTGGGACCCGGTGGTCTCGAGTTAAGGTGTCCTCCTAGGGTGTGGGACCCGGTGGTCTCGAGGTAAGGTGTCCGCCTAGGGTGGGGGACCCGGTGGTCTCGAGGTAAGGTGTCCGCCTAGGGTGTGGGACCCGGTGGTCTCGAGGTAAGGTGTCCGCCTAGGGTGTGGGACCCGGTGGTCTCGAGGTAAGGTGTCCTCCTAGGGTGTGGGACCCGGTGGTCTCGAGGTAAGGTGTCCGCCTAGGGTGTGGGACCCGCCTCGGGTAAAGAATCACGTGTTCGAATCACGGTAGAGACTGGAATTTTTACATGTGAATTTTCTTGTAAAAATTCCCCTGATCTCTGGGTAGTGAGATCGGACTCCCGTTTTCGGTGTCGATCGTGAACGTTAAAAATCCTTTGGCAGTTGGAAATCGAAAAAAGAGTAGGCATAACGGCCGCTGCCCGGACAAAATTGAAAAATTATATTTAAAAATCAACCAAAATTATTTCCACCCCCCTCTCTCCCCCAAGCCTAGAAAGCTGCAGGAAGTTTAATATATCTACTACAAATAGCCTTCAGCTACCTGGCAACATACATTAACAACATGTCTGTAATAGAGCCAGTAATCTTATACAGATAAGCAATAAAGATGAACAGAAGGAATCTAAAATAACAATACAAATGTTGATAGCAACAATAAGATAAAAGTGTCTTTGTGGCGAAGTGGTCAAGTCGTTTGCCTCATGTTCGAGCTGCAGTGGTCGCTTCATGATGGCAATGTTTCCGGAGATACCCGAGGTCGGTTCGTGATGGCAATGTTTCAGGAGATACCCGAGGTCGGTTCGTGATGGCAATGTTTCAGGAGATACCCGAGGTCGATTCGTGATGGCAATGTTTCAGGAGATACCCGAGGTCGGTTCGTGATGGCAATGTTTCCGGAGATACCAGAGGTCGGTTCGTGATGGCAATGTTTCTAGACATACCCGAGGTCGGTTCGTGATGGCAATGTTTCCGGACATACCCGAGTTCATCGCTGAAGCTGGAGAGTTTGTCCTTTGAGCAATGCTCTTGGCAGGCCGGATACCGTTCTGCGGAGAGAGACCGGGCCACACGGAGAGACATGCGGCTATGAAGACCTCACCTTTAACCTTCAGATAAAGGATGTCCCAAAGCGAACACTGTCGGCGGGGACGGAGTGTTAGAGACGTCATTGTCCTACGTAACAGCCTTTTTTGACGCGTACTGACTAGTTCGCTCCCTTGCAGCCTTACCGTCCCTAACTGTAGGCCAAGTACCCATTTACAGCGGAGTAAAATGGAACGTGTAGAAACGAAAAATAAAAATCCCCGTCCCTTTTACCTAGGTAAACAAACACTCTTATCTCCCAGACGCTGACGATGATGACGTATGTGAAGGTAGTCAACAAGTCACTTCAATATTTGTTTATGGAACAGAATAGCCGTCTTCTGGTCATCTCTAGACTCGTGCTCGTACAAACAGCGAAGGAGAGATCGAGGGCCAGTTAATTAGAACAGTTGAGAAACGCGGGTCATGATTGTCATAGCTTCAGACGTGTGTTGTAAGATGGGAGGGGATATTGCTGCCAATGGCCAACTTAGCACGACATGCACTACTGCATTCAGGACACGCATTGATTGATTTGGTAGATTGATTGATTTGGTAGATTGGTTGATTTGGTAGGTTGATTAATTTGGTAGATTGATTGATTTGGTAGGTTGGTTGATTTGGTAGGTTGGTTGATTTGGAAGGGTGGTTGATTTGGTAGGGTGGTTGATTTGGTAGGGTGGTTGATTTGGTAGGGTGGTTGATTTGGTAGGTTGGTTGATTTGGTAGGGTGGTTGATTTGGTAGGTTGGTTGATTTGGAAGGGTGATTGATTTGGTAGATTGGTTGATTTGGTAGGGTGGTTGATTTGGTAGGGTGGTTGATTTGGTAGGGTGGTTGATTTGGTAGATTGGTTGATTTGGTAGATTGGTTGATTTGGTAGGTTGGTTGATTTGGTAGGGTGGTTGATTTGGTAGATTGATTGGTTTAGTATATTAATATATTTGGTAGATTGATTGATGTCCATTCTGACATCTCGGACAGTGCACATTCTCTGTGCAGGTACCTGGAAGCTTCAAAACCATTCACTTCGGATTCGGTTATTTCATGCTGGAATCCATTCCGAGGATTGGAGAACTGGGATAAAAAGGCCGCTTGCTTTGCGGTCACACCGTAATACGCAGTGCACATTTTTATTTTACCTGCAATAGAAACAAACATACCTGTGCCTTACCGAAGTTTCGAACCCGTATCCACTTGGTCAGAAGGCCGGAAACCAAACGGCTGCTCACGAAATGATGACCCCATAGCAAAAGCTAGTTTGGGAACCACGACACAAGCCTCTCTCATTATCGATTACCGATATGTGGGTCACCGAGAGAGGCGCTGCAAGCAGCTAATAACCACCATCTCGTGAACGAACATCACATTCTCCTTAACGACAGCATAAGCCTGGTATTTCTCATGTACCACTACATATAATTAGCTTCATTTGTTTCTGCCGAGCAGAAGCGCTTTCTCCAGTCTTCTATTCTCTAGGACATGGGGTGGGTAATCCAGGGGCAGAATGGAACTGCTTTTAAAAACACTGACCTTTCTAATGATTGGCGTTGAGATCATGATTGTTTTCAGAGTACTTGGAATTAGTGCAGTATGGAACTTTGTCAGCATATTCCAGGAAAAATAGTATGCTGCTATGTTAACACGGATGGAAGTGGGGTTCTACTACAGAAAATGGCTGAGTGTCGGTCCAAGTGGTAGAGAAATGGGATTCTACTACAGAAAATGGCTGAGTGTCGGTCCACGTTGTAGAGAAATGGGGTTCTACTACAGAAAATGGCTGAGGGTCTGTCCAAGTCATAGAGAAAGGGGGTTCTACTACAGAAAATGGCTGAGGGTCTGTCCAAGTCATAGAGAAAGGGGGTTCTACTACAGAAAATGGCTGAGGGTAGGTCCAAGTGGTAGATAAATGTTTTTTTTTAACAGTAGATGGAGGGTAGGTCCAAGTGGTAGAGAACTTATCAGTACTGTGTCTATT
This sequence comes from Ariolimax columbianus, assembly GCA_036924085.1. Taxonomy (NCBI): domain Eukaryota; kingdom Metazoa; phylum Mollusca; class Gastropoda; order Stylommatophora; family Arionidae; genus Ariolimax; species Ariolimax columbianus. The sequence continues at coordinate 2,356,875 of JAVGWX010000007.1, read as the reverse complement.
TTAGCATTATCAGTATTGTAGCGTTTATCAGTTTTTTATGTATTGTAGCGTTTATCAGTTTGTAATGTATTGTAGCGTTTATCAGTATTTTATGTATTGTAGCGTTTATCAGTAGTGTAGCGTTTATCAGTTTTTTAATGAATTGTAGCGTTTATCAGTATTTTATGTATTGTAGCGTTTATCAGTATTGTAGCGTTTATCAGTAGTTTATGTATTGTAGCGTTTATCAGTATTTTATGTATTGTAGCGTTTATCAGTATTGAATTATCCAACAAAGATGAGAACAACAGACCAGTTCTAGAACTACAACAAAAAGCCATATTGTTATTTGATGTTTGCTCGGCAGTCAGCCTCAGCCTCAGCCTCAGCCATCGCCTCTCATCTTTCTCTAACGGTCAGTGAATAATTAATGACTTATTGTCTTGCTTGCAGAAACATTCAAAACAGCTATCAACAGTTTAACAGAGATATACGCATTTACTTAGCAGAGTTTGGGAAAGAGAAGAAATACCAGCACACTAGAAAGAAGTTGTAAACATACTCTGATGAGTCTTCTAAGCCAGTATAAAGACGATAAGTTAAGTTAAGTTAAGTTAAGTCGATCTAGTTAAGTTATGCTAGCTGCCCACCGGAAGCCAGGATGCGGACATCATCAGACGGGTTTGTCTTGGTGATGTAACTTGCGGCTGTTTACTTTTAGATTTTCCGGAGGAAGAAACTACGCTGGTTATAAGCCTATCTGTCTGTATACACATACTCACATTATACACGAACACACATAAACACATTATACACGAACACACATACACACATTATACACGAACACACATAAACACATTATACACGAACACACATACA